>CABFPE010000296.1:661446-692726 GCA_900660155.1 Hofstenia miamia
AGACACTTATAATTCTGATTTTCAACATTGTCAATATATGATAATTGGTACACAAGTATTCTTTAGAGGAATATGCCAAAGGGGTATGCACAACTTGCAAAATCATGCAAATATAATTAAAATTAATCAGGAACTTGCATATAATTTAGAGTATAATAAATTATTATTTGGACTAGCTACATCTAGTGTAATTCAGTGTGATATTTCACATAATAAAAATGGCCCATTTTGGCTGTTTGCAAGTGACAAAGAACCTATAAAATGGATTAGTTTGCAAAATTTGACATATTTCCTCCCAAAGACAAATTATTGAAAATTTTTTCTAATCTCTTATATAGAAATGAGTAAAAGAGTTCAAATTGTAAGTGAACAACCATTTATACTGAAAACAGGTAATAATACCAAAACAGGAGAAAATGAAAAAACTTATGGAGTGCAATCTATGGGTTGTTCTGAAACAAGAAAACGTGAAATAACCAGTCCAAAAGAAGTTATAAAATATGTATCACATAACTTTAAAATGCAAAAATTTAATTATCCTAAGTTAAATCCTGTGATTCTCAAGTCTTGTTTAGCTTACCAACGTCTTTATATAGTTAATTTTGAAAAGAACATATCTATAAATGATATATTAGATAAATTTGACCAGGAAATTGGTTTGATTGGTCCAGGAGAAGGATGTTTAACAAAAATATTTGAATATTTATTTGGAACTATTCAATGTTGTCATACACATTCAATCCTCCATGACAGCTATGGTCGATTTTACAATGAATGTGGATTGGGAAGGGGCAATTGTTATGCTATTAAAGAAAAACCCTTTGTTAGGACATCTGACAGGTTTTATGTTTTGCTTAAGAAATAGTGTGTAATTAAAGGAGAAGCATTGAATTTTATGTAAAAATTTTGAACAACAAGTGGTTGCAGGAATTCTTGGGATGTCTGTAAAAGGCAGGTTTTCTAAAAAACCAAAATGCAAAAAATTGCGCAAAAACATATTAGTACATAGTTGAAATGGGGGTACAATTGAATAATTATTTATACAGGCATGGCTGTAGTTATTTGACCCATGGCTGCCAAATCCAGAATTTCTAAAAAACACCTTTTTTCTTATCAAAATCAATAGAAAAGTGTAAAAAGTTATTGAAAACTAATCATTATTAGAAACCCATATATATGAAACCCCATATTTTATTACTACTCCAGTTATTTGGCTTTTCAGTTGATTTATGGAGTTGTTGTCCAACTTTTCTGTGTAATTGAAATACTGCATCAATAGTTGTATTGCAGCCTTGCTGCAATACATGGCTTTAAATGGTTTCACCCCTGTGGTTGAGTTCACTGACATAAAAATAATGCACCATATCTATCACTTCTCTCCATCTACTGCTGCCTATTTGTGTGGTAGCTACTCCTAATTTTATTAATGTTTGGTTTAGACTTTCTACCACTCTGTTGGCTTGTTGTTGGTACACTTTTGTTCTCACTTGTCACTTCTAGTAATTTTGTTAGTTCTTGGAATAGTGTGCTTTTGAATTGTGGTCCTTTGTCTGTTATAATTTTTTCCATATGTCCAAATGTTAGTATCCATTCTTTCATTACTATTCTTGTTATCTGTTCTGCTGCAGTGTTCTCCATTGGTACCATTCTTGTGTATTGGTGAAGTTATCCACCATTACTAGCTGATACTGGCATCCTTTTTTTTTCTTGATAGCATTTCAATTTCAATGTATATTATCTGGTTAGGTTTTGTTGAAATTTCTTTTTCTAGAGGTGTCTTTTGCTTTGGGAAATGTTGTTTATTATTTTAAATTTTAATAAACACATTGGGCAATTATTTATCACGTCCTATGTTACTTTTCTTACTGCTATAGAAATGAATTTTGAATTGAATGTTGTTTCCATTTGGATTACTCCTGTGTGACCTCTTTCATGTGCTCTTCTGAACATGTCTCTTTTGTAGTATTCCAGTATCACTGTCTGATTTTCTTTTGCTTCTACATAGAGTAGTCCATTTCTGTTTAACTTCCACTTATAGTGATTATAGTAACTGCTGTTTTCAATATTATCATGTTTTGTTTCTGTATCTTGTTTCAGATTTCATTTGGTATTATGTCTTCTTCCTGTTTTTCTATTATTTCATCTTTTATTATTTCTTCTTTTAGCATTATTAGTATTATTGCCTGCCTGCTTTACTGTGTAAGTTGCCTTTTCTGTGTTCTATTGTAAACATAAATTTATTTATTTCCAAGAAATTTTTTCAGCTATGCAAGCCCACTGTTATCTGTTCACACTCTAAATGTTTTTCCTATAAAGAAGTGTTGAAATTTATTGATACTTTTGATTTGTGCTAGCATTTCTAGTTTTGTCAATCTGTAATTTTCTTCACTTGGTTTCAGCCTCCTGCCTAAAAATTGTGTTGGTGTCATGTACTAGTCACAATCAACTATAAACTTTTTGTCTAGTCAGTTGTGCTTAAAGGTGGTAGTTTTGATAGCTCCTGCTTTATGTTGTCTAACTCTTCTTGTTGTTCCCACATCCATATAAATGGTACTTATTTTTTAGTAACTTTGTTATTTTTGCTGTTTTCCCTGCAATGTTAAGAATGAAGGTTCCACAGTAATTGAAGAATCCCATTACACATTGTAAATCTTTTTTGTTGTCTATTCCTTGATCATTTCTCTTGCATTATTTATCATGCTGATTTTTCCCTTTTTAATGGTTCTTCCCAAAAACACTATTTCTCCTTGATGATATTGCATTTGTTTCCATTTATTTGTAACCCTGCCTCTTCAAGTATCTTCAGCATTCTATCTAGCTTTCATATGTGCTCATCTATGTTGTCAATTGCTATTATTATTTTGTCAATATAGGCATTAATTACATCCTCAATTTTATTTTTTTTATTTTTCAGGACATTTGTTATATATTGTTGAAAGATTGCCAGGGCAATGTATAGACCAAAAGCTATATTTATCCATTCATATAGCCCATGTGGTGTTATAAAAGCAGTTTTTTCTATATCATCTGGTTCCTTTTGCACTTGCAGTAGGCCTTGCATAGATTGATTGATTTGAAATATTTGTGTTTCTAGCTTCATATAGCATTTCTTCAATATGCAGCAATGGGTATGAATCTTTCTTTGTTACTTCATTTAGCTTCCTGAAGTCTATGCATAGTCTATACTTTTTTTGCCCTGTTTTACAAATACCATGGAAGCATCATAGGGGATTTCACTTGGTCTTAAGATCTTATTATGATTCAATTCATTTAATAACTTGTTGTATACATTTTCCAGTTGTTCAGGTACTCTTCTCACCAGTAATTTTATTGGCTTATCTGTAGTGGTAATTATTTTTTGTGTTTCTCCAATCAATTTTCCAACATTTATTTCTCCATAGTGTAGAGTCACTCAGGGAAATTCGTGTTTATTATTTAGTTGATTTTTATTTCCTTTTGTATCATGTCACTATGACGTCAGAATTATGTTTCGACCTCAGGTTTACGAAGGAACTCATGTCCCCTCGAAGGTGCTATATGTTGCTTAAATGTAATTTGAATTGCGAGGGAAATTGATAACATGAACGATTAAACTTGATTGTAAACTAAGGCAGGTAGTTATTTATTATTAACCATGTATAAAATGAGTAAACTTGTAGAAAATGGTCAATAGATTTTGTCTATCCTCAAATATTGTTACTTTTCTCTCCGTTACTTTATCTATTGTTTTAGTATGAAAATAATTGCTTAAGCTCGGCGACAATTTGGGAGTGCCTTCTCAAGGTACAGGGCGACACGTAGCTCCTGGCGATCATTAGATCTTCCCAGCCCAAATTGTGGACTCACTAAGTTACGGATACGGGTACGGTTAAGGAAATAATAAATCTCTCGTTCGAAACTCAACACATACATGCACCTATAATTGATTACACTGTGATGATACCATGCCGTTGGCTAACACGAATGTCTGGTAATTACAGACTATTATTTAGTGAGCTGAGAACTAACAATGAAAATGAGATTTACTTTTGTAATGAGATAGAAATTAATAAGTGAGACAAATAGGGTAGCACCATGCACTAATCGAGCACTGAACTGTTTCTGTTTTCTAAAGACTCCGCTTTGGCTGGAAGCCACGTTAGTTGATCATCTTGGGAAGACCTAAAGTATCATATCAAGTACTTGGATGAACTACAATTGTTTTTATATTAGTTTATTTTCTCTTTACTTGTTTCCCCAGAATCGGGGCTGCTGTTTCCTATGTTAAACCTTCTGCAGAGTCAATTAGTTACTAGTAAAATCACAGCCCACGATTCTACAATAGTTGAATATTTTTCTGTATTTTTTCAATTTTAAAATTTCTATTTCTTTTTCTGTTAAGTGCTGGTATTCTTTTCTGATTTCTGGTATTTTATTTTCTTCTTCTGCTTTCAACCCCATACCTTTAGTTGGTTTTGGGAATTACTTGGTTCTTTTTCAGTTGTGTTCATCCACTTTTCCTTTAGTCATATTTGTAAAATACTTTTTGCTTTCATCTGCTCATCCTTTAATCAACAATGTGAATTACTTGCTCCAATGTTTTCTTCCATTTCTTTACATACAATCCCTATATTTGATTTTATGCATAATCTGTAAACTTCACTTTTGTCTTTTTGATATTGACAATCCTGTTTGTTGCATTTAATAGTGGTATGTTTCCCTTTCTGTATTTCAATATACAAGTGGTTGATGGCATTGAAACCCTTTTGGTATCTATCCCTTTCTGTTTGTACAAAATTATCTCAGCATTTATATTTTCCTCAGTTCTTACTATTCGCATTTTCCATTGGTACAGTTGTAATTTTACATCCTCCTCCAGTTTAAATATTACAATTTTCCTTTTCCCTCTTTTTCTATTTATATCTTTTCTTGAACCATAATTGTCTTGTTGCAGTAATTAATTATGCATTTGTTTTTTTTTTAGAAAGTCATCTCCCAGTATTACTTTGCACAGTAACAAGTTCTTGTGTGTAACTACTACTATAAAAGAATGCTGGAACTTTGTATTTGCTATGAACATCTCTATGTCCTTTATAGTCCCCTTTTGTATCTATATAATCACCAGATGCATTAATTAATCTGTTCTGCAATCCTTCTAGTTCATCTCTTTGAAATCCCAATTTTATTGCACACTTATCAGTTATGATCAATATTGCTGCTCCCATATCATATTGATCATTGCTTTTGTCATCCCTCCATTAATTACAACTGTGATTATATTAATATTGTTCAGATCTGTTTTAATCAGTACAGGTGCTCAGTTTTCCTGAGACAGCACTCCTTCTAGATTTCTTAATCATATTCTTGTTGTTGTTTTACTTGTGATATTTCATCTTCTGATTCTAGTATATCCTCATCCTCATAGTATGCTTCTCTATTCTCAATAATGTTTATTTGTTCCCTACACTCAGTTTTTCAGTGACCTTTTATACCACAGCTGTAGCATCTGACATCTCTTTCTTTAATTCTCTTGGTTTTTCCATCCTTCATTTTTATTTTGATTATATTTTCCTTTGTTTTTTGATTCAAGTTTCATATTTGTTTATTGCACTGTATAATTTCCATGCTGCTTTTTGTTCCATATTGCTTTTTCATATATTCTGAAAAGGTTTTCAAGCATTGCATGAATATTGACTGCCATTTGTATCAATTTTTCTAGTTTGTCATTGACATCACATTTAATTTCAGATTGTTGTCTCATGTTTTCAGGTAGTCCCTTCAAGATGTGTGAGAACAAGTCATATTTCAAGTAATGTTTTCCTCTCAAGCTTAGAGTCAACAATCTTTCTACTTGTGAGATATAATTTTGGATGTCATCAAATTTTTTATCTTTGTTCCTTTAAGTATTGGCCTATATTGGTTTTTGAAATTCTTGTTTTGGTAATAGTTGATTAAGTTTCCTGAACCATTTATAATTAATTTTTAATTCCTTATCCAGCATTTAATAATTTTGATATGCTGAACTTACTAAATACAGGGAGAATCTAGCAGTCACTGCCTACTGTGATTTTTTCTCTATTTCATGTCTATTTTGAATAGTTCATAACCACTCCTTGAATGTTAGTGAGAAACTATCAATTCTACCACTGAATTTTAGTAGTAGCACCTTACAAGGTGTTTTCTCATCACTACTGTTTTCACTTAGTATTGATTTCTCAAATTTTGGTTTCATCTCTTTGACTTGTTTTGTTTCTTATTTAATTTTTTTCACAACTTTGACTGTTATTTCTTTGATAATTTTATTCTTTTCATTTTCCTCAACTTTTATTTCACAATTGGATTGTTAACTGTTGTTCTTGATGATGCCCATATCTTATTATCTGGAGGGGGGTAAACTTGAGGAACCTGCTTGTCCATAGGTTCTTCCTCTTCATTTAATTTTATCAACCTTCCATCATTTGTGTTTGTCTTTGTTCATTAATTGTTTATTTTTCTTTTCAACTCACAGTACATCATTTCCCATTTCTCATTCTGTTCTAATATTCTCTTATTAGCTTCAGCTAGTTTCTTTGTTAACTTTTCAACATCTCTTTGAAACAAAATCCTTTGCTCTTCCATTTTTATGCTGGTATCAGATTTAATCTCTTCAATTATTGATTTCCTTTCCTCTTCTATTTGTAAAACTTTTGTGGTCAGTTCTCAGATTTCATTCCTTAGTTCTATCTCATTTACATGGTTTTTCTTCAAAGTCTCTAATATTTCAAATTAGTTGGGTTCCAGCAACATTTGAATTGTCTGCATTTCAACATCTGTGGTGGGGTTGACTTTCAACTAATTGACTTCTAGTTGAAACTCTGGAGGTTGAAGATTGGGCTCTGGTTTTTTGTAGTTTTTAGTACTACCTTTTTTTACTTTACTGTTTGTCATTCTTTCTTTCTGCTGCAGCAGTCTTTCTCCATGCAATGCTCCATTTAGGTTCATTTAATATGTCTAGGTTATGACTTGGTTTCCAAAAAAAATATTTTTCAGCATTTTCAATTCTTCCATGTTCACTTCAAATTGCTTTCATTCACAGTGGCACTATGGTTACATAAGTTGATCATCTTATATTGTTTCCTCATTTTGATTTAATGTTAATGTATTGGTTCATTGGATATTCCTTGATGTTGTTAGGATTCTTGTGTCCTGTCATGTTCACCATGTAGCATTTCTTCCAGGCCAATTCTAGCCTTAAAGAATCTGTCAATTTGGTTGATTAGCATTGAAGATAGGAAGAGATCTATCTTCTTGATTGCTAAGGAGTCTTATATTAACATTTCTAACTTATATTAGAACTAATATTTACTATCACTATTTAGGTGACACCTACTGCAATCCACTTCTCTGGGCTTCTGCTTGATGCCAAATCCATTCTCCAATGATCCAGCTGCTGCACTGTTTCTACTTTCAATTCACTGATGACTCAGCTCAATATGGAGATTTATTATGTATGCCCTGCTTAGTGTGGTGATTAACTATTGATGTTACAACTTGAATTACTCTCAATCAATGTGTAAAAGCATACAGTGTTTATCACTGTTTTGTAATGGTGTGAACAATAAAATGAATTGATACTAGCTGCTGATTGTAAATACAATGCCATGTAATCAAATCATTAAAAACATTTACTTATACACATCTAATAAAGCAGTTTCCTAGCCTACATTTAAAAAAATAACAATTACTATGTGGTCACTCATCAGTCAATTATTGTCATAAATTTAGTTCTAAAATAGTAAGGTTAATCCTATGGTGGCTACTCAGCCTTTATTAAGTTTATTACTACATGTAGGAATAGAAGCAATTTCAAGATAAGTGCTGTAGTGGAAAAAACCTTACACCTATTCTTTTCTTTTTCGTAAATTCTTTTAATTAATAAGATTGTGCTACATGAGTTGTTGCCTTTGTTGATGTCTGTTGCTATTACCAATGCTGAAATCACATTTCAAGAGCAAGAAATATTAGAAGCTCAATCAGCTGGTCATTAGATATGCAATTCAGGTGACATTATTGAGGATTACAAAGAAACCAATTTTTATAAAAGGCTTTCTCCACTAACAGTTACCTGCTTTTAGAAGTTTCATCCACAGCAGCCAAGTGGTAGCAATGGCAAGTTGCCATTCAGTAGGAAGATATATTTTAGACATGATGAATATGGTGAAAAAGCGAAAACATCATGATTGACATTTGATAAACAACATATTCTCTTATACTGCTCACTCTGCATTGCATACAAATCAGCTGACAACAAATTTGTACAAGGATTTTCAGACTGGCAACATAGATCACAGTGAGTTATTGAGCATGAGTCAAGCAAACAACACTCAAATGCAGCTGAAACTTTTATGATCTGAGACCACAAAATGCCTCAGACTGCACTTGCAGACATTCCTTCTGTGAATTATTGAAAAAAGCACTTATGCTTAAAAATAGAAATGCTTTCAAGTGTGTTATCAATGATGTCTTGCTGCTAGCAATGCAAGGGTTTGCCTTTTGTGGTCACCAAAATAAAGCTGCATATAGTTTTCTTGATCCAAATACAAATCAGGGTAACTTTTTAAAACTAATAAAATTGCTAAGCAAGCATGATTCTATTCTTGCAAATAATTTGATTGAGGTTATCTATTCAGTGAAGCTGTGTGAATTTGATCTATAAATAGAATTGGAAAGCCTGGTTGGTGTGGATCCCTACTCACTTTTTTAGTAAAAAATTAATTCCCAAAGTTATTCACGTTCTGTACAGCATGCAAAAGCAGAAAATCATGGATGACATTGTTAGTGCAGGCATATGCTCCATTCAAGTTGATTCAACACAGAATATAGCAACTGGAGAGCAATGTACTATTGTTATAAGATTTGTCAATGAAATATGGGTAAAATTCAAGAGCTACTCCTTGCTTTAAATCATCTCTATGCAATGACAGCACACCATTACTTCTCAACAATACAAGCTGAACTTAACAATACAGGACTTGATATACAAAACTGCATATCCTCTTCATTTGATTGCACCCTTTTCATGTGAGGGCAACTCACAGGTTTGCAAGCTTTGATAAATAATTACATCTTTTTACATAGTTCATTTTTGATGTCATTGTTGACTGTACATCATGTATACCAGCGACCATTACACTTTTTGAACTTCTTCAAGAAAGAATGACGTTCTTTGGTGACCCTGCTAAGTGAATGTATTTATGATCAAAACAAAGAAAATTATCAGCTGGATTGGAGAAGCTAAAAAAGCTAACACTCATTGGTAAGACAAGATGGGAAGCAGTGTGAGATGTTTGATAAAGTTCTACAGATCCTTCCCTCAAGAACAATTGAATGCAAACAATGTTCTTCTGGTTGATATCACTACTGTTTTCGATTTCTTTGATTGCAAGTTGAGGCATAGTGCTGGATCACTTTTACAAAATTTACCTAAATTTGAAAATATGCTCATATCCTTCATTTTTTTCAGAATCTTTTAACATAGCTTACTGATCTTTTATTATCTTCAATCTGCAGGCATGGACTTATAAAGCATATCAATTATGCTACAAGAGTTAGAGAAATTTATCATTAACATCAGTTGTGATTGGACCAATGTCCTTGAAAATGTTACTAAATGTGTCTTTTAAGTTAACAATTTAATTGATGGTAAACAGATGACAACTGAACTTCCAAGATGAGGAAATGAAACAAGATCATGGTTGGACAGTTTTTAAATTTGTAAGTACAAAGTTATTATGGACACCATTTTTTGAGTATTACAAGACGACACAGTGAGCACAGTAGGCTTTTAACTGAGTTTGCCTTATTTGATCCTAGGCAATTTAAAAACCATGAAAGTAACATTGATCGCCATAATTTTAGCAGGATTTGCACTATTTTGCCATCAATTGATTTACTACAATTGAAGAATGAGCCTTGCAGCTTAGCAAACAATTGAAAGAAATTGAGTCATGAATATTACCAAAAACAGCTTTGAAATTCAAGCAGAAATTGAAAACAAGGAAGTAGTGGAGGGTGAGATTGCTGACCTTGAGCTTGAGGATGAGGCTGCTGATGGTGAGCCTAAAATGAATAAATGCAGCAAAAATAGTTGATGTTGCGGCTGTTTTTTTGCGTATTCTTGGTGTTAAATAAATATAATATGTGCAGCCCCACTTACTATTACTTATAAATATCTTTTGACATTGTCAATCACAACAACATATTGCGAGCATGCTTTCTCAAAGCTAAAAATTACCAACACCCAACTAAGAAACACAAAGACGGACAACATTTAGAAGAAATGCTTGCACATAACATTGAATCACTCAGTTGAGACTTTAGCAAACCACATGTCATAGAAAAAATCGCGCAGTCATTGCATTTTATGTCAAAACTTATTTTTGACGTTCTATTTAAAAATTTACGCATTCTACTGTTTGTTGTTTAAATAATACTACTGAAGTTCTGCAAATTTACAGAAAATTAAGATCATTGACAGGGTAAAAATTTGTAGAGTAAAAAATGGCACAATTTTCTACAAATTCCGCTAATTTTTGTTAGTTTTCTGAGAAACTCTGGGAGCACTAGATTTCCGAAATATCCTTGGAACTGCCGCCCAAGAACCCCAGCTTTATGTGGGGCTTTGCTTCAGACACCATCCTATGGGCCTCCGAGGAAGCCAATCCGCCCCTCCACAAGTAGTGGGCAAAGGTTAATTAATCGGCACAATTCGTATCTGATTTGTGGATAGAAGTAATTTACTGCTAAAAATTCGTAATTTGTTTTATTGTTAATATCAGCCTCTAAATGTTGGTTTACCATATGAAAATTCGACAATGTGGATGGTTACAAATAAGCTTTTAGAATAATTTGCCAACAATTATTAACATATTTTATGTAATTTATTTATGTACATTATATTTTTGTACACATTTCTGTTTGGCGTCATTTGATCTATATAAAATCCTATAGGTGCTAGTCATATTACTTACTGATTTCAATATTCTCTTCAAGTAGATTTCAATAATTAATTATAAATAATTTACCAAAAATGTATTCTTCTTGTAAATGTTATAATTTAATTAATGCTATAGACATAATTATCAAGTTGAAAATTTGCAATAAATGCTCTTTGTATTATAGAACATAAAGAGAAATTTACCTGCATATGCTGTAACTGTGCATTTATATTTTATACCATAGCAAGGTTTCTTAACTTCAAACTGTGGTAAACTTACATTTCCTGAAATATCACATAAATATTGAGGATATTGAAAATAATTAGGTGAGGCCAATTTAACACTAAATCCATCAACAGATCCTTTGGACGACTCATTCCACACTATAACATACACATTTTTCTCTTTTACTATTTTAAAAACGTATTTAAGCAATTGGACGGGGAGAGGCTTCGTTTGAACTAATCTATTAACTCCTCTTCCATATGTGTTCTTCATTCCAATGGAATATACAGTAATGTTATACATCAATCCAGCAGTTACGCTTTCTTCAATATTACTCTCAGATGAAAATTCCTTTCTTAGACCAACTTTGCTATCAAATTCAATGGAGTATTGTTTAATATATCCCTTTGGCTTTGTCCAATCGATGCTAATATATCCAGCTGTCATTACATCATATACTACATTTGTAACTGAAAGTGGTAAAAGGACGAAAGAAAAATGTGCCTTTTCTGTTTGAAATTTACTACAAACTGCTTTCAAACGACATTTAAATAATGTTCCAGGAACATAAGACAAGTTAGTACTTGAAATGTATTCCTTGAAAAAAGGAATCGACTTGTTAAATCCTGAAAGTTTTGAAGCAATGTCAATTTCATACCTGCAAAATTTTGCATTAGGTTTTGGGAATGAAACATTATATCCGTGCGTAGTTGTTTTAATGCTTATGTCTGTAATTGGAACATGTAAGGTTGTGAAGCTATATCTTTGTTTATCTGAAATCGATGAGTAGCCATCATAAAATGCACGGACAAGTATCCAAAATACATAATTGGTTGTAGGACTCAAATTTGTAATGTTAAAATACGACAAGTTACTTGAATGTCCGGACAAGGGATCACATTGTGCGTTCTTTGAATAACAATGATTGTAAGTAATTACTAAATTTTGCTCAACAACCAGTGGTCTCCAAGCAATAAATTCCCATTTGGCAGCAGATATGCATTCATATTTTAAAATCATTCTACGTTTTGGCTTTGTAATAAATTTGATATTTACAGATTTACTGATTTTATACTCTGCGACAGTAAAAATTTTTGCCAAATAAAAGGCAGGAGCTTTAGTTTTTAGCCGAATTATATTGGATTTCGTAGTATTTTCACTAGCCAAAATCTGTGAAGGAAACAATAAAAGTCGAACTTGAACGGCTACAAAATATTGAGGAGTATTCCATTTTAGAGTAACATAGTTAACTCTGCTTGTGTAGCAAGTTAAATTGCTCACAAGAGACAAATGAATTGATAAATGAACGCATGCAGGTTTCGATTTAATAATAATATTTTGTTTTTGTACATTTTCTGTTACACACACGTTGTAGTCTTGTCCGGGCAATATGAATTTGGCATTGAGTAAAGTGAAACTATTAGATTGGGTTTTACGCAAAACATTTATTCTAGCAGATAGCGACATGAACTCAATGTAATATGTGTGATTAAATGAATTTGAATAATTAAATGACTCTGAGTAATTGTAAGTGCTAAAGTTTACGCTGATTTTTCCGTATTCAGCAAAACCATGTAAATTTTCAATCATCTGAACTGTGGTATTAAGTATTTTCCTTCTTCCACTGGATCTTTTTGTCAAGTTCTTGTAGCTTAACACAACTTTTGCCTCAACAAATATGACAGAAAAAAGAGGCAAATCTTTTAACATAATAGGGTTTGACTTGGTGATGTTGTAGCTTTGAATTAGGTGCTGTGTAAAGTATTCAGATATATTTACGAAATAAAAAGAACTAAGTGGCTTCAACTCTCCATATAAAATGGGCTTAAAATGTATGAAATTTGCACCATGACTTATTAGTTCAATTGTTGGGGCTTCAGGCTTGGATATAAAAATATGTTCAAGTGGAACACTAAGAAGATGCAAATATCCACGTGTTTGCACCGAAATCACACATAACTTCCCACTAGGTATATTAAAGTCTATTATAGAATTTGTTGTATTTCTCGATAAATTACAGCAGTCTTTAAAGGAAACATAAAAACCATTATCATGTTTATATGACGATTTCCAAGCTGCGCCTACAATACCGACCTCATTTTTGGTGATTTTAATTGATGTGGGAGGTTCGTGATTTGTTGAAATGTTCAATACTTTGGAATGTGAATCGAACTTCCCAGGATATGTAGAATTGACGAGCACAAACTCCATTTCGAATAGAGAACTGTTAACGAGATTACAGATATACATATTGTTTTTGAGAGAAAAATTATACGTTTTGCTGAAGGCGTAAGAAATTCCTTTTAGTTTGATAAAGGCTCTATCAGCGCGTTCAGAAACGTTGTTGGTCGCTATGCCAACACATGTAGTATTGCTAAAATTCAAGTACACATGCGCAGGAGTTTTCATTCTAGTAGCAGTCAAAATAGATTTTGAATATGACCGTGCTGAATACCCAGAAATGCTTATCAATTTGACTATTGAAATTTTTACAAAGGATGAAGGTTTTAAATTTCCAATAGTTACAAAATTGGCTTTGGTTTTATATATACAATTTGAATATGCATTGCAGCTAATTAAGAAAATACAGTTTACATTACACTGAGATTTCCATGAGACTTGAATTTCGGAGGAGTTTCTTTCAGTAACTGTCATATTTGCATTAAAAGGGCCAGGCATCGTAAGCAGAGTTTTGGATAATGGTTTGCTATAGACATTCGATAGTCCCTTTGTTTGTATAGTAACAGTATATAAGGTTTCAATTTCAACAGCAATGTCAAGGGTGTTATTAGAAACAATGTGGGATTCTGAAGTACCACTATGAGATATGTTAACTAGATAAGATATGTTGCTTACAGATGCAACTGCTTCCCATGTAATTGTTAATCGTAAGTAATAAGTTTGTTTGAATTCTAGATATGAAGGTGCTTCAGGCTTAGTTGTAATAAAAATTTCGCAGATAACACCGTTTCGACTAAGGCTAAATTTGTAGGTACAAAGGGATACTAATCCTTGATAATAAATAATATTGTTTCGAAGAGATTTTGTTAAGCTCACGTTTCGACAGTTTATAGAGTTGACATTTTCAATTGCATTGGAGCATTTGGATAAATTGAAGGCTATCTCAGACGTTGTTACGTTGTAATCACAGTAGCATTTGGTTTTGCTAATTCTGAAATTCGTAGTTAAAATGATCAAGAGTAATATCTTTGTGTCCTTCATATATTACATATGCAAAAATAATTTCGCGGAATTATTTCTTTTGATTGTTTGAAACAAAATTAATAGGAATATTGTTGAATTTAATTCTTAATGGTGAATAATATTAATAATAATATATTACATTAAGAGAAAATACATCCATGTGTAAATTTCGGTTTTTTACTTTACAAGTTTATGGCAAGCAAGAAGTATATTTTTACCTTTCCCTTAGAATTTGTTGAAAGATAGAAAGCAATAACCGTAGACAGGCATTAAGCTACAATTACGTAGCATGATAACAGAAAGAATAATGAATATTACTACAAATTTGTAGTTAAGTACCGTAAATGATTGTAAAAATTAGCTTATTATAATAATTATTATAATAAAAAGTTTTATTTCTTGAAACTAACCGAAAAAATTCAGTTATAATTAAGAGGTTGTTATACCACATTCTCCCTTGGAAGGAAATATTACAGAAGTTTTGGTAGATATCTGTGTGGCGATTTCCTTGAGGACATTGCTGGTTGTTTTATTGCATTCATATCCAGAAAATGGATGACGCAGTTCATGCTATTACACAGATGAGAAACACACTACTAAACACTGATTATCATGCAAAAAATCAATCTGCTGATCTTCCTTGTAATATATTCTCTACCACACGAATTTCAATTATATCAGTATAACTTTCCGTATACATTTCCGAGGCATGCCTACCAGCTTAGTTGCTCAATACATATGGTAGAAACTGATTGGCCGACTTTATGTCGAGCGACAACAGGTGGTTGACCATGATCAGTGACAGTCACAACTGCTCTCTGGTGGTCCGCCATTTATTGAAAATGGAGTTAAAACTGTCTAGCTCCCCAACAGGGTTTGCGATGCCATTAAATGTGATTTTTTTGTATTAGCTGGTGCGACTCTCAGTTCAGTGAAATCACCAGTGCTAAGCGAGTCAGAGAGCTTTTCTCAGGAATCGAGTCTTTCCTAGCAGTGCTACCGTCCCTCCCCATTTTACTAACCCTAAGTTCTTAAAACATGTTCCTTATTACACCTAGTGTTCAAACCAGTATTACTGCAAACTTCTTTAATTCCACACCCTCTCTTTTTCCTCTGCCAACTCCTTGTACTTGAATATAGTATGTTTTTTCTTAATTTCTACAATCCTGTTCTTTGTTACTGCTATATCTATCACGTTTCCCATTCTTTTCTCTTTATTTACCACTACTATGCCTGATATCCATGCTTCCAGGCTTGTGTGATGGGGTGGGGATCCCCGCCCCGCCTCGAATGCTGGGCGGGTACTAATTTCAATCCCCATGGGGAATAGTGGGGATTTGGGGTAATTATATTATTGGTTTTTCCACATTGCTGTGAATATTTTTTTGATTTGTTAAATTTAGTGTTATAATTCAGAAATAAAAACAAATTCACTATTGTAATTCGTAAATGTTGTGTATATAGTCTCCATATTTCGTGTCATTTGATATAAATTACTTATTTCAGACAAGTTAGTATTAAAACTGTGCGATGTTAGCTTTACTAATTACCAGAGTTTGAAATTCTGAGAATACTTTACAACAACTATTTTTTATTTGTTTAGTGTGAAACAAGAAACTCCTGTTGAAGCATTTTGTGTAATAAAAACAATCAAGCGTTAAATAAAGAAGAATTAGTCCATTTAGGTTATATCGAAAAAACGGTTCTCCATTTCTATACCTTTACTTTCATTTATCAATTAAGAAAGCTAGGTGAGTTAATTCATTCTGGTATTATTAATTATAAATATTAATAAATAATGTAGCATAAAAATATTGCCGAATAATTTCTATAATGTAATTATGCAGAGACGCCGGAAGCAATTCAATATTTGGGGGGGCCAAAATTTTATGACTCTATATAATTATGTACTTTTGTTATTTTTTTGGATCTTAGGCCGACTCATTTATTTGATGTTTTTTGTGAAATGTAGATGTGATCTAACTGCACATAGAATAGAACACTATTAATTAGAAATAAATGCTTATATTTATTAAATTCTGAATTTTTTTTCTCATTAACAATCTTTTTAAAGTAAAAATCAATAGTGTTAGTTCCTGTCCAAGAAACTTGACATAATCCAGGGGTGGGCATGGGTTGAGTATGACCTATATATAGAACATGGTGAAAGAATTTGCAAATTAAACATGTGGGTAACATGCATATGAATTATTAAAACTGAAGTTCAGAGAATATCAATTTAGAACTGGCTTTTTGTTTGGAGAATTTGTCAGTCTTTTTATTAAGTTATTTTCTATTATTAATGCTATCGCTATTTATATTTTAATACAACAATTATCTGCGTCTAGATCATAATGATTGTGGAAATGTGAATTACCTATAGGTTAAATTATATTATGCACAGTGTGAGCTAGTTTAGGCGTATATCTATTATAGTATACAATATTAGTAAATTTTTTGTAGTTGTTGCTTGATCAATAACTACTTTCTAGTTTTATCTATTTCAAATGAATCTAAAATAATTTAATTTTTAAGATTAAAACAATATAAATTGTACACTTGAAGAATCATAATTTATATGCGGATGTAGATGCAACATAGAATGAGACAAATCCCTGTGATCTTAAATAAAGAGAATGCCTATCAACAATCTTAACTTTAAAATTGATCAGTATGCCACTATAAATACAAAACATTTGCAATTTGCACCAATAGAAGAACATTTTTGTGAAATAGATTCCGATTAAAATTGTCATTGCTTAATAATATTATCATGATCATTTTTTTGAATATTATTTTATATGCATTATTACATTTTTTGATGTTATTAGTTTGGTTCTTGCGAGGCGGGCGGGGATTTGCGAGGTTGATCCACATTTTTTATTTGCGGTGCGGGGTGGGTTGCGGGAGTAGAATGATTCCCTCGCAGCAAGCCTGCATGCTTCTGTCACCTTGCTAGCTTAATATTGAATTCCCATAGTATCTTGCTTTTCTCTGCTTAAGGCTGACTTCTTTAGCCACGGTTGCTCTCTTCTCTGTCGCAGTTTTCTGTATTCTCCATGCATCACATTCTGCATACATCTTTTTTGTTTCTCTGCTTCTATCCTACTCTGGTTAGGGTGCATCAAACGCCCTCATACCGGAAAATCAATGTCATTGGGCGATTTTATTGTGCCACTTGGTCTAAAAACATTTTATTTTGAGTTTCAGAAAATTTGAAGTTCATGTAGGGGGTCAACCTCAAGCTTGAAGATGACGTCATCAAAAATACATTTACATTTGCTTTTTTTATTGAAAAACGACCTATTTTGATATTAAACATAGAATGTTTGAACGATCAGTACAAATAATAATGCATCAAATTTTCTAAAATTGATATTTAATGGAATGTTGATAATTTAAATTAACCAACCATATAAGCGATCATTACTGGAACAATATCAAATAAAAAGCCAGTTAAGAAACCTTTTAAAATTCAAAATAATTGGATATTAGAGATATTACATCATTATGAAGATAAATAATATAAACAGGTAAGTTACAATGTAACATGTAATCATTTATGAATCAAATTGAATAATCTTATTTAACAAACAATCATTTATAAAACTTGATTGAAGTTTGAGTATAAACAGTCAACAAACAGCAGGTAAGATAATCCTTTTTTTACCACATCTTAGACTCGGAATTTCCTTTCTATTAGATTCAACTATTTGAAGAGTGTTTTGGTAATGAGCCTCTATTTTCGAGCTGGAGAGAAAATCGTTGCTAAGTTTTACATTTCTTTCTGCAGCATCGTTAACAATATTAAGTGATTTCACTTCAGACATTGCTACATTGTATGATACACTTGTATCCCATTCCGTAACAGGAAGCGCCAGAAAGTCACTATCCAGTCTGAGCAACTTGAACATGTACCAAGAGTCGACCCCTATTAAATCAGAGAGTAGTTTTTTATCCACATTTGGAACAGTGGGTTTGCCATATCCAGAACTGAATCGTCCAAGGTGCAACTTATTGAATGTTTCTTCATCAGACCGGCAATAAATCAGGTTTTGTGTCATCTTCTGGCGAATATCATTAGTTACTTGACTGCTGAACAAGGACATTGGCACCATTTCAGTGGTCATGTACCATAAATGTCGATCAAATGCAGCGAGAGCGCTATTCGATACTATTGAATCGATTTTATCATAGTCCAATAAGTTATAGAGTTTTAAATCATTTCAAGGCGCTTCAAGTGGAGAAGCACAAGTTGCCCACCACTTGAAACAAAGAAGTCTTGCAAAATTGGCAAATCTACGCAACTTTGGTACTTGATGTGTGGCCATTATTGTTCCCCATGGTAAAGTTTTGATATCCTTTTCTAAGATAACTATTTTTAAAACATAGATTACTTTACCCATCCATCGGGCTTTGTGAACTGCCCCATGCCTCAACAAGGTAAATTGATCATAGTCGTCACAGAGGTAAGCTTTAACTAATTTACTAAATTCCTGATAATCATCACGGGTGTATTTTATAGTTTCATCAATCCAATTTCCGATTAACTCCTGAATATCTTTGTCATACAAATTCATTTCAAATGCACACAAGTTTTCCTTATTCAATGGAAAAGCATCAAAATTAGAACGAAACCGATTAAACAATGAGACTTCAGGCGACTTAGCAGGTTCAATATTGAGATCATCAAAAACATGACTTTCTATTACCTCACCAATATGATGCCAGCATCCCGACCAAAGCAAGGCTTTACAAAGAGCCTCTTGAATACTGATACACCCACTAGTGATATGCCAAGTGTTACTTGATTTCGTGTCAAAAACCATATTTACGATATTTTCTGCAAATCCCAGGAGTCCAAAAAGACATTGTTTTTTCGCATATGATTTCTTCAGCTTACGATTAGAACCACACGAATAACTTGGTGTACCCAATAACTTTACATCATCTGAATTACCAACAAGAACAGCTAATCTTTCTTCACTTTTGTATTTGTTGGTCAATATTGGCAATTTTTTGCCATCCCAATGTAGAGAAGCCATGTCTGGAGCGGTCCATCCATCTTTAATAGAATTCGCCAATCGTTTGCTAATACAAACTCTTGCTCTACTAGCTATTGCATAAGAACTAGCTATTTTACTGGGATCACCTCAGGACTCTTCTATTAATGCGGATGTAAATGCAGTTTGCTGTGTTGGACTGAAATTGAATCTTGATGCCAGTTCAACCAATTTTTCAGATCTCATTATATCGTATGGTATGAAGGCAGGGGTTCCCAGTCAGGACGTTCTGTGGTGGGACCACTTGGGTGTCACCATATCTTCATCAGTCATTGGCATCAACTCATTGGTATCATCTTCATTATTCTCACTTATGTATCTTGATCAATTCTCACTTTTGAAAATATCTTTGCCATATCTTCATCTGATCGTCTTTTTCTTTTCACTTCAGACTCTTTTCTTTCTTGTCGTCTCTCAATAATGCCTGCCAGTTTTTGTCACGGGCACCAAACGTTGCGATCCTATCCGTTTTCATTGCAATCAGAAACCTCTTGTTTTCATCATTAAGAAGAATTTCGGAATCTGGTTTCCATAGTGGAAATGTCTTTTTGAACATGACTTCATTTTCATCAAGTCTTTTTAACATAATGGCTGAAGATCTTTTTACAGGAGTTTCTCTTAACTTAGCATTTCGATCTGCTAATTCGATAATTTTCCTAGCTGCTCTATCATTTACTATAGGTATGTTCGCCTTTTCATAGAAAGGCACGATTTTGGATAGAACAACTTTAGAAACATCATACTTTGGAAATAATTGTTTATTGTTTTCTAACTGGTAATATCTATAACAGCAAATAACTTGTTCATTTGTTAGTAAACGTATACCAGTGATTTCAGAATCGGACTGGGTAACTTTGGTGCCAAATCCAAATATCCAGCTTTCACACCTAGTTATTTTTGAAGCACATGCCATTATAAAAATTTTCTTTACCTATGATGCATCAATTTTGTTGTCTGTATAAATTGATTAATTCATAATCCAAAACCAGGTGAGTACTTTAAAACTTGATTTATAATTTATCACTTGAATGTGTCAACTATGAGTCACACCCCCATTAATTAATAGACAAATCACCAAATCATGACTTATATATTGGGGTCAAAAACGTAGTGCAAATAAACAATCATGTGATTACGTCACCACTCATTTTTAATATATTAAGAAGCCAGTAAACACTCATGATACATTTAGTATTTGTACTGATGAGCAAAACACACTTAATTATGTAATTTGAGTTCAATCATTCTATGTTTAATATCAAAACAGGTCGTTTTTTAATGAAAAAGGCAAATTTGAAGGTATTTTTGATGACGTCATCATTGATTATTCATGTTATTTAGCTAGCTACTCTTGATAAATTCAAAAAATCATATTAATGGCTTAACACACCAAATTATGTAATATTAGATCAAAATTTCTATATTAATTTTGAAAATATACCGTTTTTTCATGAAAAAAGAAAAATTTGGGTATTTTTCATGACGTCATCTTCAAGCTTGAAGTAGACCCCCTACATGACCTTCAAATTTTCTGAAACTTAAAATATAATGTTTTTAAACCAAGTGGCAAAAAAAATCACCCAATGAAGGTTTTATGTCAATTTCTTTAAAATCATGGGGCTTTTGATGCACCCTAACTCTGGTATGCCCTCTTTTCCTTACTCCCTGTTTTAATTTTCCTTAGTTCCATTACGACTTTAAGTAGTGATCCCCTAGGTTGCTCTTCTTCATATTACTTTAGTGCTAGTGCTTGAGATTCCAAACTATTTTTTGCATTCATAGATGAAAGTTTTATCCATTAATATCTTATCCAATTGAAAACTATTTCACATTATTGTAGAATCTTGCCAACCTTCATACTAGTAAGTCTTAGCTTAATTTAGGGGCTGCTGTGACAATTGGTTCCTCCTTAGATAGTACGGTAGGTGACAGACTCCAATCTCCATCTCTCTTCTTTCAGTTCTATTGTTAAGCTGTTAACTGTTTAAACTATTATCTCATCAACTGTTATTGATACGAAACTAACAACTGTTGTTTTAGATCCAAGACACGAGACAGAGGGTACAAAGTACAGGGTACACTTACCCGACCTGCAACAAAGCACAAAAGAGGAATTGAAGAATTATGCTACCACGAGTATTTCCATACAATACTGAAACATCGATAGAGATACCAACCACAATTCAGATGACTCAGTGTAATGAAATAGTGTGCATAAGTACGAGAGTGATAATGTGTGATACCTTATTAATTTGATGTATTGATTGTTCTTGTTATTAATGAAGTTGTCTATTAAGGAAATCTCGCAACCGGGATGCATTAGCTTGTTATGAGTTCTTACATATAATAACCTTACATATAAGTAATTACATGCCAACCTAGAGTACATGTGAACAATCAATATGGTCATGACAAAAGGAATGAATTGATAGTCCGTCAGTCCACTAGTAATCATATGTAATACATTCTGTACAAGGTAACACAAACAGATCTTGTAATTTCCTAATAGGGCTAGATGTAATAGCATAATGTAATAAATATCGTAGTATGAACAACGAACGATAGGAAAGCTAACACGAGTAAAAATCCCTATCCTTATACCTAACCTATGAGCATCTCGGGTAAGCACCGGCTATACACGATGCACCCATTAACTGGAGTCGTGAACCAAAGTCTAGAATACCCAAGAGCTCGAACGTTTAGCTTTCCATTGTATTAAATAAAATAACCTGATACAAAAACGTAAAGTAAATCCAGTAAATTCAATTCATCACCAAAATGATCAATTACACAATTTTTATAGTGAAAAGTTAACAAACAATCAAATATTTGACTAGTACCTGCTAATTCCAGTTGTTGACAATTTCAAATGCTTTAATTTTCGTTCGTCTGCTGATGACGCACTTCTGCCTTAATTAGCAGTTGCGATTTAGGTCTAGTGCCTTTTTGCCAAATAAATTAATATCAAAAATTACTGCACTATAAATTTACAAATAATTAATTAATCATAATCATATGTTTTTACAATTAATATTTTATTTTAATATTCAGTCTTAGTTTCTTCTTCTTTTTTCTTAATTTGACCACATATGATTTAGATTACATTACACTCCCCCTCCAGCACAGCTAATTAAGGATCACAACTCTTTCACCATGGACCATCTCGACTGCTTGTTTTATCATTTCGTTAGCATCTTGCATCTCCCATTCTGTTTTCTCGAACTTTTCATTCTTTGTTAGCTTCAGCACGACCTCTTTTTCTGTTGTCACCAATTTCTTATGTCTTAAGAACATCGGATTCTTCAGTTTATTTGAAATCGTACACATGCTTCATAATTCATTGAGTTTACAGTTGAATTCTTCATAGTATTTTTCATATAGTTTTAAACCTTTAATCGCTATCATTAGCATCATCATGGCATTTACCCTGCTTGTGTGTGCTAGTTCTGGACGTACCGTCATTTTGGGATAAAAGAATTCGTATGTTGACCTCAAAGATTTTGATATTGATGCTTCATTGTAGAACGTGCTTATGTTGTTTCTTATTTCTTCTCGTGTTATCTGCTCTGGATCATTTTTACCTAAGTGTATCATCGTTATAATTTCCACTCTATGCATAACGTCGTAGTATCTGTATTCGGAACTCCATAGTTCACCCCATACTATATCGTTAATTCCAGAAAATAGTATCACCGTCTTTGTACTTCTTTTTTCGATTTCACTTCGCATTTTTCTGATCTGTTTGTGTATGGCTTCTCCTTCATTGTATAAATCATATGGGGTTACTGAGCCTTTGATGAATACTCTTTCTTTGTTGTCATTTCTGCTTAAAATCTCTTTTGATTTCTTGTACCTTTCGTCCCTAACAATTTTTTCAGCATCACCCAATTTATTTATGTAGGTGTTCTCTTCGTGCCAAAAAGCTCTCACTGGTTTCTTCTTTTTCAGTCGCCATGTGGGTAATAGCATTGGTACGAATACTGTTGGTGGCAGTGTACACTTTAGCAGCATGGTTAACGTCTGTTTTTCAATGTGTTCATATGATCCATCCATGTTCGACGTTGTTGCCATTCCAAATGTTGCAGGGTAGTTATTTTTACTGGTATTTATACTTTTCCAGAATGCATTTGTTAATCCATGTCTCATTAAATTTTTCGCCATTTCTGCTTTCATTACAATTTTCGATGTGATGCACTCAATGTCAACTGCTAACTGATTGTTTGGTTGTAACATCTGTGTAATCTCTTGTCTTGTGAAAGCTTTGGTACATAAGATTTTTATCATCGACTTGGTTTCTCTTTCATACACTTCACCATATATTCTTTGGACTATGTTATCTATTTTTTCTACTAAGAGGCGTTCATCATCTGTATCAACCCAAGAGATTTCACTCAGTTCTTTTTCGCCCCACTTTTCTAAGTTCACTTTATCTATTTCTCTCTGCATATTTGGCATTAGCGCAATTGTATTCTATTGTAGCAGCATTTCCTCCATTCTAATTTCTTCCTGTGACTTGCTGACCATCTCTATGATTTTGATTGGTCTGTTTTCACCCTCTTTACACATGATCTCCGATTTTTTAATTATCTTTGTATAAGCACATTGTGGGTAGTCTCGGACATATTTCTTCATTTCATTTGTGATAATCTTGTTTANGATGAATACTCTTTCTTTGTTGTCATTTCTGGTTAAAATCTCTTTTGATTTCTTGTACCTTTCGTCCCTAACAATTTTTTCAGCATCACCCAATTTATTTATGTAGGTGTTCTCTTCGTGCCAAAAAGCTCTCACTGGTTTCTTCTTTTTCAGTCGCCATGTGGGTAATAGCATTGGTACGAATACTGTTGGTGGCAGTGTACACTTTAGCAGCATGGTTAACGTCTGTTTTTCAATGTGTTCATATGATCCATCCATGTTCGACGTTGTTGCCATTCCAAATGTTGCAGGGTAGTTATTTTTACTGGTATTTATACTTTTCCAGAATGCATTTGTTAATCCATGTCTCATTAAATTTTTCGCCATTTCTGCTTTCATTACAATTTTCGATGTGATGCACTCAATGTCAACTGCTAACTGATTGTTTGGTTGTAACATCTGTGTAATCTCTTGTCTTGTGAAAGCTTTGGTACATAAGATTTTTATCATCGACTTGGTTTCTCTTTCATACACTTCACCATATATTCTTTGGACTATGTTATCTGTTTTTTCTCTTTATACCATTATTTCCACTAAGAGGCATTCATCATCTGTATCAACCCAAGAGATTTCACTTGGTTCTTTTTCGCCCCACTTTTCTAAGTTCACTTTATCTATTTCTCTCTGCATATTCGGCGTTAGCGCAATTGTATTCGATTGTAGCAGCATTTCCTCCATTCTAATTTCTTCCTGTGACTTGCTGACCATCTCTATGATTTCGATTGGTCTGTTTTCACCCTCTTTACGCATGATCTCTGATTTTTTAATTATCTTCGTATAAGCGCATTGTGGGTAGTCTCGGACATATTTCTTCATTTCGTTTGTGATAATCTTGTTTACTTGTTTTTCTGCTATTCTCTGTATCGTATCCATTGTGCTTGCGCTCTCTCTCCTTATTAAGTTTCTTGTTGTCAGCCATGGCTGCTGTCTGATTGCTTTCAATTTTGTATTTGACGTGACTCCCCACATGAATTTCTTTGCTTCGTCATTTACTATATCTATCTCAGCAGGGCATATTCCTGTTTTGTTGGCGAGTTCTACTATGCTTGGTCTTCCAAGTGTTTGTTGCTGCGTCAGTAAACGTACGTAGTATTTCTCGAACTTCTGCTGTATCTTTTTAGTTGGCGACAAAGATAATATATCAACGTATTGTAACAACCATTGCTTTATGTTATTAGGTATCGGTGATATGGCTATTTCATACCGCTTATTCTTAGCCATGCTCTTTCTTTCCTTCTTTCGAATTGGCAACACTAACTTCTCGTTATTTGTCAATGCTATGCTAAGTATCCAAACTGACGTTCGTGCATGAATGTGGGGTGCGTTGATTTCTTCAAATACCATATTTCTAAAATTTCGTTTTGAGTCCATCTCATATGCCTTTCTAATTTCCAGCAATGTCATTTCCACTGACTTGTGATAAGTTTTTATGGGCGACTTTATATCAATGAGAGGCCACTCTTCATGCATCGGCTTTTCTGTTTTCATCTCATTCCATACTTCCATTATATTTTTCAAGTGCTCCGGAGTTTGCCTCATACTGCATTTTATGTATAAGTTTCCTATTTCTTCCAAATCTTCTGAGATTCCAAGTATTTCCATCGTTCTGACTTGATAATACATGTCTATTGCTATCTTCGGCTCAACCATTATTCTTTCTGCTGGTGCCATACTGTTTATTTGCAAGTCTATGCTGATCATTTCCGAAATTGTCTCTCCACCTTTATTCATTATAAACACGTTTTCCATTTTCTCTTCTAATGTCTGCAAAAATTCCGGTATCTCTTCATCATTTTGTGACCTCACGATCACAATGACTTTTATTTTATGCTCTTTTGCTAACTTTAACGTGTCTTCAATGTTCAGTTCGAGATTTTTAGAGGCCATTTCCAACTTCTTTATGAAGTAAATCATCGTCATATGTTCTCTATCCAAATTAACCTGCTCACATTTCTCTATCAGCTTGTTTTTATTCTTGATGACTTTCTGAACGTCTCTTAACGTAAATATTTCTTCAAATGTTATATGCATCGTGCTTTTGAAATATGGTCTATTGAAGTCTTCTTTCATATTTCTAGAATAGGAAATAATCGTATTGCAGACTGGCCTATTCTGTTTGTCAATTACAATAGGTATCGCCAATGCTTCTGTTTCTTTCGTAGATGCATGTTGTTGTAGGAATCTTTTCGCCTCTGGTGATAGATTATCTTGCGAATTGTAGCGTATCTTTCTATTCGCTATGAAGTATGGGTGAATCTTATCCTTCCCGATTTTTGTCATCCTACTTTCTCTTTCTTCAGATTTCGACGACTTCGTTGTAGTGGATGATTGTCTGTGAGAGAACGGTTGTGAACTATAACTTGTCGTTGGCATTGAACTAGTGGATGGCTGCTCCGAGGTATCCATGTCTGAGTCTTCACAAATATCTTGTACATCTGGGTCAACATATTGACCACGGATTTCAGTCCTTGCTGCCTTTAATTGCAGACAAGGACCTGTTGGTTTAGCTGTATACTCTCCGCCCTTTAATTGGCTTCGAGTTCTGCTGGATGTGGGGGAGTGTTCCATTGACGAGCTTGATTTTTCCTCCAACCTCACGCCCTTTAATTGGCGATCAGTATCATGATGTTGGCCCTCTTTTATCTGCCTGCCCTTTAACTGACATTTGGTTGAGGGTGATCTTTTTATCGTCGTCTCCATCCACATGCCCTTTAACTGACAATCAGATTGAGGAGACTTCCTTCTTATCCTTCTTCTCTTATTCGTCGCTGGTATATTCTCCATCCTCATGCCCTTTAACTGACAATCGGATTGAGGAGATTTCCTTCAAATTCTTCTTCTTCTGTTACTAGGTGAACAACGCTCCATCATCATGCCCTTTAACTGACAATCGGATCTGGGAGACCTAGTTTTTCTGCTATCGCCGCTAGTGTTCTCTCCCCTTGTCACGCCCTTTAACTGACGATCAGATTTCGGGGATCTCCTGCATATCCTTCTGCTCTTCAATGGTGATCGGCTGCTGGCTCTCTTCATTATCTAATCTAAATGGAGTTACTAAATTAATATCCCATATCTCAGGGTCATATTTATTTTTCTTTTTTACAGCCCTCTTGGGCATTATTCTTCTTTCACTCTCATCCTCTCTCTGTTGAGGATTGTATTCTTCTTGAAATTCCTCTTCTGCCACACTATCAAGATCGTTCATATCATTATATACACCATCACTATTTTCAATTAATTTAAACTGTGCATTTTCATCTAATTTCATCTGGTCAATGTCTTTTGTTGCCCTTTTCAAATTTTGAAAATGTAAAATTCTACCGTCGTTAAGTTTGTAGTTATTATTAGGTAGTGTTTGTGCAATGATAAATGGCCCTGACCACTGTGTTTTAAATTTTCTTACTTGGTTTATGTCTTGTGTTCTCAACAAAGTATACACGTAAACCCTGTCACCTTTCTTGTGTGGTTTCCCATAGATCTTTTTGTTGAAATTTCTCTGCTGTCTAATTGCAGATTTCTTTGTGTTATGACATATTGCTTTGTGGACTCCTGTCATTTGATTTTTAATTCTTCGAATATATTCATTATCTGGTTTTTCCGCATAAGTATCATATTGCATCGATATCAGTGTCGCGGCTTCTCTGCCATACATTGCTTTAAATGGTGTTATTCCTGTCATAGAGTGTACTGAAGTGTTATAAAAATATTCCACCATTTCTATTACCTCTCTCCAGTCCCTTCCACCAACTCTTGATGTCAACACTCTTATTAATTTGATCATTGTTCTGTTTAACCTCTCTACTGCACCATTTGCTTGTGGGTGATATACTGTTGTTTTTTCAGTCATTATTTCTAACAATTTCGCCATTTCATCAAACAATTTGCTTTCAAACTGCACCCCTCAATTGGATACTATTACTTCCATCAGTCCAAACTTTAGTATCCACTCTTTCATTATTTTTTCTGCCACATTCTTTGCAGTTGTCGAATCCATAGGGATCATTCTAGCATATTTTGTGAAATTATCAACTATCACCAAAATGTACTGATAGCCTTCGTCATCTTGTGACAATTTCTCTAAATCCACATGCACTATTTGATTTGGTGCAGTCGATATAATTTTTTCTAACGGTGCTGTCTGTTGTGGAAAATGGCTCTTGTTATTTAGTAAACAGGTAGTACACTTGTTAATGACATCCTCTACAACCTTCCGATTCTTCATTTTGATTTTCCCTTGTTGAATCTGTCTTCCCAGAAAGACTACTTCTGTTTTCAAAATTTCGCATTTTTTTCCATTAACGCATAATCCCGCATTGCACACAATCATTAATGTTTTATCCAACTTTTCCAAATGTTCTTCTATTGTATTGCTTGCGACCAATATATCATCTATGTAAGCACATACTCCTTCATCCATTTTTTTATTATCTTGTTTAAGAACTTTTGTCACATAGCGTTGAAAAGTCGCTGGTGCATTGCAAAGTCCGAAAGCCATATACATCCATTCGAATAAGCCATATGGCGTTATAAATGCTGTTTTCTCGATATCTTTCGGTTCCATCGGAACCTGCCAATATGCTTTGCATAGATCAATGCATGTGAAGTATTTATTTTTTGTTGCTTCATAAATCATCTTTCTTTGTTACATCATTAAGTTTTCTAAAATCTATGCATAACCTATACTTGTCACCCTGTTTCACGAATACCATTGGTGACGCATAAGGACTTTTGCTTGGCCTTATAATTTTGTTGTCGATCAACTCATTCAAGATTGTATTGTAATTTTCTTTTAAATTCTCTGGTACCCTTCTGCATAGTAATCTTATCGGCTCATCTGTTGTAGTGATAATTTTATGTGTTTTACCAATGGCTTTCCCTACGCTAATCTCGCCAAAATTGAATATCTTGTTATGTTTGTTCAAAATTCTCACCAATGCTTGTCTTTCTTTTTCGTTCAAATGTTGATATTCTTCATCCCTAATCTCCGGTATCTGGAATGTCTGAGTCTCTTTTTCTGCTATTATGTTAATAATTTTATTAACCATTTGTTTTTCAGACTTGACTCTTCTCCCTTTTATGATCACTTTGTCTTTGTTTATATTAACTATGTGATTCGTTGCATTCAACACTGGTATCCAACCTTTCCCTTCTTTCACAGTACACAAACTCGATGGGATCAATACTCTTTTCGTGTTTATACCAGATTCACTGTATATCATCGTTTCCATATTTATTACGTCCATTGTCTCTATCTCGCACATTTTCCAATTGTTTGGCAGTATCTTAACATCTTGTGTCAACTTAAATGTTATGGTATCATTTGCTTCTTTGTCTTCATAAGTCGTTATCACTTCTTCTTGCACTGTTATTGTTTTCTTATTGTAGTCAATGATGCATTTATTATCAGTTAAGAAATCATTTCCTAGTATTATTTCATATGGTAGATGGTTTTTCTCGGTATCAATTACTGTGAATGTTTGGTAAAATTTAGTGTTAGCCAACCTTATCAGTATCTTTTCCAATTTCCCTTTTACGTCTATATAATCGCCTGATGCATTTATCAGCCGGTTCTTTTCATTTTCCAGTTCCTTTCTTTGAAAACCAACTTTTGCTGCGCACTCATTGGTTATTATTGATATTACTGCTCCTGTATCCACTGTTGCATTTACCATTACACCATTGATCACAACTGTTATTGTGTTCATTTTTAGCAGGTCAGTAACTATCAATACGGGTTTGTTGGAGATGGCGCTCCTTCTAGTTTAAATTCTCCATCTCCGTCGATTCAATTTCTTCTTCTTCTTGCTCTTCTTCATTTTCTATCAAGTCCTCTTTGTCGAAATATGCGTCTTCTTCTTCTATCCAATTTATTTGTCTCTTGCAGAACTTCTTCGTGTGTCCCTTGTTGCCACACATTTGACATTTCAAATCTTTTCTCTTTATCTGCTTTATCGTACCGTCTTTTAGTTTGATTTTTACTAGATCTTCCCCTGATTTCTTAGTTATCGGTTTGTTCGCTGGTCTAGTGAACATTGGTGTCGTTCGATTTATTATTTGCTTTCTGATCGTTGATTTTTCATTGATTCTTGCATTACTTTCCATCGTAATTTGTATTGCAAGTCCTTTTCTAATCATTTTATCTAACGAGTCGTCTGCGTCGCATTTAATTTGAAATTGTGTTCGAATCGCCTCTGGTAATCCTTTACTAATGTGTGCAAACAAATCGTATTTTGAGTACCGCTGTTCTCTAGAACTCAGTTTTAGTAACCTCTCTACTTGGGACATGTAATTTCGTAAGTCATCCCTAGTGTTCATTTTCATTCCATTTAACAACATCCGATATTGACTTTTAAAGCTCTCATCATCATAGTACTGTTGATATTCCCCTACTAACTTTTTGTAGTCCATTTTTGTTTGGGTATCCAGTACTAAGTAATGCTGATATGCTGCACCAGTTAAGTATAACGGGAATCTTGCTGCTGCTCTCTGTTGAGTTACTTTCCTCTCTTTCATACTCATTTCAAAAATCTCCAGCCATTCATTGAATGTAGGTGAACAATTATCGACTCTTCCCATGAATTTCGGTAACACTGCTTTACATACTGACGTGTTGTTATCATCTTCCTCTGANTTTCATTCCATTTAACAACATCCGATATTGACTTTTAAAGCTCTCATCATCATAGTACTGTTGATATTCCCCTACTAACTTTTTGTAGTCCATTTTTGTTTGGGTATCCAGTACTAAGTAATGCTGATATGCTGCACCAGTAAGTATAACGGGAATCTTGCTGCTGCTCTCTGTTGAGTTACTTTCCTCTCTTTCATACTCATTTCAAAAATCTCTAGCCATTCATTGAATGTAGGTGAATAATTATCAACTCTTCCCGTGAATTTCAGTAGCACTGCTTTACATACCGACGTGTTGTTATCATCTTCCTCTGATAATATTGTATCTTGAAATACTGGTTTATTTTCAATCAGTTTTTCACAATTCTTTTTTACTTGTTTTGTCACATTCTCTACTAATTTCTTTATGAATTCTTCTTCATTTTGTGCGGTTTTGTAATCATCTATTGTCAATTCCTCCTGTATTCAATTCCTGCAGTTTTTCTACTACCACATTTTCTATTGTCTT
>CABFPE010000296.1:810952-828225 GCA_900660155.1 Hofstenia miamia
TTCCATACATTGAACAAACAGCTCAATTAATTATGACAGTGAGTTTCTTTCTATGTTTGCAATATAGATTGATCAACAGAAATGAACACCAGTTCAAATGTGGTCAAACAAAGGCTTGTAATATAAATTGCTCCAAAATCTATCAAGCATTTGTTTTGGAGAAAGGCAGCATTACAATGCCATACAGAAAGATTTCTGCAGACAAATTTAGAGCAACCGTAGAAATATTTTATTACCTTTATTAAGATTATGGTTGGATCTGAACAGAATAATCAGGTTAGAGATTAATGTGGTGCGGTAATACCACCGTGAGGTGTTATGCGGTAGTGATTTAAACATTTGCGATGGTTAGCGGTAGAATTAAAACAACTTGTAGTGGCATAAAATTTAAAATCTCTAAGTATTTCTCAAACAACTGTTTTGAAGCAAAATTAATAGATTTCACATTCAAAATATTAATAATTTTTGCATACTTCATGGGAAATTGAATACCACTCTATTATAATTTGACGAATTGACAAAATACCTAAAAAATTGTCTTTTATCGGATGATCCATAACTTTAAAAACAATTCAGAAACATCAATTTTTTCCATACGAAGTTAAAAATCGACTTCGTTGAGGGTATATTGCGGTAAAATTTTAATTATTACGGTGGTTTGCGTAAAATAAAACAAATTGCGTTGAATTTTTCTCTTTGCGGTGGAAATTTTGCAATAAAACTTGTTTCGAGCATATCTCTAAATCAGGGCATGATAAATTGAGATCCAGTTTAATCCGAATAAAATCTATATTAAATTGAAGTTTAAAACACTGAATACATCAACATTATTTCGTCATATATTTCGTCATAGTATCATAATTGTGTATCAAAATCTTCATGCATTTTGGTCGATTTTGCAATTGACTGCGCTAAGCAACAACTTGCAAATCTTTTCGACAAAAGATATAAATAAATAGTTTAGAACTATTTCACAATTTGTTGATTTTGATTGTATTACACTTTACTGTTTTCGAGTAACCTTTCTATTTCAACTAGGTGTCGACGTGCTTGCAATCCCTGCAACTAGTGTACCTAACTAAAAATTTTTCTCGTCATGCAGTTTCATAATCAATAAATTTGGATCTTGCTTGGAACTGTAACTAATATTTTATGTTGCCTCTGATATTGAAAAAATCTTTTAAAATCCATTTCTTCTCAGAACCTTACTTTCACTAAATTCATTACATGTAATCGTTGCTTAAGAAAGTAACACAGCATATTATTTTAGCCAAACGACATTGCACTACATTTCATTTATTGCTGTTCATAACTATTTAATGAGAGCATCCTGTTGATTAAAATTTGCAGATTGCGTGCGAGTGAAGATAAAAAAACTGCTAGTTGACTTTCCAATGATACATGCCTGGCGTTTAGATTCAGACTGAAAATTATAAAATATATTTATAATAGAAAATTACCAAATTCATTATGTAATTTCGCCCAATGAATTTCCATAATGAAAATGTATTTAACATTGGATAAACCGAAACTGGCCTGAAATGACCAATTATTCATGATTGGCATTGTAAGTCCAGAAACTATCTCTTGCTTTTAGACACTTCAGTGAATTTTTGTTTGCAAATCACTTTTTTCAATTATATATATATAATATTGCATAATTCAAATTTCAAACTATTATATCTAGCTTGCTGAAACAATAAAATTTTCTGAACTTTTAGATTTTCTCTCAATCTAAGCAATGTATTCCCTACATTGCAAATAAAATTGGAAATATTTTTTCTTAATTTTGATTGGTAATTTTAAAGGAAATTTTTTAAATTTCCAAGCTGCTGTAGACTGGTAAATTGGCGGGCCGGTTTAGCCTGCCTCTCCCGGTCGGAAGCCGGTTCTATCTTTGGGTGGATATGGTGACGGAACTCTACGATGAATTTTTTAGACAATCAAGGCCATTCTGACTTAGCATCGAAGGACCAAAAATTTGATACGAAACAGGTAAGGATTCTCTGGATCATGTCAAGTGAGTTACATACTAAAATTTTTGTAATTTTTCCACTAATTTGCTTCTAATTCCCTATGTTCCAATTTCGGGGAAGAAACGTGACATAATACGCATTTAATTCGCTCATGCCATTTTAATTGCGCAAAGTTGGAAGCGGATTGGGTCTAATCAATTATTATTTTTACTTTAGCCTAAGTCAACGATTTTTTACAAATTTAATCGTTTGAAGAAAAAAGAAAGTTTAAGTAAAGAGACTATTTTTTAGGATAGATTTTTTTTTGAAAAGATCAAGTCTCTATATTTTTAAGTAATTATTTAAAATATAGTTTTTTAGTGCTTTCACTTATATTTCTTGTGATACTTAGTTTTAGATATCTGACATTGAATTCGATATGTATAACCATATCCTAGTTTGAATTTTATGAAATAAAAAATGTTTATGAGCATTTTAAGCAGAATTGTAAAACGAAAAATTCTTATGAAATGGAATTGAATTTGTTTTAATAACTTCCTCGTAATTAAAATATTTCGTGAAATTCTGTTTAGGAAGAGTCATTCAAGAATAAAATTATGCAAAAGGCAAGGAAAGAGGTAAATAAAATTGTGAATACAATTCGGGGTTTAAATTCTTTGGAAATCATCTCATTTAATATGGGTGACACAGTTCCCACACTTAGCAATGTTCAATGCATCAAATGTGCAAGGGATGAAAGCAAAAGCTTCATACAGGATGTTGTTTGCGAAGGAGATCTCACATATCTAGGAGGAATGTCTGTCGAACTTTCGGCAGTGCATCGCTTGACTAAAGGTTTTAAAGTTGATGTAAAGGTAATTTTGAGTAAACTACTGCTTCTGTTATTATAATTATTGAATGTAAATTTTATCAATTAAAATTTGCCATTTTTATGACCATTCAGGATAATCATTTTACTCAATAAATTTCTTAAATTTAGGTTGATAGAATATATGGTCATATACGGCTTGGATTTCATCGTTACCCATCACCGAATTGGTATTTGTCTTTCACAAAATTCCCTGAAATGCAAATCGACATTCTAGTAAAAGATGCATGGAGAATAATGCGCTCCAAAATGCAGCAACTAATTAGGAATGAACTTCTTAAAAAAATAAGATCAAAGTAATTCTCATCATTTACATATAGATTTATTGTATTAGTTACTTCTTTATGGTAGTGTTTTGCGGAGGGGGTCCAACGGCCGGTTACTGTCAAATAGCCACGCTCGGCTGCAATCAACGACTTTGTTTTACGGCTAAAATCCCTGCTAAAATTTATTCCTGAGCGTTATGATTAACAATTTATTTCCATGATATTTATTTGTAGTTGCAGTTTAGTTTTAAAACTTAGTCGCTTTGACTATTTCCTTTAATTGTTCGAAATATGACCACCTTTTATTGTTCCACTTCTTAGTAGGAAAAAGTGACTACTATTAGAAAAAAATTACGTTCAACAGCCGGCTAAGATCAATAATATTATTTTAAAAGTAGGTTTTATATAGCATCGTATATTGTATTCTAAATGGAAGTCCATGACTAATTTTCCACTATTTAATGGAAATCTTTCAAATAATGAAGTTGTTTATGATTTCCCTAGTAAATATTTGCCAAATATTTGGATAAAAATGCATAATTTTTGTAAATGGCAATATTCCAAATATTTGGCAAATATTAACCAAATAATTGCCAAATTTTCCAAGTTTGTAAAATTTTTACATTCATTAATTTACAGCTTATTTGAATGAATAAAAGTGTGCGTAATATATAATAAACTATTTCAAACATTTTTGAAACCAATATAACGAACATTTCAACTTTTAATTGACCACTGTTATAAACAATTAAAACATTTATATATCTAAGAATAATTTATTCTTCAATAGCTTTATTAGTTTGCCTGCTAATTTATGCAACATTTAAGTACGCAATTAGTACTAGCTATGGACTAGCGTTATCACTTGTGTTCATTTACTTTTTTATGTTCATACCAGAAATAATTTTTAAATCTACCATACTTATAGATGTTTAAATTATAATTCAAAATTGCCAAAATTTTGAGCAAATTGTTATGAAATATAAATCAGCTTATTTGGTATAGTGGCAATGTTGCCTTAGTTTGAGATTATGATGTTGACTGACATGGCAATGCATTAATGCAATTGGTTGACCGTTGATTGCTGTAGATTAGACCATGACTTTTCGGTCTTGGATGTCTACGTCTCTGTATACACTCGAATGTGTACTGTGAAGGCTGATTAATCAACTGCAGTTATAAATAACTAAACCTGATGAAAGTTTAATGCTTTGCATAAATGTATGAGTGTAATTGTTTAATATATTTGATAAACTCTAAAAAATTCACTTAGCCCAAAATTTGGAAACTTTGCCAAATATTTGGCAAGTTCTTGGAAAGTTTGCAAATTATTTAGAAAATTATCCAAATATTCGGAAAGTTTGCATAAAATTTGGACAATTTGCCAAATATTTGGAATCGATTTGCAAATCCTTTCCAAATATTTGGCAATTTTTTGCCAAATTTATTTACTACGGTTATGATTCCATCGACAATGGAATTATGTATTAATTTTATTAATTGCTTGATGTTTAAAAGACGCTAGGTTTGTCATAATTTTTTACAGTAATTGTTTTTAAATTCGCGTTTAGATTTTTAGTTCTATCTTGAGGTATATTATAATTTTCTTCGATGTAGTATAACCTCTAATAGATGCTTTTTGGCACAAATTTTTTCACATTCTCTTGTTGATTTCACTAATTTATTTCCTTAAGAAATTATGCAGGAAGCCATTTTTCGTAAGTATGATAGGCTATTATTTTATTTATGGTTTATGATGATGCTAAATAGGGTTGGTTTGTTAACGTTTTTATGGGTTTATTTGTGAAGGAAGCTGTAGATTTGCATTTAGATATGTCCTTCCATCAATGAAAATAAGATACGGTCCATTCTTTTCTCGGCAAACTGAAGTTAAAAACCAAGAAGTGGATAATATGGTTGTATTTGTAAATGCTTCTGAGAGTCAACGGCAATTTTGCAATGATACATTATCTAGTGACGATGAAAAGGTAGCAATATTTCAATGGAAGCCTGGAATATTTTTTTCAATTTATCTTTTCTATATTTATTCTATTATTCCAATTGACAAAACCTACATATAGACATAACACTAACATTCAGATCGAATTTATCGTTTAGAAGAGCATTAAGTCTCGAGAGTATCTTTGAAGGTATGAGTTGTACAACTATTTACTTGCTCATATCAGATTATTAAAATCCACTGGAAGATTCATCTTCAATGGTGTCAACCAGTGATCCAACATGATTAATCATCAACGCGATTAATCGAGATTAATTGGGGGTATTAATCCATCGTGCTGGTTAATTAGATTAGATTAATCGTAAACAGCGTGCTCGATTAATCTAGATTATTCCAATTAATTTGATGTTTATGCATTCAGTTACGTGTTGTCATTTTCGGTTTGATCTTATCTTTGGCAACTATTCTTGTGTCAAATGTTTTACAAAAGACAACCTTAACACCGGACATAGAAGAAGAGCGTGATGATTAGGAATCTAACATACTTAGGAAGTGTCGAATGTCGCCTAATTCTATATATAAGGATTCTCGATTTTACCACGACAACTTCTAATTAGGTTGAGAGACTGTTCAGCAAAGCTGGTTATGCTCTATCTTATTACCGAAATCGTTTATTAACCCTCAACTTAGAGATCCAATATTTCTTTATCCTAACAAGCACATGTGGAGTAAAATGACTTCAGGAAATAATCTCAAATAACAATAGTAGTTGGTATTTTCTATTTTGAATATCTTTCAATTGATATATTGTATTTTGAATATTTTTAATCAGAAGTAGATTAATCGACGATTAATCGCGATTATTAATCGCCTGCCAGCAGCGATTACGATTAATCTATCGCCAATTTTTTTTTTCATACGATTAATCGCGATTAAAATCTAACGATCAACACACTAATAACTAACTTTGCACACAGCCTGCCTCATAGAGAGTTGCAGGATCAGAAATTTTGGTCACGGTTTAGTCCCGCAAGAAATATATATATCTAAAAATTGATGTATTTTGTCGTAAGTCAAACAATGAACAAAATTAATAACACCATGGCATAAGGCTATTATAAAGTTCAAGAAAAATAAAAGACGTTAGTTAAACGTAAAAATAAAAGTTCATTGCTACAAGTCGAATCAAGGTTGCATCGCTTATCCGTAATTGGCAATCCAACAGTGCTATATACTCACTCAGACATAGCCTCTTATGCTTGAAGTGAAAGGTACGAACGAGCAAATATTTTAATTTTTTTATAAGGTGTGTTATTATTAATTTTGTTTTTGTGTTAGTCAATCACTTTGCTTTCATTTAATACAAACTGCTGAAAATTTATTAAATAATAACACTGCCCAACACTGAAATTGTTAATAAAATAAAAATATGCCTATTAGGTAGAGTTCATTGTGCTGATTCGAAAATGTATACTTTTCATATTCTCAGACGCCTAGAGTTTTCTCTATCTTTAATTTTATGTTTTTATTTATCAGATTTAGGTCAGTGGAAGCATGTTACATATCAGCATTATAAGAATGAAGTAATTTAGTGTCTTTAAATAAATACTTAATCAAAAATTATTCGGTGTCATTTGCAGTTTTTTAAATTAAATTTATTTGCAACGTGTTGGCCTCACTCGCTTAAATGTGCTCATTAAAGACAACAAAATAAATGAATCATTAGCGTTGAGGCTTGTGATGGGAAAGTCCAAAGACTCAGCGCATGGCACCACAACTCTTTCCTTTGTCTCATTATTTAACTTTCACTGATACTTTTGAGAATTAATGGTGCACCAATCGTGTCATACCGGATCCAAATAAATTTTGCTATAGTGGAGTTCATTTTCAGGGGTGACGATGTCCTCATTTCAGCTCTGATACGACAAAGATATTTGGACTATTTCAAAATGGCTCTTGGAGACCAGGACAAAGCTTTCGCTCCTCATGTTATATGAAAGGCTGCAATTCCAACTTGTCTTCAGGGGAAGTTGGCAAATTGAAAAGACTGCCATTTTCTGCACCAATGTCATGCGTGAACAAGCAGACCATTTAAATGACTGCTACTTTTGCATGGTGAAGATGTCAGGATACAGCAGAAAAAGCAACTGAAATATTCAATATCCCAACTTAGCTTCCGCTATTAGACCTTTTCTTTTCACAGAGTGCGATGAAATCCCTCTACCAAGAAAATCTTCTTTGGAAAGCAATTCGACGGTAGATTGTTCTTACAGATCAGAAAGTTATTCAGAATCGCCGGGATCTTCAAATGATCCTACACAGATTGATCAGTCACAGCTTGATGCTCTCGTTAGGAGTCTGCATCTTTCTAAAAAATAATTCATACATCATGTCCAGGATGCTTAAAACTATGGCGTTCTAAAGCCAGATACCCGAATTACAGTGTAGAGGAATTCCGAAGAAAAATATGTTCCGTACTTTTCTTTCGAAGAAACATGGAAAATGGTTTATTGCTCTGACATCAACGTGGTTTGTTTCAGGCATTTGGAATATACTCAGATATCAGGACCGATTGGTGGTTATTTCTTGATGGCTCAATCAAAGTCTAGCAATAAAGGAGTGTTACTTCATACAGCCAATCAGTTTCCTGCATTTCCAGTGGCCTATTCTAGACACAGCAAAGAAAGCTATGAAGTTATCAAATCTATGTTGCAACTGATTTAATACGAGAGATATCAATGGAACTATGAAGTTATCAAATCTATGTTGCAACTGATTTATTACGAGAGATATCAATGGAATGTTGGAAGAGATGTAAAAATACTGCCTTATTGACTGGGCTCCAACTAGGTTATGTAAAACATGTTCTTAGTCAGAGTCAGTTGCAAGCATGGGTCGCCATTATCAACGTAAAGCAAAATTTTTGTGGCAGCTATCGATCGAATGACTTTCAGGTAATCTCTGTTATCGAAAGCAGATACAGTGGTAGAGCAGATGAACGAATGCTTGGTGATTTTTGTTGGCTCTTGAAAATTTGAATTCTATGTTAACTGGTGCCGTTAGTTTGCAACGCCTTTTCTCATATTTCATTTATACAAGTTGTTTGTGCATAAAATCTAGTCTATATTTTTCTCTTTTAACGATTTTTTAATTAAACAGTCAATGTTTGTGTGCAAATTGGTGGTAAAGTATCAAGAAAAACTTGCGACTTGATTTTATAAATAATTTAACTGGCTATCTAATTCTTATTTGGCTCTACACAGAAAATAACACTAGAGAAAGTAAAATAAACTTTGATTTTTAAAAATATAAAATTCCTCAAAATCTAGACGTCTAGGAGGCAAATAAGTAACATTTTTGTAATTAGCGCAAAAAATTGGTCTAAGCAGAAATGGTTTCGCTCTATTTCAAACTTCAATTTTGTAAGGCAGTGAAATTTATTAAATTTAGTTGTTGTAGAATTATGTTTTCTAATAGAAAAAATCGTAAAACAACATTAATTTTTTCGTACCCAGTCCCATCCCCACAACGACTAGTTTTCGAGGTAGAGGGACGGGACTGGGTACCGAGACTAGTCTCGCAAGACTCTACTGCGTCAAAGGGACTTGGGCCATCTGTCTACATCAAATACTAGTCATGAAATGGTATAAATACATCAATAGTTTTATTAGAAAGCATAATAATTCTGACACATTAAGAAACAACTTGAAACAACTTATTTTTCTTTTTGCTTAAATAAGCAAAAATATTTACATTTAAATCTATTTCAAAATTCGGAATTTTCAACGAAAAATAGTTAATCTATTCAGTATTTCAGCCACCGCAATATGCATTGAAGCAAATGACCTAAAAGGCTTGGAGAAAATTCTTGCCAAATTTAGAAAAACTGTTTTTCTTTTTTAAATTGACATCAGTCTGCTTAAGGTTAAATTTACAAAAAGCAGCTTAAAGTTACACTTAAACGAAATATTGTCTGCAATAGCGAAATATTGGGTATTTCGTTTGTTCATAACAAAATTTCTTTAAACTTCAAGTAACAACAACAGTGATCCTTCCAAATCATCTCAACTTCTGTCCTTCTTTCAACAGGGCATATATTAATTTTGAAATAGGAATTTGAACATTAAATGGTATCAAAAAAATGAAAAATCACGTTTTATTGATTTTTGGAAAATATTTCTATGTCAATGTTGTACATTTTAAAAATAGGTTTCCCCTATCCAAATAATTTTAATAATAGCGTAAGTGTAATTTCCATTTGTATATTGTGTTAAATTTTATCTTTCTTAGTATGAAGCATCTGAAGAAACCTTTCCAATTGATGAAAATTCTTCTTGCATTAACACTTCCCCAAATGCGTTGCTTGATGAACAGCTTCAACTAAAAAAAGTCGATCAAAAAATACTCGTAAGTAATTTGTTGTTTAGAATATAATATCTAACTGTTATCAATGACATTCTGATTTTGAAATGTAGGGAGCTGTGAATTTGATCGGATTCTATAGTTGAACTGCACATGTGTGTATAGATCCATTCAAATTTAATTCCCGTCTAGAACAAAATTTTAGTATTGGGTTTTCTTATTGATCAATTACAACTGTGATTAAGAAATAAAGACTGCTATGGTATTCTAATGTACGCTTTTATTGTCATTTCTAATAGATCTTAAATTTTTTCTGATACGTGCAGTAAGGAAGGTGTTTGAGAATATATTCAATGTTCTTATTTCAATTATGCAACCATTTTTTCTGACCAGATTTACTTTTTCTTATTTCTTAGGCTTCATAACATTCCTAAAATACATAATAGTGAATGACATATATATATATATATTAATTATTCCTACAACACTTTATTTTTACTAGTATTCAGAAAACTGCAACTATTTTTACAAACAAGAAATGTGTTCATTTTTTTCAATTCACAGCTTCAATAACTAATACCAGAAAGCTTTCTAATTGCAAAAATAATTCTTTTTTCTTTCTATTGGCATCCAGTAGAAGTCTCTCATTCTTTCGAACGCTTTTTTTATTCAATGTCAATTACATGTCCAACAATAAAACAATTATCTGCTGCAAAATTTCAGTACAAGCAACAAATTAATTAACTTTAATTTTCGAACATATTTATAGCATTAGTGCTTATGCACCATTATTGTACTTTGATTACAATGTGTCCAACGACACCAAGTTAGTTATCTTTGATATGTATTTTAGTTATGATCAGTTTACTCAGAGATCATGACGATGACATAGTTGTTTGGGTATCACAGCCCAATTAATGCTAATGATCCTTTTATTAAAGATTAATAATAAAACCACACCATTGTAAAGGCGGAGAACTTTCGACTTCCTTCCTCCAAAATTTCACTCCTCCGTAAGAAATAGGAAATGGAGGGATATCTGTGAAAAGAGTCAACTTTGTAAAACTTTTGTGTGTCATTTCCCGAGCAGATCTTAAATGGATAAAAAACTAACTATCGTCTTAAAAAAGATTTGTAAAATATTCCTAAGGGGCGGCAATTAAGGGTTGGGCTGCGAGCAGATCCGACCATGGACCGAGGCCAAGATTAAATGAATTGAAATTCTTAGATAATCATAATTTTATATTGATTTTGTTGATTTTCTATACATTGCTATGTCCTATTTTTGATTTATTCGACAAATTTTGCTTGCCAAGTGTGGATTTCAGGTCAGTTTGGTCCTTTTTGAAGAATTACTATCTAGACATCAGTTTCGTATAATGTTCGCACTTATTTTAAAAATATATTAAAAAATGAACGAAATTATTAGTTAAGTTAACATCTATATTAATGTTATTTATAATATTTAGAACACTCCAATTTCTCAACAAGCAATAGTAAAGACAATATATCAAGGAAAAAAAACTGTGAAAATGGGTCTCATTAAGCTGAAGCGTCGCAACATTTCACTTGCGTCTTCTCATTTATCAGATCAGCACTAACATTCAATGTTTTTAAAATTTATGAATATATGTTAATATTTTAATGCTTAAATTTCACAATCAATCGTAATTAATTGTTATAAAGCAAAATTAATTTCTGCGGGAATTTTTGAGGCATGGATGAACAAAAGGATAGTAAATTAACACTTATCCGCGTCCCATCGCACGATGTGGAAAGCTATATAGCTGCCATAATGAAATCAGGATTGGACGAATACAATTCCTCTAAAAAACGGCGACAAAAGCAAAAAAAGTCATTGTTATATCGCATATTTGGGTTATTGATATTTGTGGGTTTGGCTATCCTGATACTATGCATTTTTCTCAGCTTTCAACTTAGAGATAAAGAGCTCTGCAACGATATAAATCTATGCGTGACTTTTGATTGTTTTAAAATAGGTCACAGTATTCTTGAACAAATGAATCTAATGTTTTCACCCTGTAAAGATATATACATGTTTTCATGTGGTGGTCGCTTTGCGAGTTTACGGTATGTACATTCAGGTTCTGAGGCCTCACATGATGCTTCGATTGAAAGAAGAATCTCAGACATTAGAAATGGCGTAAAAAACGAGTTTTTTACATCAATAAATGAATATATCAATTTGTGTTTGAAAAGCAATGACTCTATATCACCGATGATATTTTTAAATAAGAGCATAGTGAATCTAAACGTTACAAGGCTTATTTTGAAATACACTGTATTCAAATATTTATTTACAATTGAAGTTAACTCAACAGCTAGTATGAGAATAATGAAATCTCCAACTGAATATTACGACATCTCCAAATACATCACGAATTCGTCAATAGCATTGAACAATTTTTTACCGATCCTCCATTCAACAATTCAAAAGTACAAAATCTTCTCACAGGGGGTAAGTGATATGAAATTAATGATACAATCTTTTGATAAATGCAGTTATCCACAAAATATTTCATTAGATTTCCTTATTAAATTTGTATATAGTTTTTGACAATTTTTTGCATCTCAAAATGTAATACATACATATATGATTTTGAGCACGGAATTAATTAAAGTTCGATGTTGCTTCCATGGACTTGAAAATTTATAATTACATAAACCATTGGTAATTAAACTTGTTTTAAAATTTCAAATAAAAATTGTTAATCTTTTTAACTACTTCGGCCACGGCAATCAATATTTTCAAGATTAGAAATTCTTTGAAAATTTGAAAAAAAACAAATTGTTTTTTTAAAGAGACGTCATTGAATGAAAAATAAATATTTTTTAGGAATATATTGCACTTATTTCTGATCTCATTAAATGAAGATGTTTAGACATATTCAATACAGCGGTTTCAATCCGTGTTTGATGCTTGCTTGTTAAAAGAATTGAATAAATCGTATGAACTTATTACAGTTTCCGATCTAAACAAAAACTTCTATAAACAAAATACTTCTTCAAAACCATTATTTAATTGGACAGAGGTTCTTTGTGAAATTCTCGGAAAAGGTTGCCAGAGCATGCTAATATCTATCCCAAAGGCTTTAATCCCCTACTTTTCTAACATTTCTACTGAAATGGGAAAATTATCTGAAGTAGATTTAAAAACATTTTTTAGAGGATTAATAAAAATGGATTTTAGCAAATCACTCTGCACACATTCTGAACTAAAGCGTCGTTGCTGCTTAACTAGCTCTCCACTTTTTTTGGAAAAGCATTCCATCATAGGTCTACGATTTGCAGTTTATTACCACAACAAATATCTACAAAAGTGGCCTAATCTATTTTACGAAACTAAAACGTCCATTGAAAACGCGGAATTTGCTGTGAAGCAAGCTATTGATAAGCTAAATGTAAACGAAACTATGAAATGGTTTCTAGAATCAAAAATCAATGATACTAAATTCATTAAGGCATTTGACAGTGAATGGTCTTTCAAAACGCAAACACTTTTTACCTTCTCAGATAAGCTCCATAGCGTACAAATTACGAATTCCTCATCATTAGAGAGCGCTCTTGATAAACTTTTGGAATTTAATGCTAATATTTTAATCTTTACAATACGAGAAAATCTCACTAACTATTGGTTTCCAACCTCTTTATGGAAGAGTCAATCTGTATTTGATTGCAATTCACAAAAAGTATATATTCCAATGATGGCATTAGATTACAATCCGCATTTCTTTTCTCGAGTGAACAACTTAGATAATTTTGAATTTTACCTTTATGATGTATTTACATTCTTAATCATGCCATCAAAACAATCTAGCGATTTTTCCTATTTGAACACATCAAGTCTGAGATGTTTCAAAGAACTCAGTGCGGGAGAGGACTATAGGAAGCTGTGGACGTATATTTGGATGATGCTCATCTATCAAGGAACTATTGGTACACCAATTACAGAGCACTACACTCCTACTGATAATACAATGGTGGATAGAAAACAAAGAACTTTACCTGGTCTCCAACAGTATTCTGCAGCACAAGTGCAATTAGTCAGGGCGACTCAGTTCTATTGTGGATTACTACCATTTTCGCGTTTGGAAATTAATTATGTCATGTATTATCTCACAGATTTCGATAAAATGTTTAATTGTAGAGAAATGAGAAATTGTAAATCATAATTTAGTTCAATCATTTTATTGGAATTTGAATTTTTTACATATTCACAATAAATTGCAATAATAAATATGTTTGACATAAATAATTTTCAATGAAAACGTGACAGTTAGCAGTATTTCGCTTTGAGCTTTTTTACTACCATCCCATTACTAAAATTCTAAATAATGGTTTTTCTTTTTGTTGAACATTATTATTCAAAAACGCGCTTTTGCCTCTCGTTACCTCGTTGAACATAGTCAGTATAATTTTCTGTAAATATTTTAGGCACATACCCATTAAAATATCATCATAGCTAAAAACGAGAAGCAGAATTTTTTCTCTTAGCGACAAAAACACGCACAGTAACAAAAGGAAATTATACAACATTGCCTCCGGAGCGAACATTACAAAAATCTGTCCTTAAATGCGCCATCTTGCTGAAGAATACATCCAATTGGACAACACCCGTAAATTGATAAACTGCTAAAATATCACGATACTTTGAAGTCTAGAGTGGCTACTTCCACCATTTTTAGGTAGCTCAAAGCACACGAAGCCATGCATTTTGGGAAAATTTTAGGAAATTGCTTGAGAGGTGTCTTTGCAGTCGTTGACCAATGAGAGGTGTTGCTTCTTTCCTGCTGGAACATGGACTCATCGATTATGAAAACATTTCTAAAAATCCATCCCGCGACCATGTTTCACAGAAGCTAACCTGTTATTCTTTCTGTTTTTATGTCAATAGTGGCACTTTTCTTCACAAGTTTTTTTACAGATCCAACCTTTGAAATTGCTCGGTACACTATTGATGTTGAGACACCTTTGTTATGTGTTTCTTGAAACTTCGAGTCCAAATGAGTGGATGATTTCAATGGGGTTTTAATAGCAATTTTGACAAAACTTTTCCAGTCAATTTGAGGGGGTTGCCCACTTCCATTCAGTCAACTTTTAAAGGATCTCTAGAATGTTAATGGGCTTATACTCGATAACTTGAGTAAAGTTTTGCGGTCTGTGGTTCCAGTAGAATCAAGATAATGCAGAACATTTCTTGAATCTTGATATTTTCAGTGAACATTTATAAAGTACATGTTCCCATCTGCTGTGTTTAGCGGGTACTGTTCTTGATTGTGCGTGATCGCCTAAATGTGTTTGTCCAGAGCATGGCACATTATTGAGGTAAAAAGACTTGTGTACTGTTGTTGAATGGTTTTTGTATTTGAAAATATTCTCTCATTTCTTTACCGGAGCTATAAGTACTTTACCTATTTTCGAAAACGTAAATGAATATGCTTATGTCGGTGACTGGCTACGTCCACTGTATAGAACTGAAATTAAATTCCCCGTTTTCAAAACCCTATCTTTATCCGTTTTAAAAGTTCAAAGATTTTTAAAACAAAAAATTTGACATATCTGAAACAAAGTAAACTGATTTATGAAAAAAATTGTAGACTCAGCATTTTTTTCCTATTGTTGCAATAATTTAATTTCTTAACTGAGTAAGTAAGCACTTTTACGGTTTCCGACGGGTTAGAAATTAGAAATTAGAAATTATCTTATATTTCAGAATGAAACACATCAAACTGACTAAATTTACAAACTATCATAAAATTTACTTCACTTGCAGAGTTATTTGCGGTATTTCACGGACGTGATAGCTCTGGTGTTGTCTTCCTTTCGTGTCGGCGTTTTTGGTAAGGGTTGGAGACTTGGGAAGTAGATAATGCAAATAGGAAGCGGAGAAAATTTCTAGATTGATGATTTCGTAACGTGTGAATATGGTAGACAGTGGAGGTTACAGGGAGAATGCTAGTATTTCTTGAAGAATCTGTTTGGAAAAATAAACGTAAATCTCCTATCAATATCTCTTTCAGGGGCTGGTAAACGTTCCCGGAGACTTGTAGAGGCATAGTCACTTCTTCCAGGTACTAGATCTGATAGTAAANCGTTGACTGAAATTTGGCAGACATTCTCCAACATTATTAATGAGCTCATAGAATTCTGCTCTCCGCTTAAAAAATTTATCATGGGCAGAAACCTTGGATAACTGACCATTTTCTAAAACTCATATTGAAACGCCAGAAAGAATTACGTTTGGGTAATTTGCAAAGTTTCGTCGACTCCGTATTAAAATCAATCGTTTGCTACGTTCTGCCCTGGTCAACTATTATAATAGGCATATTGAAAATCTAAAAATATCTAGTCCTTGTAAATGGTGGAATAATATCAAAGCCATTAGTGGAATAGCAGCAAAGAAGTCTTCTACTTTATCCCTGAATGGTAACTTGGTTAATCTTGATCTCGAATCTCCTGCTAATGAAATCAATAAAGAGCTCGTTAAAATTACCGAGGGATATGAAACGCTTACCCCAGATTGGCTCAATGCGTATCTGAATACGAGGTTTTTCTTGTATTGAGTACACTTAATGGTAGAATGAGCTCTGGTCCTGATTTATGTGGTAATTCTATTCCAAATTGGATTTTAAAGACTTTTGTTACGAACTTCCACTTCACATATCTTCACTATTAAACGCGTCATTTTCTTTGCGCAAATGTAACATGTTTGGAAAAACGTAGACCTGTCAAATCGATTACTTCTGATATTCGACCCATAGCCATTATGCATTCGATATCAAAAATCGCCGAATCATTTATTCTTCAGAAAGAAGTTAAAAAAAATATTGGATAGCCTTGACCCTCTTCAATTTGGGGTAATTTCTGGTAGATCAACCGTTCTTGCCCTTCTTAGTATTGTGCATCAATAGATTATTGAATTATACGAATGAGGAGTTTACCTCAGAATATTTCTTTTGGATTAAAAAAAAGCTTTCGACATAATAAACCATCCCATAGTGATCAAAAGATTGCGTGATATCAATATATCCTCTTTTGCAGTCAATTGGATTGCCGGCAAAATTCACGCTGTGTCGATGATTGATTTCCCACAGGAAAAATATGCCTCAACCGCAAAAGCACGTTCCACGTTCGTCCATTCTATGACTACTGCAAAGAAACAAGAAAATAAATTAATGCAGCTCATCATACAAAACAAACTTTACAGTTCGCTCTCTCGATTAAGACCCTCGTTAAAGTTATCGGGGCAAATCACACTTCAGAAAGACTAATTTAAATAAGCAAGTTGCTCTGCCTCACCCTGTACTAACTATTTTTGCTTACTTATCTATTGCCAAATTTATGAAATTTGTTATTCATATATATGTACATAAATTAGAGAAATGCCATATTTCTAATATTACTAAAACTATAGCAACAAAATGTTCTTCAAGATTGCTGTTTTCCGACGAATTGCGAAGTTGACAGCCCGTTAAGNAATATATCTAATAAATAAGCACAATGAGGCTATGTCAAACTTTTGAATCATAACTTGGTATATAAGTAGTTAGTTTTAAAGTAAATGATAATTTTAGTGTTCAAAACATGTTGTGGTTTCTAATATTTACCGGTGAATGAACTATTATTAACTCAACTTTTCTAGGTTTTTCTAATTGTAGAAGAGCCCAAACCGCTTCGGAGTCAGATGCATATTGAGAACACTAAAATTTTTCTTCCTGTTTCTCTTGTGATCAGCAATAGAAAACAACCGGCTACAAGTGTACAATTAAGTACATCTTCATTAACTTAAGGTGTTGTAGGCCTGACCTTTTTGCTGTCAA
>CABFPE010000296.1:853395-867552 GCA_900660155.1 Hofstenia miamia
AATGGTATGGCATGAATTTCTTTGAATGGCATTCTTCAGATCGTCCATAGTGCGTGGGTTTCTGCCATAAACTTTGTTCTTTAGTAAGTTTCAAAGTTTCACAGAAAAAAGTCGGGTACGGTCAGGTCCGGAGACCGTGCAGGCCAATCGATGGGCCTCTGCGACCCATCTACATGTTGGGAAAGTGGTTGTCCAACCACTCTCGCACAAAAAGCGAATAATGGGGCTGAGCTTCATCTTACTGAACTACAGTTTTTTGCTTTCATTTTGGAAGCGTTTGGTTACTTTTGTTACAACCTGTATTTATTGATGTGTTGAGAAATGAATTTTTCATTATTTTCTTGTTATATAGAAGAGGCCTAATTTTTAGGGTTCTATTCTAAGCACTATTTTAAAGGATAGAAAGTTGGATTTGTGGTATAGAACAATATTATTAAATATTTTTAAAAAAGTAGTTAATATATTTTTATAAATAATGCATTGTGGATTTAGAAAAGTTTTTGTTAATTTCTTGATTTGTGTTATAAATATGGTTAACTGCTATTTTTATAGCCCATTTTATTTGAACATTGAATTTATTCAAAAGTTGTTGATTTATGTCGGTCAACAGTATGCTTCCATAATTAAAGTGGCTTAGTATTAATGTGGGAATTAATTGAATTTTTTCTGTGGTTGGAAGCTGTTGTGATACATTGTCAAGATCCCTTATTGAAGTGGCCATTTTCTTAATAACACTAGATATTTGTTTTTTAAAATTTAGTTGAGAGTAAAAAATGATACCTAAATATTTAAAAGAATTAACTTGTTCTATGTGGGTGTCATTAAATTTCAATTTAAATTGTGAACTATTTGTGAAGTTATTGTTAGATTTAGGTCTAATTAAGCAAAATTGAGTTTTATATGGCTTTTTTCTTAGTTTTAGTGAAGCAAAATATTGTGTAAGAAGAGTGCCATTTCAGGAGACTTATGGGAACTAAATAGCATAGCATCATCAGCATATTGTATACCATTATATGTGGTATGATTGCTCAAATCATTTACATACATATTGAACTTACTGAAGAAAAAATGAAATTAAAGGAAACATCGAAGATAATGCCCGACTTGATATATACAGATCGTTTTGGGCACAATTACAAAAATCTATGTTTGATGTCCGGATTGTAGGCCTTACATCCCAATATGCCATCAAATCAAAGTAAACCAGTTGCTAAAATTTTATCGGAACATTTGGTTTCCAAGAAAAGAGCATCCCAAGATCGTGTGCAGAACATTGAACATGCTTCATTCACCCCCGTTATATTTGTAACCAATGGTGCTATGGGTGAACTTATTCGATATTGTGCATTACTTGATGAAATTTAAGCAATAAAATGAATTGTAGTTATGAACACGCTATGATAGTTATTTACAAACGACGCTTTCTTTTACCATTTAGAGAACAGTATTAATTGCTCTACATGATAAAAGATAGAAAATGTATCAAAACCTTACTCTTCTAGGCGAAATTCATATCAATTTGATTTAAATGTTCATATTAATTATTGGCTATATTCATATAAATATCTAACATACATGGAAGTCATAAATTGATAATTTTTAAATATTTTATATTGTAGTGTTAATTTTGTCAACCAAGATATAATATTATAACTTAATGCGGCCAAATTATATATTATATGTACGTGTTCATGTGCTGAAGGCTTTATATTAAATTTATCTTATAAGTAAACACTAAATATGCCAAAATCGCATAGTTTTTAGATTAATCATTTGCTGCACAAATAATTACAAATAAAAAAACCGCCAAAATAACGGCTTCTAGTGTTGAAACTAATACAAAATATACATTGCTTTTGAGTTGATTGCGATATGCATTGAATATTTGATTATATTTTTAGATACATTCGCAGTTTTGCTTTGATGTTGTACAGTGATTGATGCGAAAGTATACATTATTCAATGGACGTTAAAATATGAGGCATCCTCCGTAATGTAACGGACAAGAGAGCACGTTTTATGTTTGAAAGAACAAACAAGAGGAACAAAATAGAATTTCACAACATTAATAATTATAGTCCCTGAAACCTACAAATAAATACGCAAAAACCTCCGTCTCTCCAGCCTTTTTTAAGGCACATGGAGACTATAGTAAATTACAGAATTAAGGAGGCAAGTAGTAACTGCACTGCTAAGGTTTCAGAACGAACATCAAACAATAAGGAAAGAGTTCAACTCAATAGGTACACAAATACACACTTATAGCCGGTCGTTAATTATTAATTACTGAAACATTGTCTAGACCTGCTAGCTTTAAAACAAAATGGAAATGATAGTAGCACCATCAGAAATTTAAATACAATTCCTTAGCAAAGTAGTTAACAACATCAAAAGCCCAAGAGCTAGTTATTCGCAGAAGTTTGTAACAATTTCTCTAGTTCGTCAGCCGACCTGTTTAGAAAGGCAGCCGACTCTCGATAGCTCTTGATGAGATTCTTAATAGCTGATGACTCATTCGATCCTAGTTTGGCTGTAGAAGAAGAAGAGGCTATTGGCGATGAGACTGGTGCTGCAGACGCCTTACTTGCTGATGTTGTGTTAGTAGTGTTGCCATTGGCAGATGAGATTGATGAAGTTGGTGATGACAAGACTTCACCATTCACTAAAGGCGACTGAGCAGATTTCTTCGACGGCGGTTCTTCCAAAGATCCTAAACTCAATAATTTAATAGATGTATTAATATATTTTTTCAAACATTAAATATTGCAACATGTCAACCGTAATTTCGCTTAATGTCATTTTTGAATAACATACACGCAAATAATACTAAATAACTAACAAATCAATTAGTCTGCTGGGCCTTGACACTATCTTAGCAACATATAAACCATAGTTTGTAAAAAGACATTTATTTAAAAATAATATTTTATTATTTGATAATTGTATAATTCATAATATCATGTTTATGTTATTTTAATTACTTGATCTGCATTGCTGGCACTTTATTGGTGATTATAAGAAACCACTAATTCACAAACACTTGATTAAAAAATGGATCAAACGATTAAATCTATCTTATTGCATTATAATGAATAAGTCAAAAGTTTATTGATCAGTACATAGACAAATACAGCACAACGTTCAATTAACTCAGAAAGAAAATCTAAAAAATAAGTTATAGAAATAAAATCGACAATATACGCATTAACGGAAATACTAAGATGACCTTGTAAAGAATACAAGACTAGCAATGTTATTGAGTTACATCGAGTGTTTACAACAATGCCATTATTATCGGATGAAATTCATTGAAATGGATGACTAAGTGTAGCGCAGGTAAATAAGTTAAATGGGACACAGCTATTATCAACTCAACTGTCAATGATTAATTATTCTTTCTGAACTAAATCCAATAACGAAAATTACAGTGACAATTTTCTCAAAATAACTATAAGTGTGTTAAACTTCAGGTTTGAGTCATTCTCATGGACCCAGTAAACCCAAGCTTGTTAAACTTGCAAAGTTTTGTAAGTATCTTATTTAGATCTTGCAAATACACATATTTAGTAAGTACTGATAAAACTTTTGAAATTGGGAAACATGTGATTAAACTTTGCAAGTACATGATAAGCAACTAGGTTTACTAATGAAAATAAAAATATAATTATCTCAGGCATATGAAAACTGCACTGTAGATTATTCAATTCTTGCTTTTCGGAAAATGATATATTCTTTAGAAGCTAATGTATGTAAAGGTTCAAATAGGCTAATCAGTAATATTATTTGAGTCCATATGCTTTCCCATTATAATGCAGAATTGCTACGAGCTAGATCATAAATTTGGTAGAGTATGAAGGCTTTTGAATTAGTCCAGTTGCTTTTAATTGTTCTTCTAAAGTTTTCATACAACGATTCAGGTCCTCTATCATTTAATACCAGATTAATATTTGTAAGCAATTACAAAACTTTGCAAGTAATACTTGCTGGGTATGGCATGAGTAAAAAAAGAAACCCCCTATTTATATCTTTGATGACAACATCCGCGGGCCTACATCAACACTAAAAATTAAGTAACTAGCTCAAAAGCCTAATGAAGTTAGACCATCAGTTAAATTCTTCGGTAACAGAGAAGCTCTTGCCAACAATCGATAACTGCTTCCTTGCGCAATATAAAATATTAATCTTTAAAATCTAAGAATGTCTTTCATGACAACTAAGCTGAATACCTTGACTAAAGAATAAAACAAACTCCAGTGTTATTCATTTGTAATATAATCTAATGCTAGAACAGTTTTATCTGCTAAATTGGAATTATAAAGAAACCAGTATTCCCTATCAGATATTGAAAAACAATTAGCTAATGATTTGAACTATCAATTCCTCTGAAATAGAAGAGTTTTATGCATAACTAAATAGCATTTTTTCGAAAGAACCAGATTGACACGAATCACTTCCAATAGAATAAATTATTTTAGAAAAATCAACAATAATTGAAGTATGTAAGACGGCTTTGACAATGGACTGGAATTATGTATTGTTTACTTCATCTATCAGTTGTGTAAATGAACATTCTCATGCATTATAAGATAACGAACACATACCGTTTAGTGAAGAAGATTGCTGTGTGGGTTGATTAAATAGATGAGCAAGAGATGCTTGATTAGCTAAGCCTAAGCCTGGATAACCAGTAGGAAATGGAGTTCTAAAAATGGAATCCAGCCCAGAACCTAAACCCGGAAACAAAGCGGGGGAATGCTGCAGCTGCTGCATAAGAGCGAGACTGTTTAAATCTAGAGGGGTAGCGAGAGGGGCACTCAGGGGTGATGAAGGAGACTGGCGACTGTGCGGACGTTTTCCATTTATAGGCGTAGACGGTGAAGGACTCTTCTAAAAAGGAAAATTTTAAGCTAAAATTCAAAAATAATGTAAAATGTTATTTTAGAAATATTAAATCGTGCATCGAAGCAACAATTCACGTTAATTCCCATTTCAATGCGTTCTCGCTATTATAATTAAGGCGAAGTTATGAAGAAATAACATAAAAATTTGTGAATTAACCATAACTATTAAATTTGAAGTTAAAAACAAATGTTGAAATTCCTAAAAATAAATTTCAAACACCTGAGAATCGTGAGAAATGCTTGTAAGATAAATATTAAGCAGGACTGGATTTATAGGTCAAAGTAATTGCAAATTCAAAACAAGCAGACAAACATCTGAAAAACACACGCACTGTTTTGGTTCAAGCAGTCTTGATAAATAGAACGCAATGTGAATGAGAATCAACAAATCCATTATTTCTCTCTAATCAAGATAAATTTTACATCCTCTGTAAATGTTAATTGGCTTTTAAATAACTTAAATTACAAAAATCACAATCACCCATTTGCTGTGGATGCTTCCTCATTATGCAATTTCGAGTATATTTTGCTTTCATGATAAGCTAAGATCTATTGCCAAGCAACAAACACGTTGCGCTTGCCAATATTGACAAACTGGTAAATATTTCAAAATAAAGATCTTATATCTACTATTTAAAAATATGAGTGAAAAATCAAAGATATTAAAATTTTATCAGCATCTAGCAACTTCATTTAGATATTTCTCATATTTAAATAGTAGTTTTGAACTAGAAACTTAATTGGAAGCAAAAAATGAAGCATATGTTTCAAGACAATTTAACTATTTTGAATTTCCTTCAAGAAATTGGCCAACAGAATTTGTATTTGATAGAGCAATTCTTCTTATACAGTATTCTAAATATGAGAGGATTAAAGTTATTATTATTGTTACTGTTCAGCACTAGCACAAGAAACTATCTTACTTACAATTTTGAGAAATATGAATTACTGCAAAATACAAAACCACCATTACTTTTATACAAGTTTGAAAATTAGAATTTATGAGGCTTTGTCTGATGATGAAATAGGAATTATTCCAATCAATAAAACGAATCTTTGGGAAATCTTTTAAAACTATATTTTCATATAATTAAAAAAATTACAGAATTTTTTTTATCAATTATTAAGTGTAATATGATGATCGTAAAACACAGAAATAAAGAGTAACCCAATGTTTTGTTAGTGGGTCAACTTATAAAATGCAACAAAACTTGTTCTCTTAGTCAATAATGTTTTCCTTTCAAAAGTGGATAACATATAAAACCTCTTTACATTTTTACCATTATTTCCCAATGCCTATCCAAACAGATAGGCCACAAGCTTTTAAAGTATATATTTTACTTGAAGAAATGGGCCCAGCAACCTGCAAATGAAATACTTTTAAATATGGATACAACCCATAAATTAGAGTTAGTGGCTAGCCTAAAAAATTTTAGACTTTAACAATTGAAAGTGAAACTATAAAACACTTATAATAACTATAAGCACCTATATTTGCAAGCTGATCAAAAAATTAGCTTATTATATGGCTTTCATATGAATAGGTGAAGAAACTTCCAGAATATAGAATGAAAAAATTATTTAAATTAATAAACCATGTAAACTTACATTATTTGGTAATTGTTCCAAAATGAGATCAATGTGCAAACATAAAATGAAGGTGTGAGATATTGAAAATCTGTTTTACTCGAACTGACAAAAATGAACAATTTTCCATGATTTCATTTACTTTGATGTACAGCATGGAGTGATCCCAAATATGGCTATTTTGAGACAGTATAGAAAGGTTATAAAATGATCAGGTTTGCCGTGGGCATGGTTGGCATGTTTTAATCAAGACCTGCTTAATACGTTTTAAACACTGTTTAAAACAACTGTTTTTTTGCAATGTTTTTCTTAAATGATTTTTTTCAAATTTATTTAGCAATTATGGAAAGTTTGGCATTGGGAGTGAGGATCTCCACACCACACTACACCATATGATGTGGGAGTGAATTTTTGGCTTTAGGGATTTCTGGGGAAAGAATTTTTGCTGGCAGCCTCAATCACTTATGTGCCAATACTAAGTGCTTCATCGAAATAACTTTTGAAAAAGAAATAAATTGATTTGATTTTAACAGTTATAACAACTCAAATTTTGGATACGATTTTTACAATTTATTGAATATTTGCTAATTTTTTCGCAATAATTGGACTTTTTGCGAATTTTTTAAAACTTTTATTTTGCAACACAAATGTAAATACATAGTTTGTAACATACACTAAAGTTATTTTTTGGTAGATTTATTGAGTGAGTCTATTCTCATTGGTACAATCTTCTCTTGTAACAAGTTTATCCTCTAAAATTACTATCCATAGTGTGTGAAATGACACCATTGCCTTGCATATGTGTCACACAATATTGTAGCAGACTAGCCTTAGCAATGCAAATTTTTTGCAAGTATACTTTAGAGTGAGTTATATTTTGCAGCAAATTTCTAATTTGATTATAACAGGCATGCATATTATATTCTATGTGCTATATATAATAAGAATTCACATACATTTTGGTTTTGTATGCATTCACAATGTGAAGACGTCAGAAACAATGCCAAGCTAGAACATTGCATGCAGTCATTTTTTATTAAAAGAAATATGATTTTTTTATACTAAGTTCCAATAATACTAAATTTAAAGTCAACGTCGATTTGACGGTTAAAATTAAGTTGATCAAGTAATTACTGGTTGGATTCACTGGAATGCGGCAATTTCCTACAAAGAGCTGTTTTTAAAATTATTGTATGGTGAAAGTGTGTTTTATCCATTTTAATGTTCTGGAACCATATCCAGAGACAAGGAAATATCCTCAAAAAACAGTTGCAATACCGAATCGGAAAAGTGCGTACTGTGTTATGTGTACCACACAAAGCCGTGGTTGAACGTGTTTATGCTTCTGCTATTGCAAGGGGACTCATAAATGCTAGATAAAAGTTGTGGAACATAGCATATTAGTGTACTGCTTACGACCAACGAGAAGCTTTTTTTAATAATCAGTCTTAATAATAGCTGCATACCATTTGGTCCATGTACATAAACATATATTTCCCATTGCAATTTGAATTGAAGTGACACACATGATTGTATTTGAGTCAATGAATCAGTAAAAAATTTAAGACATCCAAAATTTATAGTAGTATCAAATCACGAAATTTGAAAAACAGCGTTACTGAATATAACTATGGTGAAGATAGTGATTAATTATTAAAAAATTATTATAATTTGTGTATATTAAATCATATGAAAATATACATAAAATCTTCAGTGTCTACAAATGCTTTGCATTGATATATTTGACAGTTTTGTCAAACATTCTGCTGTCGGGATTTGTGAGCAAACTTTTAATCCTGTGGTGTGGTGTGAATTTGTCGGCATTTCTTGTGGTGTGGTTTGGGTTGAGTCGAAAAATTTCACCCACGGCAAGCCTGCAAATAATACTATGTGATGTACATAATTCATAATCTCTGTTAAAAAAATGAAGAAGAAATGGAGGAAAATTACAAATTATAAATAACAGGCTTTGTGAAAAAATAACTAAGTTCGAATTTACTAAAAGCAAATATATGCATTACTACTTATGTTGGCAATCAATTTGAATTAAAATTCAATGTTTCATTTGCGAATAGCTGTTGGTAATTGTGGGCATTTTATTTCAATTTTTTGTCAAATTTTGTAGTAATTAAACAACTTATGCTGTTTTTCGTAACCCGTTCATTAGTAATCCTAATTAATATTGATAATTACGTCGCTAAATAAAATTTGGAACTTTTGTAAAGAGAATATTCTAGAAGTCCATACTTCGGAAGAAGGTTAGTCGATTCTGAATTGATGCTTAAATGAATCATTTGAAGGGCACTAGAAACTAATATCTCGACACCTTCAGCCGATGATCCTAAGAATTGAGATCTGTATGAGTAATGAGTTGCCATTCAAAATGTTCTTTATGTTCATAATAGTATTCAATCGCTGTGAGTTCGAAGATGGAACTGAGAAGTGTTTTGGACAAATCTTATACACAATTACCTGAACCACAACTGGTTCTAGTCAAAATAGCCTGTGGATTTAGATTGAAATATGAAAATGAAAAATGAATTTATTAAAAGAATTAAGTATATATTTTAGAAAAACTGTATATCCCTTTGAGCAACATGATCAAGACGACTTTTGAACAATTTGAATTTGAGGAATAGCAGAACTCAGTTTTTGAATTTTTGCAACATGGTGGGAACCATGACTCTTGTGAAATAAAAAAATACACTACAAAGCAAATTATTATCAATCAAAGAACAGAAAATCATTCCTAATGAGGTATACCGCCAGATCAATGGCACGGAAACTTTCGTGGTAGTGGAATGGCAAGACGGAAATCTTAACACCGTCGAGATAACAACTTTGTCAATCGAAGGATGGAACGTCCAATGGCGAACGACAAGCGGGCTTAGTAGGAAATGGAAAGGAAAATTGCTCCGGGGGGAGAACCGGCTGGTTCCAGTTCCAATGAACTTCAGCGCAGAATCCACAGGCCTAACCCAGGCACTCGATGACCTGCACATAAACGACAACATGTCCGATTCCTCACCACCAACAAGTGCGCAGTCATTATCTGAGATGCTAGCTACTGAGATTCAAATAGTTCGATGCAAGATTCTGAAATATATTCTGCGAACAAGCTATGCCCTTGCTACGAGCACTGTTATTTCCGGAATAACTTACCATCCCAATGACCACAATAAATGGCACCGGTTATTATTGATGCCGTATGCGTGCCTCAAGGCCCCAAATCGAGCCAATGATCTCAAGAAAGCATCTCTGACCAGCAAGGTCAATAGGCAGATTACTGAGTTCGTTCACCTAAAAGACAATGAACTGGCTATCGCGATCCCTAAGTCAAAGTCTCGCAAGAACGTGAAGAGTAAGAAACTCATCTCCAAGTCAGATCTCATTTCATCGAAAATAGACGAGGGAGACATTCGAGGCGCTGTTCGTATCGCTTCTTCCTCTGATGACCTTGAGAATCCAAACTCCGCCACTTTGAAGAAGCTCTCGATAAAACACCCACCGGCACCTCCCGACCATGCTATTTTCCCGAACCCTCATGATTGAAATCCTCTTCAGATATCGTCCGAAATGCTGCGAGAATTAAGAGTTTCGCTACTGGTTTAGCTCAAATTGTATCCGTTCTTTCACATGTGCTATAATGATCCAAGTTTTCTTGTCTACGGCGAATACACCATAGGTTCTTGAGAAGGTTTCCAACAGGAAGACCCAAAAGCTCCCTTTGGTTTCTGTCTATCCATCCACCCCCTTTGAATAACATGGAATCTCGTTTCAAAGTTAGGTATTTTGCCGATATATCTGCTGGTGATCACTAGGAGGTGACTCTGAAAGATCTCATCGCCTTCAAGGACCAAGCCTCTGCTCTCGGCCTCCAGCTTAACACCAATAAATGTGAAGTCACTGTGTTCGGAGTAAATAAATCTTGAACATCTGCTCCGGTATTCGTGATATCCCGCCTAAAGAATGCACGCTCCTTGGTTCCCCACTCGGCAGTCGCTCATTAGACTGTGTATTATCGAAAAAATTGGAATCCCTGAAACACTTGTGCTCCCAGCTCAATGGTGTTCCCTCTCAACAAGCCCTTTTCCTGCTCAAAAAATTGCTTTGCAATGCCCAAGCTGATGTACACATTGAGAACTTCTCCTACATATGAAAGCGCTCACCTCGTCATTGAATTTGGAAATCTCATTCGGAAGAAGAGATCACAAACGTGGCTTTGACGGATGAAGCATGGGATCAAGTATCGCTCCCCGTAAAGTTGGGAGGGTTTGGTATCCATACTACCGATGATCTGGCAATCCTGCTTACACATCTTCGATTATTGCCACAAGTAACCTTGATCAATCTCTCGTTGGTCCCAATTATGCCTCTTCTCGCATGGACTCTGCCTAGCAAATTTTCAAAGATCTGATACACCCCGAATCGGATTTACCGCTCAAATGTCCTCTTCAGAAAAAATGGATTAATTTAATTTCAGTCACAGACAGCAGCAGATGTTCGACAACACTCACTATCTTGAAAAGGCCAGAATCTTGGGATGTTGTGTTCCAGGATCTGGTGATTGGCTCAATGTTCTCCCTTCGAGCAACTTAGGCATGGCAATGACAAATGAGCAATTTTGAATAAGTGGCGCGCTTCGCATTGGTGCCCCCGTCTCTCTTGTACACAAATGTCTATGTGGCATCGAAGCAGCTCAGCTCGGACATCATGCTCTTGTATGCAAGAAGATCAAATCAAGATTCACTCGCCATCAGCTCGGAAACGCCGTTATCAGAGAATCTTTTCGCAGTGCAGCAATTCCCTCAACGCTGGAACCTATAGGTCTGCTTCGAAACGATTGTCGGCGTCCTGATGGAGTAACTATATTTCCCTGGCACCGTGGCCGCTCCCATGCTTGGTATTTCACATGCGTACATAGGCTTGCGCAGTCTCACGTTTCACCTGGAAAGCCACTAGGTTCATCTGTGGCAAATTTCAAAGAAACACTTAAGCGCCAACATTACAGTGATTTACCAGTGATTTACCAAACTGTTACACCTTTGAACCGGTTTCGGTGGAGACTCTTGGTGGAATTGGCGAGTCAACATGGTTATTTCTGAAATATCTTTCTCGTTGTATCGAAGAACAATCTGGAGAGACTAAGGCCTTCATGTATCTGCGACAACGTCTCGGACTGGTCTTCAAAGAGGCAACGCCGCCTGCATTCTGGAATCAATGGATTGATGTCTCTTCGCCACGAACTTTCTCCCCCTCGCGCTTTATTATGAGTAATTTTGATTGTTAACCAAGGTATAATTACTGTAAAGTAAGTTCATAACCCAGATTGATAATTTGTAATTACACTTTTTATATAATTTTGTAGTGGTAACGTGAGCTAATAAAATTGGAGATAACTTTACAATGCTAAGAACAAATACTTTAAACCATGTGCAATTTATCATTATAATTATAATTTATCATAAAAATGACGGGTTCTATTTCTAACATTCACCTACATTGCATATCGTCAGCACAAAAAAAGATCAAACAATGGATGCATCTATGAAAACAATGGATGCATCTATGAAAACAATGAACTATGATTGTAATTTGTAATAGAAATATCTAAGATGGACTTCCGGTAATAAAGGAAAATACACATGAAAGAGTTAGCCTATTGTTGCACCTTTTATTTGTAGTCAGTCAGAAAAAAACTATAATAAAAAATGAGAAAAACATATTTACTATGCAAATTAAAGTAAATGTACATATGACAAGAATGTTAAATATTTGGAACTAGTTCTAGTAGATTTAACATCTACGGCGAATAATAAATATTTCTGAAAAAAAATACTTAATACCGGTGTTGTCGTTTATGCGCAATTTGTCCAAAAGATATGAATGATTTTGAAATATTTCACAATATTCCATTAGAAGTAAGATTTTTTGAAATCATGCGCCATATAACATAGAAAATACTTATAAGTAACCATCAAGCAAAATCGAACATTGAAATAATTCTGCTTAGTCTCAGAAGAAATACATACACAAAAAGAGTTGAAAACTAAAATCAGATTTGGGATAGTTAGCCAAAAGCAGGAGGTTCGGCTACGTTAAATGATAAGAATACAGCAAGCAGACATTCTTTGCATATAAGAATTGTCCAAAATCTCATGAACAAAATTCATACTATCTTCAAGAAAAATTACTTGTACAATGTCATATGGCTTCGACAAAAACCCAGAAAAACTCAGAACATTGCACAATTGTATATCAGCCTATATGGAAAAAATACATAGTAGCAAACATTGAATTATGATAAACTTATCAACAAATATTTTTCGTTCATAAACGAAAACAAACCAGAATTTTTTCTATTTTGTTAGTAGAAAATCGGTTACGATGTGCAAATAGTCGTATAAAAAAATATTTTCGTAGTTTTCCATAAAATTATATACACATTTGTAAAAGACATTTAAAAATTGCAACAAAACATGTTTAAAACATCTTGTTTTCAGCATAACAACTCTGCCCAATCAGCTACTTGGAATCAAAATTCAAATCAAACCGACATTTTCAAGTTGTGTCATTGACTACACATACCATACACCTATCAATACTGTAAAATGTCCTAAATTGTGTTGCGCCGCTATATATATATATATATATATGTATATATATATATATATACAACAAAAACACATATATAGATACAAAATTATAATTATAATAAAACAACAAAGATAAAATTACAATTTTTTGAAAGTTTTTTGCACATCTTTAAACAAAGAAGATAGTTGAATATTTGTACAGAAACTCAATGTACATTTTACATAATTACTCAATTCATTAATCAGTCGAATGATTTAGACAGCATTTCTCTAAATTCATAAAATGTATTCAGTTTTGAAATCATTTTTCTTCCCAGTCTCAATAATGAAGGCCAATAATTCTTAAAAAATTGATACATTTGTAAAATTCCGATCATACCCATCATCAGCAACACATCGGTTCAAAATTTGTCAAACAGGTCTGTAAAAAATTTAACAGGAAGTTCAATGCTCGGCAAGTCACGAAAATTATTACAGTCGTTTGCAAGACAGAAAACTATGCATTACTAACCGCAAACAACTAACCAGAATTGGGAAAATAGAATGTTGAGCAGAAATAATGAAGAAAGTGTCAAAGTTAAATTTAAATGACGCATGCGAGAATTGAAAATAAAATTTTAATAATTTAGAGTACAATTGAAGAGGCAGTGTTTGGATTTCACTAATAATGAATCATGGCTCTGGGCCATGGGAACAAGTGTGTGGCAAGCTGGTTGATTGATTGTCTCCACTTTTCTTTGCATTTAATTAGTTCCGGGCAGACAAAATACCAATTACTAGTTAAAGTTCTTTAAAATTCTTAACATATCAAATTTCATCAAATTAAAAATTTAGTCATCGGAAATAAACAACAAAGTTTTTGCTATATATATATATATATATATATATATATAACACAACTCGACAGAGTAAAAAATTAATTACTTACAATTTTGGTGAACATTAATATTAAACAGTTATATGTGCATTCCGAAAATTAATATATATAAGTAAAATGACTTCAAAATTTGTGACATTGAATAGTCAAGTCAACCCTAACGCCAAAAGCCGACCAACTCAAGGCAGTCATCCAA
>CABFPE010000296.1:887246-899531 GCA_900660155.1 Hofstenia miamia
TTTTTTTTAATATATATATATATATATATATATATATATAATAGAAAAAATGCAAATATTGTGGTAATAAATTATATACCTCTAGCAGAGTTGGAAATGGGAAGAGATATAAGGCGAGACGGTACGAGCCCAAAACGGGCCCGGAGTGATTTTTTAGCCAAAATTGATGAGACCTTGTTAAAATTGATTAATAACTATCCCCAATGTTTTTGGAGGATACTTTTACGTCTTTTATCTCCAATAAACTTTAAGCATAATTGTATAAAAGAATAAACTTAATCAATAAATACGTGTACAGGTTTGTTCAATAACTTACCATCGATAATATCTTTATAAAAAAGCCAAAAATAGATTATTTCGTGCAAGATAGGTTAACTAGATAATCTAGATTATCTTCACTAAAAGTATATAGCTGTAGTTTATTGTAATTTAAATTGTATCTCTCGAAAAATATTAATTGTACAGATTTAGTAAAATGTACTAAATGTCCCCGTAAGAATGCAAATCTTTTTCAGATATCTTTTGGGACGATTTGGGAAATAATTCATTCTCTATTTATTTTGTGTAGCGTTATGTTATTTTCGAATGCTGTCATTTTGCTTTTCAAAACAGTAAGGTAGATGACAACATAAAAATAACAAAATGATTCTTGATTTTTCTGATTGAATTATCCTAAATGCTTATTCTAATCTTATGTGCTAGAAAGTAGTAATTCGCATTGCTAAAGCATCCAAGCTGGAAATTTCATGTATATTTTTTGAATAAAATTGACTATTTTCAAAGTCGGAACGAGACTTGTGAAATACGGGACGAGACGGGCCCGGAAACAAAAGTAGACAAACCCGGTCCGGGCCCGGGGTGGAAATTTCGTCCCGTTTCCAACTCTGACCTCTAGCATGACTAATCTGGTTACTTTGAAGCATAGAATATGGTAATTAAACAATGAAAATATATGTATACAATAACACTCATTTAGAAATAAATAATGCTTGTATCAAGATATACATATATGCTATTATCAAATTAGGCTTTAGCATGTTCATTCACTTCATTATTTCAAGATGACTACTCATAAGTCGAGAACTTATAATTTACGTACCATATAAAATAATAATAATAAATGTTTTTATTAAGCCGGTTAAGGCAAGCATTGCAAAAGAATATAAATAAAGTTTTTAGCAACGAGGACAGTCAAAGGAGATGAAGTATGATCAGATAAAGGAGCAAGCAAAGCGAGAGAAGGGATCAGCAAATAGGAACGACATTAGAGACTTCTTGAAGTTTGGAGGCGAGGAAAAAGTCGATACCAGTTGGGGGTTGAGAGTTAGCAGGAAATTAGCAGAAGCACAAGCACGATTAAAAAACAATGAAGTGTGTGAGGTTTCTTGGGACGACCTGCATTTGAATGAGTTTACCTGTGAATGCAAACATTGATTTCATGTTTATCATGATCTCAATTCACAAATCCCCACGCATTTTATCATGAGCAATTAGGCTTTGCAATATTATAATGCGCAAAGCCAGTGTGTCAAATTTGTAAATAGCTGATTTTGATTTAGGCAAGTCACCTGACTGCGAGTGAGCGCCTATAGTTTTTTTTATTATAGACAGGGTTTTTGAATATTCGGAATATTCAAAATTCGAAATGGAATGAGATTGCAAAAACTCGAACGGAAATACTCGGAAATTCTCGTCTTGCATCGATTTACCTCGGAATTTTCTTCAAAAAATATTCGAACTCAAAATATAAATACACGAACTTGCCGAATAACTCAAACTCTACTTGTAAACCGTGGGTATAGATTTTTTATGATGGCAGCTGCGCGTCATTTTTCTGAGGAAGTTTTTTTTGCTCGTATAAAAGAACTGTGTGAGGACGAGGATAGCTCCGCATCTGAAAGTGATATTGAGAGTGATTATGAAGATTACACGTCCAATACTTCGGCATACAATGATGACGGTAATGACAGCCATGATGAAATTCAGCAATGTCCGCCAACCCTTCCATCTGAAATGGAAACAGACCAACCCCTACATCAAGGTTAGCATGTAACTTAGTACATGTAAAAATGTGCATATAGTGATTTCTTTATATCTCAAATTAAATAGCAAAATGACATGTAGAGGTATTTGTCCAGAATATTGAGCATTTTTAGTAAAGTGCGTGGAATCTTAAATTTTTGTTCATTTCAAAATATAAATTTTTGGGTTTTTAGGACGTGATGGAACAATGTGGAGGAGAAACCCATGCAGTGATGGCCGAAGACAAGCACACAATGTAATGAGAGCTGCTGGTGAATTGAGTGCATATGGACAAATGAAATGTAGAAAAAAAGGATTTGTTTTATCTATTTGGCGAATATTCTTTAGTGATGAAATAATTGATACAATTTTTGCATGCACTAATGACAAAGCAAAAGCTGAGAAAACAAATTTTGTACCAACAAGGAAGAGATTTCAAAATATATTGGTATTACTATACTTACCGGTGTTTATAAAGGAAGAGGTGAGCCTTTTCGAAGGTTGTGGTCAAAACATGAAGTTCGCCCTTGTGTAAATCAGTTCATGTCCAGAAATCGGTACGAATTAAATACAAAATATCTGCGCTTTGATCTGATTTCAACACGTAGTAGACGTCGTGAATCTTCAAAATTTGCTCCAATTGCCAATATTTTTGATATGTGGGAATAGATTCTTTCAAACCTTTCATTCCTTTTGAATGTGTAACAGTTGATGAAACCCTTGTTCCATTCCGTAGCCAATGCAGATTTCGCCAATACATGCCATCAAAGCCTACAGTAAATATGGTTTAAAGTTATGGACTCTGTGATGCTTGTACAGGATACTGCCTTCGGACGCGACTCTACGTGGGAATCGATCCCGAAACTGGTAGCATGCGTGCAATTGGCTAGGAGAGAAGGTTGTTCTGGAGTTGACAAATAACTTGGATGCTGGTAGATCAGTTGTTACTGACAATTTATTTTCATCAGTATCTCTTTGAAGAAGCTCAAAGAAAGGAATCTAGGATTTATTGGAACTATGCGCAAAATCGTAGGGAGATACCCCTGAATTTGTAGCAAAACCCAAAGAAGAACTAGCAAGTAGTTCTAATTTCAAGTGAGCACGCACAACCAACTATTGATAAACAGACTAAGAAACCAGGAATTGTTTTGAGCTATAATAGTGGAAAAGGGGGAGCTGTTCATTTGGACAAAATGTGCGCGGCATATAAATCAAGAAAACAACGTACACTACGCTGGCCAAAGTGCTTGTTTCAACATATGGTGGTCGTAAGTGCATATAATTGCTTCGTTATATGGTCTCTCATTGATGGTAACCCAAAGATCAAGAGAAGACAGTTCTTGAAAATGCTTGGGGCTGAAATTTGTGGAGGTCGCATAGATTCTCATGGAATTATTTGCTAACTGGTTGTCAAACGTGTAAAATGAACAAGACACTTCAGCGTTGCAAGTCATGTGAGAAACCACTTTGTATAAATTGTGCATCATACATGTGTCCCCAATGCTAGTTTTCTTGAAGTAAGATTTTGCAAAAGTGTAATTGGGTGCTTTTAAATACAATTTGCTCTGTTCAATAAGTATATGTATAAATGAATTTTTAGGTTTTAATATATACAAAATATACGTATTGAGGCATATATATGAAATTCGATCATTTTGACCCAAATGGGATTGAACGTATGCAAAAATTTAAAATTCGTATACCACGTGATAAAAAAATGAAATGAAATTTACTTATGGTTTATATAAATATCATTAAAAGTTAGGAAAAGTCAAGACGTTTCAGCGTATTTGATGTAAAATTAGTGACACAACCTAACCTTTAAAATTCACGTGGATCAAATCGACCCTAATTGGTGTTCAATATAACTCTACAACTTTTTTGTACTAATCAAAAAAAGCTTAATAGCCCACATTACAGGGGTTATGTGTATAAACAACATCACCAATGAAGACATTTGTTTTATTAGTAACCAATTGCTCATTCATCTGAATCCCGTTATGGGTTGGACTATTGATATAGGGTACATGTATAAGATGATATATGTGTGCAAAATATGTTGGACTGCACTACACTAAATAACTTAGACGGGTTTTAATTACGAATAAATGGATTCTCATATCACGGATATTATCAAGAAAAAAGTTCATGTTGGTGTGAGTCGTAGTAAAGTTGGCATTGTAGCAGCCTTTAATTAAGAATTCGAGCCACGACTTGGATTCCGAACAGCTACAATAAGCAAAACGCTTAGGAAAAATTTGGAGACGAGCCAGGCTGTCGCGCACTGGCAGGGCCATACAAAATAACGGCCCGCTTCCACTCTTGTGTAGAGAGTTGACATTTACAGACTAGAAACAAAAATTGATGCCAAGCTTCAAGAAGAACATATTACGCAAACTGCATTCGATGTTATTGGCAATTGTTTTTCCAAATTTCATTGCACCGAAACTCTTATTAGGGACTACGCTAATGTATTAGTCATAATTTGTGTTGGGGAGAAGCAAACATTTACCAGGTTGGAAGCTAAAATCGTTACTGACTCCTCAGAATAATTATTAATAATCACAGGCACAAAATTACAAATTTAACTGAACCTAGTGATTTACATACCCGATGTACACGAAATTATCTAGTGACGGGTCGGATAGATATGTAGTACTGTCGGATAGGGTTGGGTGGCTTATGCTTAACTCGGGCGGGCCTATGAAATTGAAAATGGTTTATGTGACTGATAATAAGTTGATTCGCATTCAGAGATTAACAACTGCGCTTTCTAAAAGCAAAAAAGTAGTTTTGCCAATCACTTTGGGTTTTTGAACTATGATAGCTACATCACAATTGCTATAAACATCAGGGAGGGGTGAAGGCTGAAGTCAGAAAAGGGTGATAGATCGTGGCAATTATAATGGAAGAGTAGAATCAACAACAGAGGCGTAAGTAAAATCAAAGGAATGGAAGTGGAAGGTAAAAATTTCTTACAGCAAAGATAGCAAGTTCACAGGGAGTTCCTCACTGAGTGATATCTAATTTGGTAAATGCAGTTAGAAGTTCAATCTCGGAATCCTTTTTAATGCCAGGCTTCACGCAGACACACAAAGTCGGATTATATGTTGATCAGATCGAAAATTTTACTTGTTCTAAGAAAGCTTGATTATTCGAGAAATATAACTTAGTTAATATAGTTGGATTTTGGCTTTAGGTCTAGAATTCTGAGTTTCTCATGAAACCTACCTAAATTTATCGCTGTACGTCATTTCTTCAATTACTACTTGTCAAATTTCCATGTTTTCACAACCTTCTAATGAATAGTTTTGGCTAAGTGGAGTGGAAGCTAATTTAATGGGAGGCTATATTAATGGTTAGAGTCAATGTATAAAAATAGCCGTAAAACCTTACTGATACTAAGTTTGCTAGAGTTGGAGTTGCATAGGCTGAGTGTGACCTTTGAGTAAAACGTATGAGTATTAATAAATGAGACTGGTCAAACAGTAACGGCATTTCATTTTAAACATTAAAATGGATGTTAGTCATTCAATGATGATGTATTTTTTATTGAAATGCGTCATGTGAGACTCTTTGATAGGTTCATCAATGAGACAGAACTTTTGTGAGAAATTCATTTTTCTTTGATCTATGAACGCATAACTACTGTAGTCGGTAACGGCATTTCATAAAGTTAACATCACTTTTACAAGCATATACCGTTTACATCATAAAATGCTGTTCCTCTATAAAATACGTATATGATAAAAGTTGTATTCCTTTAGGGTTAGTACACTATTTTATCACGAAATATTGGCATAGTTGAAATATTAGTTCCATTAAAAATTAAGCTAATTGGTTCTACATGGTAACGAATCTCGTCGTCACAGAATTTCAATGGTCCTTTATCCTGGTACCAGGCATAGATTCTACTTTTTACTAATTTTTACGATTATTCTCCATTATTGCATTAATTTTTCTATAATTGAAGTCCTAGGCTCATAGAAATATGCATATATATATATATATATATATATTGACGGGACCTTAAGTTGGAAAAAACGAAAATCCATTCTCAGGATTATATCCACGAAAAACATAAATCCGAAAGAAGGAAAACGTAATTCAATTCATTTATCCGCAAATATTTTAACAATTAATATAAAATAATTCAATTTTGTACATAGCAGTTGACAAACCAAAACACATTTAAATAATAAATCAAATTTTGCGTAAGTAGATACATTTTATTATTGGAGTCCTTGCTATGATCATGTTATGCAAGACTTACATTTAACCTCAGTATATCAGTGAAACTGAAGAAAATGCTAAGAGTATAATTGTTTAAAACCCTAAGAAATATGATATTTCAGTGCTGCTAAATCTTCACATTCGCTAAAATTAAACCATGCATTCTATAAAACTACTACTACTACTACTACTGCTACTACTACTACTACTGCTATTAGTAATAACTAATGTAAACAATGGAATTAAAATCATAAGTAATTGAAGTTTAAGGTTAAAAGCATTGGAATTTTTGAGATTTAAGATAAAATGCTATTAGAATCGATTTAATGAAATGTTAAAATTAAACTTGTTTCACCGTCTAGTAAGCAGACGAAAAATATCAAACGCAAGTGTTCACTTGTGTAGAAAACAGGGCTGTTTTTGTTGTAATACAATGTGTCTTTAATGCATGAAGAACATGAAGAAGCAACGCGAAATAATTATTTTAGATAATGTGCAAGCGATTGTTAGAAAAGAGAACTTACAGTTTATCAAGTGGATACCCTGAGAATAGTGATGGGAAAATAGGGGCAGAGTTGAATAGAGTTAAGCCGGACGCGATATTAATAACTTCTTTCAGTAGCGAGTAAGGGCGGAGAATTACGCCGGGGCCATTATTTAGTGAGAACGGCACTTTCCGTTTAAGGATGATGCCAGCGTATGCAATATTAATGGGAATAGTTTAATAAGAAACAGATTGACTGCGCGTGATGATTAGCCCTCTCTATTCGCCGGCATTGCGCGAATTGTATACAGTCATGTGCTTTTCAAAGGACAACGGCTAANTTTCACTGCCCTCGAATCAGTGAAGTGATCCCCTGGAAGGAAAGTTAAGCTGTGAAGAGGCCGATTGTCTGTTTGTATCTCTNGAATTTTTGAGATTTAAGATAAAATGCTATTAGAATCGATTTAATGAAATGTTAAAATTAAACTTGTTTCACCGTCTAGTAAGCAGACGAAAAATATCAAACGCAAGTGTTCACTTGTGTAGAAAACAGGGCTGTTTTTGTTGTAATACAATGTGTCTTTAATGCATGAAGAACATGAAGAAGCAACGCGAAATAATTATTTTAGATAATGTGCAAGCGATTGTTAGAAAAGAGAACTTACAGTTTATCAAGTGGATACCCTGAGAATAGTGATGGGAAAATAGGGGCAGAGTTGAATAGAGTTAAGCCGGACGCGATATTAATAACTTCTTTCAGTAGCGAGTAAGGGCGGAGAATTACGCCGGGGCCATTATTTAGTGAGAACGGCACTTTCCGTTTAAGGATGATGCCAGCGTATGCAATATTAATGGGAATAGTTTAATAAGAAACAGATTGACTGCGCGTGATGATTAGCCCTCTCTATTCGCCGGCATTGCGCGAATTGTATACAGTCATGTGCTTTTCAAAGGACAACGGCTAAAGAAATGCGCCTTTATTTTTAATTTACTTTAAAAACAATTCGCCTTCAACGAGTAATTATTTGTCATTAACAGTAAACTTCGCGTGCATCTATTTTTAAGAACGCGCACCGTCATTTCTCATAACCAGTCAAAATAAAAAACTAGTCTATTATTCTATACAAAACAAAACCGTAAAACCCTCAAGGGTGAACTCTATTCAACTGTAGTCAGTAGCCTTCATTTCATCATACGAACACAGGTGCTTGTCTATAGTGATTTGTTTTGCATCCATCCTATCTACCACTTATTCTGTAGTTAATCAGAGAAACCATCTGAACATGATGAGATATAAAATAAACTCAAAGCATACAATCCGAAACAAATTTTCGGACAACCAATGAAACTAAGCACTATTTTTTCAAGTTCCCCTGGGATAAGTAGTTTACTAACAAACCATTTTATCGAAACATCAAATTAGGACTTAACGTTCATCAAAAACCTGCCTACAGCAAAATAGTAAATTCAAGAATTTGAACATCCAATATTTTTCCCAAAACTATCAGCCAGGCGAATTTCAGAAATAACAGACATCCCACTATTACACTTCAATCACTTTCTAGAGATTCAGAGGTAAACTTACTACACATTATTCTAATTTTGATAATGATAAATCTCGATTGTACTAGCATATAGAGTATTATTCAATGTCTTTGCATTGTGAAAATTATAATTATACGCATGCATTATTCGACGTAAGTTTGAAAAAATAGCCTGAATGGTTTGGAACATTAAAGATCTAACGCATTCACAAGCGGCTAAAGCCCTCAAACTATAAATCCAAATGCGAGAAAGGCCTTCAATAAGAAAGCTCTATTGAAAATAAATATAATGTGTTCTGATATAGAAAACACACGAAGAATGAATATTAAAATCGTAGCACAGCTAAAGCTAGAGATGAGCGCGGTGCAGATTTTGTAAAATTTTCTCCACCGCAATGTTCGTTTTGTACAGCAAAACACCACAATAAATGAAATTTTACAGTGATATACCGCAACAATGGCGATATTTATCTTTGTAATATATGATAGATATTTCTGAATTGTTTTTTTAGGGTTATAGATCATTCGTAGAAAAGCTTAAAGACAAATTCCTTACTTTGTCATTTCATTCAATTTTATTAGGGTAGTAATAAATTTTCAATTAAATATAAAAAATTACTTTTAATATTTTGTATGGGAAATCTTTTAGTGTTTTGCTTCAGAAACAGTTTTTTTGAGAAATAGAGATTTTAAATCTTAATACAAAACCGTATACTGGTGTTTATGGAAGCTTTAAGCATCTGCATTTCTCTAGTAGAATTTACCCACGTCTCGTACGCATAGGTCAGTGTGGGTGCTATAACGCCTCGTAAGAGAAGGTAATAGAGTGCTTTGCCAAATCCATTCTGACGTGATACTCGCCGATAACATAGGATCTTGCCAATAGCACCATTGCAGCGATGTCCTGCGTCAGAGAGGGCTGTCCCAGCAATGCTGATCATCGAGCCTAAGTATTTAACTCTGATATGAATCCAATATCCTTTCGAGCGAAATGAACTCTATCAGATGTTCTTTCCGATGGCCTTGATAACCACACGCAATTGGTCTTTAGTACAGAGATATTAATACCTAGTGGAGCTAGAACTGTAACTAGTTTATCTAGATAGCTCTGTATTTGTTCCTCAGGCCTGCCAAAAAGACAGGGATCATCCGCATACCTTTACCAAAGTAAAAGTTAAAAACAATTCCTTTGGAAGTTCCACGGAGTCCCTTACAGCTCAGATAATGGAAAAGGAGGTTAAATAAGCACGGCGCTAGAACACATCCATGTCGTACTCCATGCTCAAGCCGAAAGCTTGCACCTGAATGTTCGCCACAAATGTGTGCCATCGGTGAATAACGCAAGGACTTAACGAACTTGATTATTTGTTTGGGCGCACAGTCTGCTGCTAGACTATGAAATTACCTGCCTGGCAAAGGAGTCAAAGGCCTTTGAAGGTCAATGATAAATACTAGAAGGTTTTCTTTTGCGTAATCTAGCAGCTTCATGGGCTTGTCTCGTCACATGAATGGCCTGCACAGCAGATTGACTGATCTAAAACCAAACTGAGTTCGTGGGAAAGTACGTTTATTAACCAGCAATTGCTCTAGCCTGCGATCCAGAATTTTTGCAAATGATTTTTCCTCCGACATCCAATAGGGAGATGATGGTTCGGTAATTGTTAGGGTCAAACCTTGAACCCTTTTTAGGCAAAAAGATAACTTCTGCATCACAGTATTCCCTTGGACATCTCTCCGTACTAAACACTTGTGCAAAGTCTTCTACAAAACATTTGATAAGCGCTCTGCCTTCATATTTGAAAGTTTCCCGAGAAGCCCGTTGCGACAAGGGGCTTGTGCAGTTTTAACGCCGCCATCTCCGACTTCATCAAGGGTGTCTAATGCTTACGTAAGGATGGCCATTTTACGCCACCTGATGCAGTTTTTCACTGCCCTTGTAGCTCTGAAATAATTCCCTTGGCTGATTATGTCTTTGCAACTCAAGAACACACATTTCATTGCCCGCTTGTGATCAACCGCCGCCTTAACTTCCTCACACTCATAGACTGGGTCTATTTTTCAAATTTGAAAATTCTGAGGAAGGGCTTTTAATGCACTTTGCATGCAATCAACCGTGTGTTCACATCCCGCGCTTCAGACAAAAGTTGCCTAATACTTCCTTCATAAGCTTCCTTTACGAACGGGAATTGCAGGAGAGATTATTGGGGTTCCGCGTCTGTAAGTTGTTGAATGTTCCCTCTGTAAAAATCCTTAAGACGCTTACAGCGCCCTCTACCTTTCTGGTAAAAGGCATGAGATCCATGATCACCATGTCATGGTGCGAGTCAAGATCTATACCTCACCAAACTCTAACGCCCCTAACACTCTCCATTACTCTTTTTAGAACTATAAAATAGTCCAATAATGCCCACACACCTGTGGCCGGATGGGTGCACGAGGTACTATGCCCAAATGAAGAGAGAGATACTGCATCGGTCTTCTCAATGCTCGAACTCTCAACGACAGGTATAATCTTAAATCATGAGTTAATGCTATGATCTCAAGAGGCTTGGACATGGTGTTGTTGTGTGAGACTAACCTAAAGAGCGAAGTGGCTATGGTTGTGTCAAATGGATACTGCCTTTACAGCATATCATTGCAAAATGGCGAGGGATGGAGTTGGTTTCTTAGTTAGCCCCGGCTAGCTAATTGTAAACCCAACTTTCATCCCGTATCCCCTAGAACGTCAAGGTTGACTTTCAGAAAGGGTTTATTGTTGCCTACGCACCAACTGAAAACAGTTCCTCACTAAGAGTTAGCTGAGTTCTACAGCAATCTCAACAAGGTCATAACTGAAGGCCAATCGAAGTAAATTCCTTTTGGCTGGGGACTTCAACTGCAGAGTTGGCAAATCCATGAACTCCATCCCAGGAGTAATTGGAAATTTTGCCACAGCAGTTCATAATTCACCGAACGGTGATACGCTGGTACATTTCTTGGTTGACCAGAAGCTAGCTCTGGCAAACACATTCTTCAAGTTATCTGCATAACTTTTATGCCACCGCAAGTTGTTTTAATTCTTCCGTTAACCACCGCAATTGTGAAAATCACTACCGCGGTACACCGCAGCATGGCATACTGCGATATTACCGCACCGCACTTATTTTTAGCTAAAACTAATAGCTCGAAATTGTAAATGTTCTATGCATCAAGTGATGAAGCTTTTTAACATCATTTTTAAAAATAAAACATGATTTAATGGACGATTTTGATTTAAACAAGTTTCAATATAGAATATTCAAAACATCTCATTTCAAGCCAAATGCACTTTAGGCAAATATAAATTACAAATTTCATAACATTGTCGTCATGATTTGATCAAAAAATTAGTTGCTTTAAAATTGAACTACTTAATGAAGCGAATAGAATTCCAAATTTTATGGAAAATGGTGAAAGTTTTTGATTTGGTATTTGGCATAAGCTTCATTTATGGTTATTATTACAATTTATGCATGCATGTAGAATAAAGGTTTTCTTGATGTGTTGAGTGAATGTTAGTTAAATTGCATTTAGCTACAGGCATAACGGGATTAGGATACGGGCACTGACAATCCAATGTGTTTATTTTTTAGGCACGGGCCCCACTCTAGGTTATAAGCGTTGAAAAATTGTTTTCAAAACATTATAAAAAATTTTAAACATTTCACTTTCGTAAATAATCTCTCATTTTACAATATAATAACCTAATTATTTACATCTGTACAGAAAAACCTACAATCATTAATTCGTTATAATTTTTCATTATATTTATCTCTGATCTGCGTAAATTGTTAATGACTAGCAAATTAAGATCTATGTTGCTTACACAAGTATACTTTGCTGTACTTAAGAGGTCGTACAGCCGTAAAATTTAAACTTCATAAAAGCGGCATCGATCGATGTTTCTACTTTAAGCCAGGGCCGTGGCTAAGGTAGGGGCAGGGGAGCAATGGCCCTCCCTGTTGGGCCACGGGCCCCCCCCCC
>CABFPE010000296.1:953186-966358 GCA_900660155.1 Hofstenia miamia
ATATATATATATATATATCATATAACATATATATTTGAAAGTTATAACTTCATTCATTTTACTGGGTCAAAAATTTGCTGGATAAATCGTATTTGACTGAAATATACATTGACCCCTATGTGAAGAAAAAGAATAAATAGTATAAACGCATTCGCTTACTACAAATATTAATTAACTTACCAATTAACAATTTAGAAAAAATTGTGGGAAAATATTTATTATCTTTTGCACTTTTGTACCTATTATTTATAATATACCTGTTCAATATAAGATGAGAAGAATTACAGGATTATAGAATTAGAATTTAGACTTTTTGGCTAATTGCGCATTGCCATGTAGCAAAAAGACAGCTGAATGCGCTTATGGCATTCTCAATTATGCACAATTTTTTAAATTCTTCTAAATGTTTAAAAACAGAGAGCTAAATAAGTACTTTATTTTTTGTGATATTATTCTTGGCTTCGCATTTGGGTATTCAAGGAAATTCATGTCAATATTTCTGCGTTAACTATAGAAATTTTTATATACAGTTATTTAGTAGGTTCAAACGTGTGTAAAATATAATAGAGATACCTTAAATGCCCTAAGGTAACAATTGAAATTGATCTTGTGTTTTGGGTGGAAGGAAAACCACTGATATTTTCATAACAAAATGCAATAAGTCTCTCATAAACTACAAAAAATTCAAAGATTTTGGAATCAAAATATTTTGTTTACTTGAGCAATTTTATTGCAATGTTCTAATAAGCTATTTACTATTGTCTCTGAGGGAGGGTGACCTGGTTTCAATCTGAAGGGGCATAGCCCTCCCCCCATGTAGCTACGCAACTGCTTCCAGTATATACCGATGTTCAATTTGAATGGGAAAATGCTGCTGTCAACAAGGCTTAAGTTTTGTTTCTGACTGATGCGTTCTAGATTTAAAAATTGCTTATGTATGTTTAATTTTATTGGGAAACCTAACGATGAATGCTTGAGCAAAATTATTTTAAATTTAAAGGTCCTCCTTTCACTGTTCCGAGTACTAATAAGGGGTGAATCTACTCTGCATTTTCGGGCGGTGGCCCTGCGCTTGTCAACTCCTTAACAATGTCAATTATAACTTAATCACTATCTCTTCACCAAGCAACATATCCATGCTGCCATTAGATAATTTTGCAAATTAGCTCTTTAGAGCTTCTTGTAAAAGGATTGTGCCCTAAATATGACAAATATAAATAAAATAAATTAAAAACAATTAATACCGAGAATTTGAGAATAATTGAAGCGATTAATTAGTATTCCACCTAGGGTGAGTCCGGACATAGTAATCTAGTCATAAGAAATCCAGGCTTCCAGATAGTGATGAGTTCACTGCCACTTAGATCGGACCAGAACTAACCTGATTTAAACTTAGTCAATATTGATGTTATGTTCATATAGTGGAAGGTATAAAATCAACAGCTTCTCTTCTCGAATTATATTTCCCATTCTCTACAGTATACCAGAATGCAAACATCATTTTAGTAAATAATTATTTGACTGACTTAAACAGTCATGCAACCATAGCAATATATTGATTTTATTTTACATGGCATTTGATAAATACCAACTAGTACAATTTAGAAGAAAGTGGAGATAACTTGTCATTGGGTAAACAGGTTAACCCTATCCTAATTAGCTGAAAGCAAATCATAAATCTGCAAAGCGCTCGTGAGTGACGTTGGCATAGATAGAAACCAGTAATTATAAACTCTTATCTCCGTCTATCATTTTTGATGCTCTACAGCCGCCTATCACACATTTGGCATATGCAATGAAGGAAGGCAGTTAAGTAAAGCACTGATATCCAAATCGTAATAATTTAACAATGTTTTTTCATTTACTACAATCAAAATGACATAAAACATGGATATTGTTCAAATTAATTCGGATCCTGTTTTGACCTGGACCCATATGGAGAAATTAAAGCACAGAAATTCTGGTCAAAATTCATAATTTTTTCGCTAGATGTCTCCCTGAATATATCAACTTTCTAAAGGCAAAAACAACAAATTTCTAATTTATACAGTTAAAAATGCAAAACTCAAAAAGTCATACTAAATTTTTTAAAGATCTTTTTATTATCTATCTGAATCTGTCTTTAGAATTTTTCTAGCTGCTTTCAATTTTTTTCCACAAAGCATTCTATATTAGCGTTTAGAAACATTATTTTGAGTGTGCATTTTTCGAAGTTGATGTTGCTCAACTGATAAATGCTATTATAAAAAATATATATTGTAAGCAATATTAAAGCTAGATTCCTTGTCCATACTTTGAAGTATTAAATATTATCTTTCAATTTTCTACATAAACATTTAGATACAGTCTGTTACAAGTTGTCATTGGTAGCAAAAGTAGAGATGTCATTTCAAAAATTATTCTGCATCTTCTAGGCAGTAAGGATTCAAAATATTTGGCAGTTGTGGTGTGTACTATGAAAATTTCAATCGAAAAAATATGGGGTAATAATGATATATCAGCGTGCTCGATTAATCTAGATTATTCTAATTTAGTTGATGCTTACGAATTCAGTTACGTGTTGTCATTTTCGGTTTGATCTTATCTACGGCCACTATTCTTGTGTCATATGTTTTACAATAGAAACCTTAACACCGGACATAGAAGAAGAGTGTGATGATTAGGCATCTAACACACTTAAGAAGCGTCGGATGTCGCCTAATTCTATATATAAGGATCCTCGATTTTATCACGCCAACTTCTAATCAGGTTAAGAGACTGTTCAGCAAACCTGGTTATGCTCTATTTCATTACCAAAATCGTTTATTACCCCTCAACTTAGAGATCCAAATATTTCTTTACCCCAATAAGCACATGTGGAGTAAAATGACTTCGGGAAATATTCTCAAATAGCAATAATAGTTGATATTTTCTATTTTGAATATTTTTCAATTAATATATTGTATTTTGAATATATATAATCAGAATTAGATTAATCGATGATTAATCGCGATTATTAGTCTTTTGACAGCAGTGATTATGATTAATCTATCCGCCAAAAATTTTTTTCATACCATTAATTGCGATTAAAATCGAACGATCCCTGATTGGAATTATGTAATAAGTTCTTACAAACTTCATTAAAATATTTCTCATCTATGCAATGATTAATATTTTTTACGAATTTCTAAAGTATTCAACAAAATGCCACGGGTGAGCACAATTATTTTTGATACTTTCTCAAAACTCTTATTTTCTTGTAAGCAATTTGAGATAAAGATTTCGAAATACAATTTGCAAGCGCTTACATTATTTTTGAAAATATCAAACGATATCAAATTGTATTTATAATAATATTTTTAGAAATATCATGTTATTGCCTATGTCTGAGTGTAATACGAACTCGACTAAACATTAACAGTGTAGTTGCCATGCAGTTACTACTAAACTGCTTTCCCACACTATCTTAAACAAAGTTATGAATAATGCAATAAATGAAAAACAAGGTGATGTTATACGAAATTATTCAAATTCGGAAAAACAACAAGCAGTCAATAATGTAAAGAATTGCGGAGAAATGTGCCTTATCAACCAGGAATTTCCAGTATCACAAGATATTATTCGTGCAATCAAAGAAACAGCAATATATGCGTCATTTCAGGATTTCGAGATCGCAAGGATTGTTTCAATGCTTTATATTTCTTACACCGTACCAGAAAGCAGAATAAAATTAATGAAGGGGTTCCAGCAAGAATGTGTTAAACATGGTGGGAATGTGCGCACCTCGCTCTGTATGCAAACACATAATCTGCATTTAGTTTTTTATTACTACTTTAAAGACATTGGATATCATGGTTTTTTTAAAAATAAATCAACAACACTAAAGGTTTGTCGTCTATTGGGACTCAATGAAAATAAATCACTTACATGGGATAGTCTTGTTCATGCAATATATACAGCAGGATACACACAATTTACTCGTATGTGCTACTTAGCCACAGAATTGCTAAAGCAAAATCAAGATGCAAACATCAATGCTCTCGAATATATCAGTAATATTATACCAGGTTACAAATTCGAAACCTGTGCGATTTTAAATGCTGAGTTATCACGTGACGACATGAGTACAGAATCGGATGATAATCCTAATAACAAAGAGTTAGCCGACGGAATCAGTTTGAATGAACCAGTGTCAATAGATGATGAATCCCGAAAGCCAAAAGTTAAGTACTCTGCTTTAATACACTCAAAAAATGAAATACAGCAAAAAGGAGATTTGGCGCATTTGGGGCAAAATTCCTTAGTTAACATAAGTGGAATTTTCAATTCTTTCTCCAATAGCAAAAGCTTTATTGGACCTTCTGAAAATGCTTCGAAAGTGTTCACTCCCCAAGAATCGTCAATGGAATCAACTATATTGGATAAATTCCTAAAAGCATATGGTGAATCTCAAACGGATCAAGCCAAATCAACACCATTTATAACTTGGACGCATGAAGGATTTGATGTTATCCCTGCAAACAATGAAATAGGAGAACAAAATCCCTCAACTAAGATTCTGATTGAATCACCAGTTGTAGTTGAAAGTAAATTGTCACCCATTTCCATTCCACAGAAGAAGCAAAAGAAGAAAAAGAAGTGGCGGATTTTTCTTCGAAATATAATTGGGCCGGTTATTTTATAGTTATGTTATTATGTGTCCTTTGAATAAACATTGCACTATTGCAATGTATTGTAACCAATCTTAAGAACTTGAATACATTGGAATATTCTCTAATTCGTATGTATTTGATGATAATAGTTTTGTACTAACTAAAGGAAAAGTCGGTAACAAAGTCCTTCTAAATGATAATTTAATTTTTGCCACTATACATGTAACTAATATTTTGGTAAAAATTGGCAATTTGAATATATTGTATACTTGAGTAGCAGACCGTAGCATAAAGTCAACAAATTTAGATTTAAGAGGAATATGGTACTGCACTTTCCTCATGAGGAAGCAAGTGGGGTGCAGCCAATATTTATTTGTGCTACCATAGTAAAAATAGTTTTAAAAATTTTTGAAACACCATTTTAAGTTTGTTACAAATTTTTGCATTTCATTTGTAAATCGATCCAAATGATTGACAAATATTTCAAAATGTTTGGAAAATTTCGCAAAAATTTTGTAAATTTTCCAAAAATTTAACGAACTTTATATGGAGTTTGGTAAATATTTGAATACTTTCCAAAGTTTTTCCAATGACTTTACACATTTCTAGGAATATATTAAACATGTTTGCTATTCCAATATTATGCAATTGATCTAACATCAGCCAAAGTATTTAATAAATTATAAAAGCAGTTGTCAGTATTGCTTCCACAGATTCTGAAAAATGTAAAATTTGCGATATCAAGTATTTGAAATGATATTGAAAATGTATTCACAGAGCTCTCAAATTTCATAGTTTTTTAAAATTTTAGCAATTGTGTACCACTTTTTAAGAAATTTTTATCAATGTTTTGCATTAATTGTTAGTATTATTGTACAACATAATTACCCATTTTAAATAAAAACCTAGGAATATTCACTATTTATCATCTCCCTCATTTCTCATTTTAGTGATTTATTTTACATGATAGAAGTTGAGATCAAAATCCTACAAGAATGCAACTTCATTCCTACATAGATATTTAATATTCAGCTAATATCATTCAATTCTCAAGAGTATGATTTTCAAATAATCATAGGATTTAAGATAATTTATATATTTATGAACAAAATTGTTTTAGCAATTGTGTTTACATTTAAGGGAAATATTTTATCAATACTATACAACAGTATCTTGATATTTTTTTAAAAATGGAATTTATAGCCTGCATTAAACAATCATTTTTACGGTGCATGTCATTGAAGAAGAGTAATAAATCAAAAAATAGCAGAGACAAAGTTATTAAAATTCGAAAGACTGATCTATTTTGTTCCCTCAAAGTGCTGTACTGGGCCACTCATGGCCGGTGTAGTAAAAACAATGTATTCAATGTAAACTTAAAAATATTAAAGTGTTAAGTTGTGTTGCAACAACAGGGCGTTATTTTACTGTTGAAAGTTCTTGCATTTGAATATAAAAGCAGTGGTATTGTGCAATAGATCCTTTACTCTTTCATCTTATTTCTAGTAATTGTATGAATTCTTAAATGATTTTGTGGTCTATGCTTGTAGATAAAATCAATTCAGTGAAAATTTTCTACACTACCATACACAACTGCACACAAATTTCTTTTATTGCTAGTTGCTAACTAATAATTCTATTTCTAGCATCCACAATGCCATTGTGGAATTCAAAAAATCAATTTTTTTTAAATGGTTGAGGTAAATACAGTCGACCCTTTCTCTCAATAATATTTGTTGCAATGCATCACTGTTTTACAGTCATGGTTTCTGTTTGCAAAGAATGCTTTCTACAGAATGTTTATTACTGATTTTGTTTTCACATTGTGAACATGTTCTCCTTTTTGTGTTTTCAAATGAAGAGGGATTTGAATTGGTGTACTAGTGTTTTAACATGTACGTTGATTATACTCAGTTTGATTGCATGGAATTTTGAAGCAGTGATTTTCTTGTACATATTAGTATGAAAAGCGCATTTGTCTAAAAGATAAAAAATGCAACATTGAGGACACCACAAATGAAAAGTGAAGTTATACAATAAAATTCATTGTCTATGTATTAATGTCTTCTTCTCTCGCCAATTCTCAATGATGGTGGTATTGTCATAAAGTCCTCGGGGAATGGTACTGGATCAGATGCTAAGTAACATGGAGCTGGGAGGGCTGGAGTCCCTTCCCCATACTATAATAAATGGGGGCTCGAAGGGCACGAATTTTTGCATCAAATGTTTTTAAGTTTAAAGTTTAAGCTTGGCATAGAAAAATAATTATTTCAATTATGAAAATAAATTGAAATCTCCCACTCATTTATTAGTTTGAGTTGAGACATGATTGTGTCGCCATTGGTTTCCTCTATTTCTTGTGTTAAATTGTGGAGACACCTGCATGGATATTTTGATGGGCATAATAAAATAATTTGTCAAACAAATATATAAATATAGTTGCATGACATTTCATTGACATGCCAAGCATAAGCTGATGAATGTAACAATTACTATGATACTTAACCTTAATTCTACAAGGTAAAAAGCCATCTCTTGTTCAATTTAAAACAATGTGTTAAAATATTTCTTGATAGTTGATTAAGATGATTGTTGTCACAGCTTAATACAAAAAATATCATTGTAGTTTATTAATGATTTCACTATAGTTGTTAGAAATTGTCAGTTTTCAATAAATTGCAAAGACAATGATAAGTAGTGCTGATTTATGAAACTATGTTCAGAAAATAATGCAACCAAGAATTTCTGAATGAAGCATATTATTTCAATCTAATTATTACATATTGGAAATAAAAAGTCATTTGTCAATGTTGTAGCTGTATAATAATGAATGTTCCCATGAGGGAGCTTTGGTAATTTAGATGAAAAATATACATTCTGCAAAAAATCCTAATTTGGAATAATCAAAATAAATGTAGTTGCATAATGCAAAAACATTCTCTGAACAAAATTGATTTGCTAATGAGATAAATAGAAGCTAATGGTTATAATTGCTATGTACGCTTGACTGCTAACAGTAGTAAAGGGGACTTGAAGAAGGTTCCATGTTTTCCTGATTGGTCTATAGGGGACCTTTGACTTGCCAGCTCGTGGATATTGACGGAGGTGTTGTAGTGACGTCATGGAAATTGCCACTTTTGTTGATTCATGTACTTACTAGCTTTGTTTTATTTTATTTTGTTTGCATGTTTACTTGTTTGCACACATTTTTGTTAATATATGTGACAGTGTTAGCTATGAGTTGACATTTTGTTTGTGATGATACATTGTTGACTAATGATATCCATAAAAATTCCATACGTTTCTTTTGGATAGCTAGCCTGTATACAAATTCACTATTTTCTATACATTACATGCAAGGGGCTACATTTCATTTTTCAAATATGCTGCTCTTTCATTGTAATAATTTTTTTATGTTTCTAATGATTAACATATGCAATAATTGTAATTCGTTGTCACCAATGTTTCCTAGCTGTAAAAAATTCCATGCAATAATTCCTTTTTTCACTATTATCCAAAATACAAAACAGGAAAATATTCACCATACTTAAACATTACAGGCCTATGAAATATAGGCTTACATGATAAAGACAATTTCATTTTCCAAAAAATTATACATGTAATGCTATTAGTAGCATTTATACATATACATGCGTTCATTAATACACTATTATTATATTAGTTTTACACAGTGGTCTTCTCTTTGCATTTCTTTTTGGTTTATATAGATTTTTGTGGTTGTACAAATTTGTAGACTGTTACATCTTTTGGTGACTTTACAAGTTTTTTCAGTTTTATTTGGTTTATGACTCTTGCATGGCTGTATACATTACGTGGGCTTTCCACTTTTCACTGCATTTTTTTACTTCGCACATTGTTTTCAGCTTATTTTGTTTTATGGCTCTTTCATGGCTGTATACATTACATGGCTTTTCTGCTTTGTAGCTTTAATGACATATTCCTTATCCACTCTCATTGTAGTTTGTACAAAAATGATGACACATTCATTATTCACTATCATGTAGTTGATGTCATTTCACCCGTATTGTGTAGTTCCATAGAAATGAGAATACATTTTTCCAGGTGATTTACCATTCTTGTAGTTTCACTCATTTCCTCATTGCTGGATATGATTTCCAATCATTAAATTTGTCAACTCCATATCAAGGTCATTCTCTAAATGTACAAATACTTGTAAATAGTTTATTATTCAATATAAAAAAATACAGGCACATGGTATTTAGAAGACAGAATTTTAAGAAAATAACAAAGTAATATTTTTTAGGTCAATATAGTGAAAAAGCAATGCCTATAAAATTGCTTAACCATTTTATAAACTCTACTATGACTCTGAAAATTTAATGCATGTTCAGTAAATATCATCCAAATGACACAACATAAGCAAAAACTAATGTGTATAATTTTTAGTTTAGTCAGTTGTTTGTTAAAAGATGTTTAAACACATGCAATTAAAATGGAACATATCAGAAATCACTATGTATAAAATTGCTTAAAATGGAAATTTAAAAAACATATTCAGTTAACCTCAAAATATTATAATATACATAGGCTATCAAAACAAAAGTATCAACATACCCCAGATATTTGCATATATATGCATTTGAAACCAAAATGCATTGCTTTAATCTTTGACCTGTCACGAATTTGTGTTGTTCTTTCACACTATGGAAACATCACTTGATGTCAACTAACATATAATTCCCCATGCAAAAGCATTGTGTGATGAGGTTAGCCAGAAATTATTAACAAGAAAGTATCTTCCTGATTCCATTCTACTAAAATTATTAGTTCCTTTATATAGTAATTGTAAAAAAACATGCCCACTGGTATGAAATAATCAAGTGCCTAGTTAGAAAACTAATTGAGGATGTAATAAGTTATTTTACTAATCTGGATAAAAGACATCATAACTCAAGAAATCAAATAACAATGGTAAACAATTTATTAAATAAACACAAATGCATGCTTGTAATGTTTACTCATTTTGTTAAGATTAGCTAGGAACACAAATTAATTGAAACAATGTGATTGCTTTTCAAATTTAAAATACAAAAGTTAGGAACCAGAAATATTACAAACACTTGAAATATTGCAAATTAGTACAAACAATGAAAGCAAAAACATTAAATTTGGGGGTCAAATGTGTATCAATGTTTCTATGTGTAAACGTATTTGTGATATTTAAAATTAACCCTCAGCTTTACATGTATTTTGAGATTGAAATTAATGAGTAGTATCAGCTTGCCAGAGGCTAACAACTCAGTTAAGATATTTCCACCATCATTAGGTTAAATTAGCAATTAGTGACTTATGCAAGTATTATTTAATGCCATGTTACTCAAGATAACAAAAAATCATAAATTTGCTTAAAACACTTCAATTATTGATTGAAAATAAGGAAATTAATAAGTGTTCAAGGAATAAATTTAGCCAAGCACTGCTACACAAACCATGAGTGTTAAATAAAAATACAAATTTAAATGCATATTTGGTAAAATTCAAGAATAAATGTATGCGAATGTAATCTGTCAAAAAAAATTTTTTGCTGAAACTTGCTTTTGCAATTTCAGTAAAAAGCATTCGCATACATGTTTAAAAATTGATTGATGTGTGCTAATTGATGAGTCATTGCCCGCAATTAATTCATGAATAATGAGAAGGGGTAGCTAAAGATGTGAATATTCATACATTACATAGCCAAACTATAAATAATTTTAAAGTGTACATTTGTAGTTTTAGACCATTGAAAGGACTAGTATATTGAAATAATCATATATTTTTTGTTAATTGAACTTGTTATATACACTGAATAATAGCACTAGTATTAAATTTCATAAATTCTTGTTATTACCCAGAATTTTTTCTATATTTAACAAAATTTATATTGTATGTATATATACAAAAGGTATATTTATCCATATATACATATAGCTTTCTTAAACATCTAATAAAAGTTTTAACATGAGCATCTTTACAAATTAAAAATGTTTCTCTGCAGAGTTTGTCAGTACATTCATACATAACTTTCATTTATTACAAACTTAAATGTTGGAAGAATTATTTTTATGTACAGGAGGATATAAATTAACAGTAGAAGTCATCTTGTAAAACGATGTTTATTAATGTGTATTCTATATATTGTGTAATCTTTTCAGCAAATAGTAAAGTTTACATTTCAACTGCATAATGTAATTTGTAGAATACCTTAAAATGGGTAGTGATGTACGATATTAAATAAAACACATAAAAACAAAACCATTAACGCTTTGAAATACAAAAAAAATCTAAATATACAACAAGGAATTGTGTAATTTAAGTGTATGTACGTTTTCTTTCTCGTTTTTAAAGTTTATACTAAAACTGTCATGAAGTTTGCATTTTGTTCAATGCTTTTGACGTAAAGATGTCTTCATTTTAACACATTATTCAGTTTTCACAATGATTAAAGTGATGACGGTTGAATTCATTCAATAATGTAAGTTATTTTTGTATTTTAAAAAGTTAATATTACTAACTTTGTTTTCATGTGATTACTAATTACTATACAATTTCATAATGTTTGTACACGTTTAATATCCTTGCTCTAAAAGACAAAACAAATCACCAAAAGGAAAATTAAATATCCCAAAGGCAAATAATTTTTTTCTAAAAGACAAAACAAATCACTGAAAAAGGAAAATTAAATATCCCAAAAGGCAAATAATTTTTTTCAAAAAGACAAAACAAATCACCAAAAGGAGCGATTACTTTATTTCATTCATCATCCCCTCATGCTAAATTTCAATGTGAATTGAATGTTAAATTAATAGCTAGGTAAAACATTGATATTTATTGGTTTAGAGAATATAATTCGAGATCTATGAATTTGAAACGCAAAGTCAATTTTTTTCAAAAAGAAAAAACAATTAACCAAAAGGAAAATTTGTCAATTGTGTTAAAAAATGTATTATTTAAACCAAAAAAAAAAAAAAATCACCAAAAGAAGTTATTACTTTAACAATACATCATCCCCTCATGCTAAATTTAGGAATAATGAATTGAATTTTAAATTTTAAATTAGGTAAAAAATTGTTATTTATTGGATAGAGAATATAATTTCCTGATCTATGTATTAGAAACTTAAAATGGAGATGTGATGTAAAGTCAAAATGTTATGCAAAACGAATATTTGTCAATTGTGTTAAAAAATGTACTAGTGAAACCATAACAAAAGGAAAAGTATCAAAAGTAATAAAACTTGTAGCAATACACAAAAACTGGAACTAAATCTAGTAATAATAATACATATTTTAAACTCTCAAATAGTGGAAAAATACTTGGAAATTCAAAATATATTGGTATTCTCTCTAATGCGGTGCTTTAGAAATTCTAATAAAATCTCTAACAAAAAATCTCAATATCTATATTATTTTAAAACATTTAATGGGAAAATGGAGTTCAAATCTGGTTTTCCTAATTGCATATTGCGAGATATATATTTTATATTTGAATACAATGACTAAACCGCCTGAAGAAGTATTTATTTCATTTTATCAATTTCTGATAATTGTAATTTAAACTATTTATTTCTATATTTAGAAAATGCTCCTAAGTTTTTTAATATCTAATGTACATTTAACAATTGCTGTTGTGTTTTTATAATCTCACAAACAAATATATATTAATTAAATTAAGTTTTAAGTACTACATGTATATTTAAATTTATTTTATATAGCTTTGACATTAATCTTCAATTTAAACTTTTCTTAAAAATTATGTTCTAATGAGAGTTTTACAAAATTTAATTACAATGTTCTTAGATTCAGTATATTAACAGTTTTTTTAATGATTCACAATACATTTATTGTTAACTGTTCGTGACTGTTTATTTAAATATTTCTTGCAAAATCTTGCAGGTACACAAATGAAATTCCATGAATTTTCACTGAAAAAAGAAATCTTTCAAATCAAAAAAAAAATTCAAGTTCAATTTGCGTATTCTCTTGGGAAAATCTATACTTCTGACTGGAGTGCACATGCACCAGAACATTTAGGTGCTAGTTTATAAAAAATTTCTAACGAAATTATCAAAAATACATATATAGGAATGTATTTATATATGATATATACATTATATATACAAATAAATAAACAGTATATATATAAATATATATATATATATATTTATATATTATGAAAGATTTATTCCGCAAACATGTTTCGCTACATACGTATAGCTTCGTCAGTGCATATAGAGTATAGAGGGAAAGTTTAGAAAAGTTTAAGAATGCTAACATGGTTTAATTGTCTATTTAAAAGTTTTTTACGTTGTTGTTTTATTAATAATGCTTCAGTGATCTTGGTATGTTTGTTCTTTGTTAATATTTTAAAATGATCTTTTGTTGCTTGGTGATGATGTAAGTAAATTTCTGATGTTAGGTGGCCTCTTAGGTGTTCTTTAATTCTAATTTCCAAATGTCTTCTTGTCTCCCCGATGTATGAGGGATTACACTCATCACAAGAATATTTATAAACAATAGG
>CABFPE010000296.1:969501-980673 GCA_900660155.1 Hofstenia miamia
GTATGTATGTATACAAAAGGTATATTTATCCATATATACATATAGCTTTCTTAAACATCTAATAAAAGTTTTAACATGAGGATCTTTACAAATTAAAAATGTTTCTCTGCAGAGTTTGTCAGTACATTCATACATAACTTTCATTTATTACAAACTTAAATGTTGGAAGAATTATTTTTATGTACAGGAGGATATAAATTAACAGTAGAAGTCATCTTGTAAAACGATGTTTATTAATGTGTATTCTATATATTGTGTAATCTTTTCAGCAAATAGTAAAGTTTACATTTCAACTGCATAATGTAATTTGTAGAATACCTTAAAATGGGTAGTGATGTACGATATTAAATAAAACACATAAAAACAAAACCATTAACGCTTTGAAATACAAAAAAAATCTAAATATACAACAAGGAATTGTGTAATTTAAGTGTATGTACGTTTTCTTTCTCGTTTTTAAAGTTTATACTAAAACTGTCATGAAGTTTGCATTTTGTTCAATGCTTTTGACGTAAAGATGTCTTCATTTTAACACATTATTCAGTTTTCACAATGATTAAAGTGATGACGGTTGAATTCATTCAATAATGTAAGTTATTTTTGTATTTTAAAAAGTTAATATTACTAACTTTGTTTTCATGTGATTACTAATTACTATACAATTTCATAATGTTTGTACACGTTTAATATCCTTGATCAAAAAGACAAAACAAATCACCAAAAGGAAAATTAAAAAATCCCAAACGCAAATAATTTTTTTTCGAAAAGACAAACCGAATCACCAAAAGGAAAATTAAATATCCCAAAAGGCAAATAATTTTTTTCAAAAAGACAAAACAAATCACCAAAAGGAGCGATTACTTTATTTCATTCATCATCCCCTCATGCTAAATTTCAATGTGAATTGAATGTTAAATTAATAGCTAGGTAAAACATTGATATTTATTGGTTTAGAGAATATAATTCGAGATCTATGAATTTGAAACGTAAAGTGGAGGTGTATGCAAAGTCAAAATGTTATGCAAAACCAATATTTGTCAATTGTGTTAAAAAATGTACTAGTGAAACCATAACAAAAGGAAACACTTCAGATGTATTTAAACCCGTAGCAATACATCAAAATCTGAAGCTAAATCTAGTAATAAAAATACATATTTTAGACTCTCAAATCGTGGAGAAATGCTTGGAAATCCGAAATATATTGGCATTCTCCCCAATGCTATGTCTTAGAAACTCTAACATGATCAGATTTATTTTTAAAAATTCTCAATCTCTATATGATTTTAAAACATTTAATAGGGACATTAAGTTAAAATGCGGTTTTCCTAATTGCATATTGCGAGATATATATTTTATATTTGAATACAATGAGTAAATTGCCTTGAAAAAGTATCAGATGTATTAAAACCCGTAGCAATACATCAAAAACTGGAGCAAAATCTAGTAATAATAATACATATTTTAAACTCTCAAATAGTTCAAAAATACTTGGAAATTTAAAATATATTGGTATTCTCTCTAATGCTGTGCTTTAGAAATTCTAACAAAATCTCTAACAAAAAATCTCAATCTCTATATGATTTTAAAACATTTAATGGGAAAGTGGAGTTAAAATCTGGTTTTCCTAATTGCATATTGCAAGATATATATTTTATATTTGAATACAATGACTAAACCGCCTTGAAGAAGTATTTATTTCATTTTATCTGCTTCTGATAAAAATACATATTTTAGACTCTCAAATAGTGGAAAAATACTTGGAAATCCAAAATATATTGGCAAACTCTCTAATGCTATACCTTAGAAAATCTAACAAGATCAGATTTATTTTTAAAAATTCTCAATCTCTATATGATTTTAAAACATTTAATAGTGAAATTAAGTTAAAATCTGGTTTTCCTAATTGCATATTTTGAGATATATATTTAATATTTGAATACAATGAGTAAGCCGTCTTGAAGAAGTATTTATTTCATTTTATCAGTTTCTGATAATTGTAATTTAAGCTATTTATTTCTATATTTAGAAAATGTTCCTAAGTTTTTTTTAATACCTAATGTACAAATTGTAGTTTAAAGCATTTAACGATTGCTATTTTGTTTTTATAATCTCATAAACAAGTATATATTACTTAAATTAAATTTTAAGTACTATACATCATAAACAAGTATATATTAATTAAATTAAATTTTAAGTACTATACATATACTTAAATTTATTTTATATAGCTTTGACATTCATCTTCAATTTAAAAATTTTGCTTCTTTTCACTTGAAGTTATATATTTTGTAGAATATCCCAAAGGCAAGTAATTTTGTTTGAAAAGATAAAAAAACATCAAAAGGAAAATTAAATATCCCAAAGGCAAGTAATTTTTTTCAAAAGGACAAAAAAAACACCAAAAGGAAAATTATTTTTAAAATGTGTTACATGTAAATAAACACACTAGTTGGTGGAGGTGATAAGAAAATTTATATTACCAATGTTAATTTGATAGTAATAATATTATTATCATTACCATATATGTACACTGCCAAATGCACAAAGTAGCCAGTCACAAAAACTCTGTTTATAAATTTAAAGGATATTTTAAAACTACTATTCGCAATTTTGGAGATGACAACTAATGTATTTCTTGAATGCAGCTTTGATAGCGCTTTATGAAATTTTACAGGCATTGCCCACAAGATGTCTGTTTTGCAAAATATTGATAAGCTTGTGAATTATGAAGATATACCACTCTCAAACTACAAAATGTTGCATGTTCAGTTTAAACCTTCACAAGGACAGTGTACTTGTGACACATGTTTTGGATTGACTCCGCATATAGATGTAGATACCTCAAACTTCAAGTTGTGTGGAGAGAATATCCCTCATACATTTGCTGCAGCTCCAATTTTAAAAAATAACATCGATAGACTCTATGCAGAAGGATTTCCAATAGACATTGCAATCCAGAAAATTTTCCAACTTATTGATGAAGAGATCAAAGACAATAGATTAAATATTTTTCTTGATCATGGACATTCGTTAGAGTATTGTATATTAACCAGTGAATAAATGTATATAGTTATTTTCTCCCTAATTATTTTATTATACATTTGTTTTTGAGATGGCATTATGTATTCATTTGTGATTATCAAAATTTACTCATTGACTGAAGAAAAATGTGAATGTTAATGCTTTCTCAATAATTGTAAAGTTTTTATTTTAAATTCATAAACTATTATACAACTTCAAGTACTTTAACAATCATTGAGTTGTAGAATGTATTAAAATTTATATTTACATGCGATATTAAATAACAAAACCATTCATTCCTTAAAATACGAAAATAAAATCTGAAATTATAACAAGGATTAGTCATATTTATATGTATATACAGTATGTTTTTCTTACTCGTTCTTGAAAGTTTATACTAATACCATCATTAAATTTTTATTTCATTCAAAGTGACAAACCAGATAAAGTTAAAAAAAAATGTATAAAGTGGAAAACCCATGTAAAAGTCTATAAATGTGTAAAAAAGTGACAAATCATATAAAGTGAAAAAAAAATGTATAAAGTGGAAAACTCATGTGAAAGTCTATAAATGTGTAAAAAAGTGACAAATCATATAAAGTGAAAAAAATGTATAAAGTGGAAAACCCATGTAAAAGTCTATAAATGTGTAAAAAAGTGACAAACCATATAAAGTTAAAAAAAATGTATAAAGTGGAAAACCTATGTAAAAGTCTATAAATGTGTAAAAAGTGACAAATCATATAAAGTGAAAAAAATGTGTATAAAGTGGAAAACCCATGTAAAAGTCTATAAATGTGAAAAAATGTGACAAATCATATAAAGTGAAAAAAATGTATAAAGTGGAAAACCCATGTAAAAGTCTATAAATGTGTAAAAAAATGTTTACAAATGTGAAATCGTCACTAAAGAAATGTAAGTCACAAAAGTGAAAAAAAGTTGGAAAATGTAAATCTACAAATGTGGAAAGGTCATATACTGGATATTTATTGAATTCTTAATATAAAAGACACCAATAAAATTTTAAAATGTAAGCAATTTCTTATAATATAAAGTAAATATTTTTAAATGTCTTGTGTCTCTTATACACATCTAATGTTAACAACCAATTTACAACACTAATAACAAAACATGTTATCAACAATCTTGAAATGTTTCATACAAAAATTCCTACTTGCAAATATTTTATTCTTGAATTCAGTGAGAAATACGTATTGAAAAAATATTTATTTCATTTGTACCAGAGACAGTGATTGATAAATCGTTTTATTTTATTAACATTTTAGTTTTGTAGCATCTTTCATTTATATAATTGTATAAATTGGGAAAACATGTTGTAATAATAATTGAGATTGTTTTCCAACTTGTGAATAAATTTTAGTTTTATATGATTTGAAAGTTTTTTATTTAATTGTTAAAGTGATTTGGATGTCATGTTTGGTAGATAACAATCTTTATGATTGGATACATTTTTGACATTTGAACAATAGAATATAGATAAACCCACGTAATATTGACATTGTCTATGAAAGCATTCAACTTTCAACACATAAGAATATGCACAGCCAACATAATGGAATTTCACATTGATGAAAGAACTACTCTGAAAGATTTCAAACTTTTTGGTAAGCTATTTTAATAATTAAATCTCAGATATTGTTTTGATTCTTAACACTTTTTGCAATATTATCTCTAGTTAGTTTTACAGATATTTCTTTTAAAACGTAATCAATTTTATTTTAAACTAACACAATATACAAATTTAATAGTGTTATATACAGGGTGTCCATTAAATATTTGCCAAAATAAAAGGCTGATAAATCATATCTACATTATTCAATGGATGTAATTATGCTATGGTCTTGTCGCTAATTTGTGGGGACTCGATTTTTTGTTCAAATGCTTCACCTTTCATTTCGATTTTCAAATTAATTATTTAAAAATTGTTCAGAATCAGTTTGCATTTAATTTAAAATGGATCTTGAACTTTCCGATAAAATTTTGCTTTTGGAATGTTATATTATTGGTGGAAAGTCAATCACCACTGCCATACCAGCTTTCTGCACTGAAAAGCAGATACAAAAATGACCGCCACAAACCACCTTTTAAATCAGTGGAGTACTTGATCAAAAAATTCTACGAAACTGGAAGTTTGCTTAAACAGAAACCACCAGGCCATTTGTTGAATGATTTTTTTTATTGAAGAGCTGAAATCTCATGTTGAAGAATTTGAAGGAAACGTCAGTGTTTGATCGACTGCTGCTGCCTTGACTCCATGCAATTCTACTGTGCATAACATTTTAAGAAACTCTTTATGCCTCAAAATCTTTTGGAATTGTGCTTTTGAATAATTCTGATCAAGTACTCTTTTTGAGTGATCTTCTCAATTGCTACTGTAATGATTACTCTGCTTATTGTTTTGCCTACACAAAAATAAAATGTGTGTAATTTAGTGAAAGTTAATGATACTTTTTCGTATCCACAACATTACATTTGATTGAATAATTGGATAACCAATTGGATGCATATTTGATTGAATAGTGAATAAATAAAATCTGATAGAAATTGAAATTAGGGTAAATTAGATGTCCATTTCCCAAGTTTTCTCTGTAAATCAAACTAAAAATGAAGCATGTAATATAAGCAAAAATCCAAATCCCCACAAATAATAAGCAAGATAAAAACATTACCATACTCATAAAACCATTTTCCTATGAATTATTAGCTTTTAATTTTGGCAAGTATTTAATGGACACCCTGAATATGGTCATTATAAGCAAAGTGTAGAATAAATGTTTGTCTTGTCTTAAACACATATGTGGGTTTTACCACATACGTTTATTAAATATTAGAAATTGCGAGTTTTTGCATAAACTAGTTTTTGGTTTTTTCCGAAAAATTATTTGTGGTAAATTAATGTGGTACTTCCAATGTCATGTATGCTAATAAAAAAACAATTATGTAAACTAAATTTAAACTAAATTAATGTGTGATGTGTTATTTTCCAATGTCATATATGTTAATAAAAAAACAAGTATGTAAGCTATATTAAGCCACATAAATATAAGCTAGTCACATACATTAACAAAATGCAAGTATGAAGTATGTAAAGAAAGTAAAACATGTAAGCTAAGTTGGGCCACATAAATAAGCAAGTAAAAAATTGGTTACATTTTGAACAATAGATTGCAAACAATTCTAATTCTCATGGGATTTTGAAAATTCCTAGACATCTATGTGTATAAAAAAATTGGTTACATTTTATACAATAGACTACAAACAAATGTGTTTACTTTGCAATTGACATGTGTTTTCTGTGAAATGTATTTATTACCCTCAATATTAGAAAATTATTTGTTTGAAAATACTTATTAATTATGTAATTCCTAAACCTCTAAAAAAATTGGTTACATTTTAAACAATAGACTGCAAACATGTGTTTGCCAATAAAACATATTCCAATGACGTTAGAGATACACCCCCGTCAATATACATGGCCCAGCAGAGGCCAAAGGTCCTCTCGACCAATCAGAAAAAAGTGTAACGAAATGGAACCCAATTCATACTACTTGCAGGGTGAAAGTTAAGTTAATAACTCGAATCTTGTGTAAATTTTTGCATCAGAAATTTAGTTGTCAACCTATATCGCCAGAAAATCAGCTCCATGAATGCATAAAATATGCAGAATTCATTAAAAAAATGAACTCAGAGTAAAACGTTTAGTGTAATTGCCAACTTCTTTATGACTGCAATCAGAAGTTTCAAAGTTATTAATGTTAAAATTTCTTCAAATTCTAAATTTTGATGAAATTACTTGTTACTGGCACTACATGTACCTCTAAAGAATACTGGTACAATCAACGCCAAATGGAAACGTGTCCTGTAGAAGCATTGAAGAAAACCAGTACTGTTAGACATATGTTGATACAATCATTAAGTTACTGAGTTATAAACAATGATCTAGAATACCCAAAGCAGAATGTGTGTTGGACTTCAAACCCTGTGGACTTTTGCCTTTTGATTCAAATGAAAGTTTCTTTGAGTGGTTTATTAGTGAACAAAGGGAAGTACAGAAAATAGAGGCATTCACGGATTACTGCGTGTTCACCTTCAAGATGTATTGTGAATTTAATGGCATTTGGTTAGGGTTGGGTGCTAAATGTGTGAATAATTTTGTTGTTTAGTGCGTAGAGTTTTTTATCTAACTGAATTTTATGTCAATTTCCAATTTCGTTACAATGTTATTAAATTGCAGAGATTGGTGGAATCACATATTTTGGTTAGAGGGCAGGTTACAGTTACTATCAATTATATTAACTAAAATGATTTTTAAATTATATAATTTAGGGAGGGTTTTTTGGAAAGATTTATCTTAGGATTTTCTCAATTTTCCACTTTCACTGCTACTGCTTGTAGATGACTGAAAATAGCCTCATTTACTCTGTGAAAACCCATTTCGTTCATTTTCATTATATTTGTAAGTAAATTGTTATATTAATAAAATGAAGGATATTTAATTGCTTTTTAATTATTGCAATTCACAAAAATGAAACTTGGTGATATGTAACTAGATATTTTACCTAAAAAGAGATTGACATTGAATTAATTTTCAGTAAACAACGTACATTTAATGTGATTAAATAACAATTCTTTAACAATATAGGATTGAACTGTAGTCACATTTGAACTTCTAAAAATTAAAATATTTGTGTTCTGTTCCAAGTGTGAATAATCATTCCCATTTTCATAGATCTCTTAACTTATTCTGATTGTCTATAAATATACATTTCAATTAAATTACAATTCAATAGTAGTTATATCCAAGGCAACGACGTTACACGAATGACATTTTGATCTTGGCGGGGATGTCTGGCGTGGCTATGATGAAATTGTGTACTTTGGCCGTCTGTGTATCTCTGACGTCATTGGAACATATTCTCTTTTGTTATAATATTTGTTGGCAAACACATTTGTTTGCAGTCTATTGTTTAAAATGTAACCAATTTTTTTATACATATTACATAAATAATTTGACGTGGAAATTGAGGGGGTGTTGTAGGGACGTCATGGTATGTTGACTGATTAAACAACTCAATCTATATATTCACCCAAATCATCAGATAAAATCATTAATTTTCTTTTACGCTAATTGATTTTTCTTATGGCAATGTCTGTTGAAACCATAGCATCTGGTTCACTTGCCAATCTATTTGACGTGTTATGTACAACTCTACCACCAGCCTCCAACTATAATATGCTAACACAAGAGATGATGGTTCCTCCTCCTGCACCTGTAAAAGAAAAATGAAGGACTCAACACAAGCAAGGAAGTCCTGTAAAAATTCAAGTTCCTACATGTACGTTGTAAATAGGTAAAAATCTATAGATTAGAAATAATTATAAAAATTAATCAGGTTGAATTTTTCAATGAATACTTGGAAAATTATGCTAAGAACAGTCTAATTATTTTTGATGATTTTACACATTTATAGACTTTTACATGGGTTTTCCACTTTATACATTTTTTTCACTTTATATGATTTGTCACTTTTTTACACATTTATAGACTTTTACATGGGTTTTCCACTTTATACATTTTTTTCACTTTATATGATTTGTCACTTTTTTACACATTTATAGACTTTTACATGGGTTTTCCACTTTATACATTTTTTTCACTTTATATGATTTGTCACTTTTTTACACATTTAGACTTTTACATGGGTTTTCCACTTTATACATTTTTTTCACTTTATATGATTTGTCACTTTTTTACACATTTATAGACTTTTACATGGGTTTTCCACTTTATACATTTTTTCACTTTATGTGGTTTGTCACTTTGAATGAAATCAAAATAAAAATTTAATGATGGTATTAGTATAAACTTTCAAGAACGAGTAAGAAAAATATATACATATAAATACGACTAATCTTTGTTGTAAATTCAGATTTTATTTTCGTATTTTAAGGAATGAATGGTTTTGTTATTTAATATCGCATGTAAATATAAATTTTAATACATTCTACAACTCAATGATTGTTAAAGTACTTGAAGTTGTATAATAGTTTATGAATTTAAAATAAAAACTTTACAATTATTGAGAAAGCATTAACATTCACATTTTTCTTCAGTCAATGAGTAAATTTTGATAATCACAAATGAATACATAATGCCATCTCAAAAACAAATGTATAATAAAATAATTAGGGAGAAAATAACTATATAAATTTATTCACTGGTTAATATACAATACTCTAACGAATGTCCATGATCAAGAAAAATATTTAATCTATTGTCTTTGATCTCTTCATCAATAAGTTGGAAAATTTTCTGGATTGCAATGTCTATTGGAAATCCTTCTGCATAGAGTCTATCGATGTTATTTTTTAAAATTGGAGCTGCAGCAAATGTATGAGGGATATTCTCTCCACACAACTTGAAGTTTGAGGTATCTACATCTATATGTGGAGTCAATCCAAAACATGTGTCACAAGTACACTGTCCTTGTGAAGGTTGAAACTGAACATGCAACATTTTGTAGTTTGAGAGTGGTATATCTTCATAATTCACAAGCTTATCAATATTTTGCAAAACAGACATCTTGTGGTCAATGGCTGTAAAATTTCATAAAGTGCTATCAAAGCTGCATTCAAGAAATACATTAGTTGTCATCTCCAAAATTGCGAATAGTAGTTTTAAAATATCCGTAAAATTTATAAACAGAGTTTTTGTGACTGGCTACTTTGTGCATTTGGCAGTGTACATATATGGTAATGATAATAATATTATTACTATCAAATTAACATTGGTAATATAAATTTTCTTATCACCTCCACCAACTAGTGTGTTTATTTACATGTAACACATTTTAAAAATAATTTTCCTTTTGGTGTTTTTTTTGTCCTTTTGAAAAAAATTACTTGCCTTTGGGATATTTAATTTTCCTTTTGATGTTTTTTTATCTTTTCAAACAAAATTACTTGCCTTTGGGATATTCTACAAAATATATAACTTCAAGTGAAAAGAAGCAAAATTTTTAAATTGAAGATGAATGTCAAAGCTATATAAAATAAATTTAAGTATATGTATAGTACTTAAAATTTAATTTAATTAATATATACTTGTTTATGTGTATAGTACTTAAAATTTAATTTAAGTAATATATACTTGTTTATGAGATTATAAAAACAAAATAGCAATCGTTAAATGCTTTAAACTACAATTTGTACATTAGGTATTAAAAAAAACTTAGGAACATTTTCTAAATATAGAAATAAATAGCTTAAATTACAATTATCAGAAACTGATAAAATGAAATAAATACTTCTTCAAGACGGCTTACTCATTGTATTCAAATATTAAATATATATCTCAAAATATGCAATTAGGAAAACCAGATTTTAACTTAATTTCACTATTAAATGTTTTAAAATCATATAGAGATTGAGAATTTTTAAAAATAAATCTGATCTTGTTAGATTTTCTAAGGTATAGCATTAGAGAGTTTGCCAATATATTTTGGATTTCCAAGTATTTTTCCACTATTTGAGAGTCTAAAATATGTATTTTTATCAGAAGCAGATAAAATGAAATAAATACTTCTTCAAGGCGGTTTAGTCATTGTATTCAAATATAAAATATATATCTTGCAATATGCAATTAGGAAAACCAGATTTTAACTCCACTTTCCCATTAAATGTTTTAAAATCATATAGAGATTGAGATTTTTTGTTAGAGATTTTGTTAGAATTTCTAAAGCACAGCATTAGAGAGAATACCAATATATTTTAAATTTCCAAGTATTTTTGAACTATTTGAGAGTTTAAAATATGTATTATTATTACTAGATTTTGCTCCAGTTTTTGATGTATTGCTACGGGTTTTAATACATCTGATACTTTTTCAAGGCAATTTACTCATTGTATTCAAATATAAAATATATATCTCGCAATATGCAATTAGGAAAACCGCATTTTAACTTAATGTCCCTATTAAATGTTTTAAAATCATATAGAGATTGAGAATTTTTAAAAATAAATCTGATCATGTTAGAGTTTCTAAGACATAGCATTGGGGAGAATGCCAATATATTTCGGATTTCCAAGCATTTCTCCACGATTTGAGAGTCTAAAATATGTATATTTATT
>CABFPE010000297.1:0-12815 GCA_900660155.1 Hofstenia miamia
AAAGAGTGAACAACTACATTAATAAAATAATAATATCATTTGATTTGTTGATAATCATGCTATATACCCAGATGAAGGCAAGGTGGTATATACAAGATGGATACGTATAATTTTGAATTAAAATTTCCAAATGCAAATTTTAAGTTGAATTTTTCCAAAAACTTTATCTTAAAACGCCGAAGAACGAAAATAGATATGTCTATAAACATATTATAGGTAAGCTTAAAATTACACTAGCTAAGCAATGAAATGATAAGATCTTAACTTTTTCTGATATTTACTGCAAAAAAAAGGATTTTGCATGTATTAAGATAGGCTATTAAAATTTTCTTGATATGGTTGTTTAAAATTTTTTGATTTGTTTGTTTACAACATTGCTTTTACAGAAATAATAAATTACATTAATTTATAATTCAATTTTTTAATTTCTTACTCCATTTTTTGTTTAAATATACCATGCTTGTAATTAAAATTTTGATTTAAATTGTAACCAGTGGCGTAGCGTGGGAAATTTTAGCCCGAGGAGCAACCTGAAGTAAATTTTACCCAAAAGATTTTAAATACGAAATTTATTTAAAAGATTTTAAATACGAAATTTATTTCATGTTCACCCACGTCATATACTGTGATTAATTTGCAAATGCACATTTATGGCTTACCAGAAGAACTTACTCCCAATAATTCTGAATACATATTTATTCTTCCAAACCAAGAATTCCGATCTAATAAAGCTGCGAATGAAGATGTTATCCATGACTAGGAGTAATAACATTTATAACAAAAGTCATACCCAACCCGTACCCACAACCGCGCATGTACATCAACCCATTTCGACCCTTGATTCTAAAGATTGACTGATTTAAGCATGCAAAATTCATGGTTAAGACATGTTTTGAAATAATCCACTTCGATTATAATCAGTTAGCATTGGCTTTAAATTTTTTGTACTTAAAAATCATAAATTCTTGACTTAAATCATTGTGTGGTCGACTGTTTGTACGAATGGGGTGTGAGTTTTTAGTTTTATTCTATGAAAATATTTTGTTATTATTAGAAATTAATCTGAAAAAATTCTTCAATTTCGATAAGACAAAAAAGCTTTCACAGTATAAACCATGTTTGTTAATTCTTTTTTCCCTAGACCTTGTGTTTTGTTGTTATTTAGTGATTATCGTAATTAATAAATATTGAATCATGCTTACTGGTCACATTCTAAAAAATTGTAAATATGTATTCTAGCAAAACTACACGACAAATGAGTGTAAAACTATTCGATTTTATACCATGCAAATTCTAGGCTAATTATTAAAAGTAGTTTTAGGTATCCTTAAAGATTGAAAATCATTTTTTTCGGTTCTTCAAAGTGTAGCATTTTATTTTCAAAATTAATAGAAATTTTCTTGAAACCGCAACTTTGTTACTTTGCATTAAACCTTTTCCAAATTAAAACAATAGATTTTTTTAAGCTTCCAAACTAAATTTAAGGATGCCTATTAGAATTAACCAGAGATTTTGAGGGTATTTCAAGAAAGCGAAATTTAAGTTGGTGCCACTTACCTTTCAAATTACCTCGCTCCTTTTCATGGTGTTCCGCTAAAATAAATCATAACGTTACTTGTCGAAATTCACGTTTTCAGTTAATCGATAAATTGCATGTTTTTTAGATACGTATCAGTAATTATCGGAATTAAGCGTTTTCCTTTAGAAATTTTGAAGCAGTCGAAACAGAAATATTTACTTATAGGGCTGTTAAGAAATTTCGAGTTAAGTAGCATCTGACACTTTATCACAAAATGGTGTGACTATAACCATTTCAATATTGACAAATAAGAGTGAAATATAGTATATTTTGTCATTTCAATTTTCAGTTATAGAAAGTAATATTTATTTCTCTTACTAGATACCTGCAATGAATACTGATGCTGTGCATACAGAACCTTCGCCTAAAATCTCTCGTACACAACATGTGGAAGACCAGCCCAGCAGTTCAATGCAAACAAGCAGTAACGACTTAATTTGTGGCAAATGCGACAACAAAATCCCTGATTTTACATCAGAATTGCATTGCAAAGAATGCCAACATAACTTTTGTGAGCAATGCTGTTCTAGGCATAAGGAAGCTATGAAGATTTATTCACAGCCTTTTGAAACAGTTTGCAAGGAACATGACATTGAATTTACTTATTTCTGCGAAGAAGGGAAGTGCAATCTTCAAATATGCCAAACTTGTGTATCTGAAAAACACATAGGGAAGCAGTAACGACTTAATTTGTGGCAAATGCGACAACAAAATCCCTGATTTTACATCAGAATTGCATTGCAAAGAATGCCAACATAACTTTTGTGAGCAATGCTGTTCTAGGCATAAGGAAGCTATGAAGATTTATTCACAGCCTTTTGAAACAGTTTGCAAGGAACATGACATTGAATTTACTTATTTCTGCGAAGAAGGGAAGTGCAATCTTCAAATATGCCAAACTTGTGTATCTGAAAAACACATAGGTCATAAAATCTTTCAACTGAATGTAAAATCAAAGAAATGTTTGGATCATTTCTCAAGAATAAAGGACGCAAATATAGAAAAACTTAAAAGAACAAAAGAAGTTCTTGAAAGACTCAATACTAAGAAAATTGATTTTGAAAAAAATGTCAGTGAAATGCAATCGGTGCTTCAAGAAAGGCGTGATGGTGTTATAAAAATTGTGGAGAAAGTATTTAATGAGCAATCTATTCGGATATCGTCAATACAAGCAGATGTAGAGAATGAGTTCAACAAAAAAATTGAAGAATTGAAAACAATTGTAAGTGATTTGAGAAATGTTGTACAACTGGATTCTCATTTTCCACTTCAAGCTTCGAAAAATAAAGTTGTTAAGTGCTATCAGACGAGATTTCCATTTTATAGGTATGAAATTGAAGATTACTTAGTTGAATTCAAGAAAATCGATGTGTCTCCTGCAAGTAAAGCTACTGAATTTTTCCAGGCAACTGTAAAATCAATGATTGGCCAAATCGATTTGTTCATAAACGGGAGTTTGTTCAGAGGTAATGAAGCATACGTAACCAGTGTTATCCACAAAGGTAGAAGGGAAGAAGCGCAAGATATCTGCTATGATCCTAAACACAAGAACCTCTTTGCAACAATGCTTTATCAAAGAAATTATTTCGTCCTGAAATTTTCTGAAAGTAAACTTGAAAATAGGCATCAACTCATTGATATTCTATTTAGCACAAAACGACCGTTCCTATACATTGCATTGTTGCCAAATCATTGCATTCTCTTACTTAACAACGGAACATTATCTATGCTATCAGAAGATATGATGACTTTAGAACTCCCGTCCTCTCTCTTGAATCTAAGGGTTAGTACTATTTGCTCAAGTCCGTGCTTAACGCAAACTTTTCTGTATGTTTTTGACTCATTGGAAATTATTATGTACAAGTCTAATACTGATTTGGCATATAATCATATAAGTTTACCATTCGAACCTGTAAGCATGAAGGTGCATGAGAATCTAGATTATATTGCTTTTATTGGGTGTACACGTGAAAAAATAGTTTTGTGCTCATTTGAGCAAGGAGAAACCTTGTGTATATTTGATAGAGGCAGCAGTATATACTATTGCTGCTGCTTTCTATCGGAAAACTATTTCATTGCATATGATTCAAGAAATAATGGATTGGACATGTTCAAACTGGAAAATTTGGAACGTCTAACAGTCAACTACACTCACACTATTTCTAATTTAAAGCATGAAGATAAGGAAGACATTAGTTACATCCGGGCAATCGCCAAGAAGTCTTCAAACTCCATGTATGTTTTTTCGCTCACTAGTGGCCGAAATTTCGTATACAACGCGATTTTTTAAGCAATAGTTGGTCTTCATTTGTTTGGTTAATGATTTTACTATCCTTAGTGTTTTTTAATAAATATTTCATAATTTTCATGGTTACTACAAAATTTCGTATGTTGCTATAAGATTACACCCGATTGTGTTTTGTAGACCTTATTTTTAACCACATACCATGTCTAAATTCCTGCCAATTAAAAAAAGCTCAGGTTAATATTTTCCTCCATTAGGCAATTTATTTCATTGGTGTATGATTCGATCTCTCTGATAAAATTATATAGCCTGAAGCCATCCAAGACAACATGAAATATACTTTTTCGTCATATACATTCATATTATATAGTATATATATATATTCTTCGATCAATATATTGCATTGGGATCGGCACCCCATTACAAACGTCTTAGATCTGTTCCTGTTAAACTAGTTAATCTAGAATTCCTTTAAGAATACATCAGAATCTCATTTTATGTGTATTTTTTACAAAAATCAGTTGGTTTTAAATAGATGATGATATGATAACCAAAGCAAGTTAACCCTATTTCCACTAGCTTTACCTTAAAGTAAAAACCAAGATGTCCAGTTTTGGTATTTTTACACAAGCCTTTAAAATATTGAAAGCATTTGATATGGACGCTTCATGCTTTTGTGCGCCTCATGTAATGTTTTGTTCTAAAAATTATGCTTGTGACTAAAGTATATAAAATTTTTTTCAATTTTGCAAGAACATGCATAAGTCAGAGGTAGTCTTGACGTAGTTTGAAATGAAACTGGCGTTTCGAGTGAGTGGAGGCAAACTCTTCAGGCGCGGCTGTGTCATGGTTGAGTGAAGATGGTTTATTCGCCGAAAACGATCTTTTCAAGACACGGAAGTCACGGGACATATTAGAAAAGTCCGCAAAAGCTTGTCGATTTCAGAAAACATGTCTGCGAATAAAATTGGCTCCATGGATAGCAAGTAGACGGTTGTGTCCATTTTGGTTATGTGGTTAATATCCAATGTATACTTCTTGCTCAGAGAATTCGAAAAACTCGGAAATATTGGTATTTGAGACTTCTCAAAATTAATGTTTGTATGAATTCAAAACTTAAAAGTCGTCGAAAGAATTACCAGTTCAAGATATCAGCAAAAGATTCTCCATCTTTCCCAACAGGACCAGTCCAGGATTAGAGGAAAACTGCCTGTCAATAAATGCAATACAATCATCAATTGTTTTAAATTATTGTCTACGGAAAACTTCCTTCGGCTCTAAGTACACATGCGAGGGACCTCCATCAGAAATGCGGTGAATGGCAGGATCAGTCAGACCATCGGACAAAGAAAGGGGTTTTTCGTAAAATAGGCTAAACTGAAGGGACAAATAATACAACCTTAAAGACGCAGTTAGCGTGGTAAGATAATCTATGGATAAATCTTTCGCTCAAAGGACTTGGTGGACTGCTCAGCAGCTGCGAAAATCAGATAAGAATGTTTCATTCCAAAGAACATACTAAATCGTTGCACACATCACAAAAAGCCCAGAGCCTTATGACCCCCTTCAGAGTTTTCAGCTTTAATAATGTCAAGTTCCTCCTGCAGAGTTCCATAGTATTTGATTAGGGAATCCAACGCTTCGGTACATACTGTACACCGGATCAGACAGAGCGATTTGATGTTTCCAGTCCCAACGGACATTTTCTTGGAACAAATATCTTCGAAGATGTTTTTTTGTTTCGGAGAGCAACATTTAAAGGCCCTCAATTCTTGTGTAAAGTCAAGAGCCTCCTTAACTAAAGAGGATGCCTTAGCCACATCCTGAAGTCCAGATTGAGGTTACACGCAGAACAGTGTACGTAAATACCTCGATGTTCTTTTTGCAGAATTCTTGTTGAGACACTGGAGTAACCTGACATGATCTGAGTGCCATCATATGCCTGACCTCTACAACTTTCCAAAGGTAAGTTGAGCCTGCGGAACATAGCAAGAATGGCTTTCTTGATAGCGTCAGCAAACATGGAATGCACAGCATATAGGCCTACAAAATCTTCATGGACTTGGTAATATTGTGACACCCAACGAATGCATATTGATAGTTGCTCCTCTACAGACACCTCAGTTGTCTCGTCTGACATGATAGCATAGTAATGAGCTTTCTGAATATCACTGATGATATTAAAATTATGGTTAATTTCCAAAAATACTTTGTGTGCTTTAGAAAAACATAGCATGAGTGAATATGGCCAATATAAAACCTGAAAAACTTTTATAACTTCTTATAACTCTTCTGAAAACATTGGAGGTTAAGAAACGTAAATTTCAGGAAATAACCTTGCGATTTAGTTCCTTTCTCATAAGCACATATGTGTTTAGTTATTGTTAGTTTTCTTTGATTTTGCTATCCTTAGTGTTTTTGAATAAATGGTTCATAATTTCCATTGTTACTACAAAGTTTGGCAGATTGCTACAAGATTATGCTTGATTCTGTTTTAGACTTTATTTGTAACCACATATCATATCGAAATTCCTGCAAATTAACAGATTTTATTGTTCTCCATATCGTAATTACAATTTTGCATTTAAATAGTAACCAGTGGTCTAGCATTCAAAATTTACATAAAAGTTTTTTAAATACAAAATTTATTTAGAGTTAAATTCAACATTGTTTTATTTTATGTACACCCATGTTTATTTTGCAAGATGAAATCAAGATATCTTTGGTTATACAACATATGAATATTTTCATTCTTACAAAAATTATGGTTTTTTGGTAAACATGTTGTAACACTGGTGTATACTACCAATGCAAACCATAATTACTGGTAATATCCATAGTTAAATTTTTAAGCGTTTACAAGCAACAGTTCATGCGCTTTGATTGCCGAACATTTTAGCATGATGAAGCTGCCATTAATTACCCTAAAAAATTCATTTTTTAGGTTTGAACAAGTTCATCATCTGCTCTTATAAATCCAGTGAAAATTTAAGTATAATTCTGTAGATGCTCACAGAAACAGCAGGCAAAGTTCCATAGTCTTTCATCAGTTCTCGGTATTAGAAATGCATGCTGGCAGTGGTGCACAATACTTGCAAATATTTCAGGGTTATTATATTAAACAGTTTTTTTCAAAAAAGAGTGTAAAACATTTTTTTCGATATTCTGTTTTGTTTTTTATTGTTTTTCGTCTTTTGCCATATTATGCTTCAGAAAACAATTATAAGCTAACTTTACAAGTTCATATTAGAAGATTAGAGCAGAATTGAAGTTAACAGAAGAAATGCTCTATCAGAAAGAATGTATTAACACATGACATGTGCAATCAAATCGTTATTTATCCAGTTGTCGGAATAGAAATCCCAATTTTCATGGCCTTCTCAACTCTAAGCTAAAGTCTAAGCTGAAACCTTTTCGTATTGGCCCTCAAAGAGATTTTTCATAAAAGATGTGGGAAGCCACTGGAACATAGCTCTCGAATATATTCAATTGCAAGATTCATTTCAATTTACGACGTGATGGACCTTGATGTCGATGGTGAAGGACATTTGATGCCAGAACTAAACCTATGTTTTAGTGAATCACTTCCTTTATGCTCTTACATTGCCTATGAAGAAGTGCTCTACATACAACTGCTGATCCGATTATTCTGGTGAACCATACTCAAAAGGATTCCGCTTCACATACAATACTGAAGAAAGGGATCTCTGTTATTCAAAAATACCTCAAAAAATAAATGTTGGAAAAAACACTGTTATCTGTGAAAAGCATTGAAAAAAAGCATATGAAACGTACACAATCCGGGGTTTGAATTTAAACATAAATTTAAGATTAACTAAAAGAATTGTCGTCTACAAATTATGTTAAAGGAAAAACTACCTCTATTTCAATTGTCTGTCGTCATTCTCAAAAATTTAAGATGTGCTGTATTTGCAGAACATATTGCAGTCAAAAGTGGTGATCTGCTGTTTATGGAAATTGCAATAGGTAATCATTATATTTTTACTGTATTTTATAAAAACATCATGGCAATATGTTAATGGTCACGTAATTGGATATTCAACAGGTAAATCTCAGTTGCTTGCTGGAACTGTTTTAGCAATTATGGTGAAGCAACTTATTGGTCGATATTTTGTGTTAAGCTTCCTGCTTATTGTTATCATTTATATACAAGACATTCATTTAAATGTTTAACAATTGTTTGTATTGAATATGCTTGACAATATCTCAATGATAGTGGTCTGCCCTTTGTTGGGCTTGTGTTTGTTTAATGAGCAATATAAAATATTATTTTGCATATAAAAGTAATGCTAAATCTTTATCTGGGTACCTTCCTATTTCAAGAATAATTTATATTAATCAAACACATGAGACACTTTTTTAGCCTAGCTTTGTTTCCAAACATGTTGGAATTCTGATAATGGGATGCTGCTACAGGCATATGCTTGTAGAGCTTGGCTAGAAGCTCGTAATCATCCTTCGCGATGTACATGCACGATTCATTCATTTATATATAGGGTTATATAACACTATATTTTTGAGCAGATATGACGCTTTGGCAGCGCTGGCGTAACGTTGACATCTTTATTACAGATTCTTTTCTGACATTGTAGACCTCCTTGACACTGTGACAATACATTTATGATATTTTCTGCAATTGAGAACTGATACTACGGTAGATGTTTCTTATTCCACTGTAATCTAAAGTTTTCTTAGAATGACCAGCAAAACTAGAAATTTGACTTAGTGAGAGATAGCAGCACAAGTAATCACCCCAATTTAACATTTGCATCAGTTGTGGATATTATAGATTATCCAGGATGAGAAGAATCAAAGAGATTCTCCATTCCTCAATGGATTCCCCCACCGATAATGATAGAACTTAAATCTAATAATAGAAATATTCTCATTAGCTAATGCATAATTTACACACATAGAAAACTTAAAATTCTCAAAACTTTCTGGTCGCCTTAAATAATGCCTAATTTTACGTATATGATTAATATTAGTCTCAAATATACAGTGTTACCATGGGTATTAATTCTAAAACCCATACCCATCCTTTTTCTACAAGAAATACTGTGGGGGACCCGAACAGAACCTACGGAATCGGCAAATTGGCAGAAGAAACCCATGGAAAACCCACAGCCTCAAATTTGAAACCTAGCCCAACCCGTACAAGTATTGGAAAAGCACAGCTCGTCTCTAAGCCCATTTCAAAATTTATAAAGGCCGTTTAAGAATAAAAAAGCCCCATGCAATCATGCTAGTTTGAAGCGATTACGAGTAAGAATAATATATGTATTTCCTGATCATTATAGATAAAACATGCTATGTTAAAATGTAAAATATAAATGATAAATATTCAATTAAAACAATAAACAGTTTATCTAAATCAATCAGATTCACTATCAAAGGAATAAACATCTTCATTAGTTCTCGAAATTTCATGTGAAAAGTTTAAAGTAACGCAACGCGTATTTTATAAGAATCATTTGAGTTCGAAAGAGCAGAAATACTATGGGTTAGGTAATGTACTTTACAAATAAGAGGACGAGTGAGTTTAACGCCACAAGCACTATGAAGCCCCTTCTAAGAAGTACTTTTTCTGTGGTTTTACCATAGAGAAATCAGAAATCCATTCCCATCACTGCGGGGTTTACCAAAACCGACGGAAACCTTGCAAATATATCTAAATGGTTCAAAAGATGGCAACAGTGCCTCTTTTCAGAAAAATAAATTGTAAACCTCAAGATCTTAGAAATAATTTTGGTTACCTGACATGATTTGGTATTTCTTTTAGTGATATAATTCGTTATCAAAATTGCAATGAATTTGTAGTAAAGAAAATCAATAGTTGTTGAGACCTCTGAGAGTTTTAAAAATCCAAAGTGTTTGTTTCAAAAAAATTGTGACCCTCACAAATAACAAACTAATAGATATCCAAAATCTGCAAACATCAAGCTATGTATGAAATGTTTCTTTTCAATCACTTATTTTTAAAAGTTACCCAAACGATTAACTCTGAATTATACCATCACACTTTAATGGGTAGTTCGTTTACAGAAAACTAATCAATTGGGATTAGATGTTGTTATCATGGGTGCAAGACTTCTCGATTATTTGAACGGTTTTATGAGAGAACTTAAAGGTTTCTTACTTTGAATAATACTTAGCATTCTCAAGTATTAATTGTTGTACATATTCTCATCATTACATGGGAAGGCAATATCCCAAGATTTCCACATTTCAAACCATAACTATCAATTCAATAATAGAAAATTAAAAATCATGATGAACTTTGAAAAGGCATTCATCAGTGGCATTTAAGAAATATTTTTGTTTCAGCTTTAAGTGATTAAGTTTTTGCAACACCAAAATGAATCTGCACATTCCGTCTTTCTAGAAGAAATCAGTTGATTTGAAATTAATAGTAAATGTTTCAAAGCCTTTTGTTGGCGGAATAAAAAAATATGGATCAATGTAAATTTTTTCCTTTTATTAGGTTGATTGAAAATCGAGTTTGTGCATTTAATCACAGCTCTATCCTTTTGTATTGAAAATGTTGAAAGACAATAGATGGACATCAAGCCTTCTAATGAAGTGGACCCCTTTTGTCTTATTCATGATTCCCAGCAGTTACTTATGAAAATATTTTATCATATTACATCACAACAGAATGTTCTTTGTGTTGCCTTTAAGCTTTTGTAACGCAGACATTAAACGGTCGAATCATGCTTATTCACACTAGATTTGGGGCGCACTTCATATAATTCCAGCCCCATGAGTTATTCTGTCTATATTGTTGCATATGGTCAGTGGCGTACAAAAATAAGAGTAAAACTCCACAAATGTACTCTAATTTAAGTAAATTGCATTTTTCTCTTACGCCAGGAAATTCTTAAAACTTTCTGGTCGCTTCAAGTGATGCCTAATTTTATGTATAGGATTAGCATCTGATACTCTATCACAAGAAGGTATAAATTTAGGTTTAGTTATATCCCCGGACAACCGCCAAGAAATCTCCAAATTCCGTGTATGTTTGTTCGTTTACAGGTAAACCACATATATTGTACAATGCAATTTTTAAGCAATAGTTCGTCTTCATTTGTTTGATTGTTACGATTGTATTAATTACAAGTGTGAAGTTTTTACAAACTGTCAAATGTGTTTAGTTTTTGAATTATCAGTGTTCTGATATTTTACTATACTTAGTGTCTTTGAATAAATATTTGGCAGGTTGCTATAAAATTCTGTTTTGTAGACTTTATTTTTAACCACATACTTGCTTAAATTAAAACGCTATGTTCGCCAGCCCCTCGCTATTTTGCTAAACAATCTAGCAATGGTAGTTGCGTGGTGGTACTTACTTCAGAATGTGTATGAACGTGAATTCATTTCTGATCATATATATGTATACATAAAATATTATCTAAATACATTTGATTTACATTGTTCTTTAACAGGAACTAGTACCAAAGAGATATATGTTGTTGGTGATTTCAATTTACCATCTGCTGACTGGAATACATATTCTTCAAATTGTACATACGAAATGCAAATTCTTGGGATGTTTTTAGAATTTAATATGATACAACTTGTAACAGTTCCAACTTATTCTTCTGGTAACATTCTTGATCTTATATTTACGACAAACTTAAACACTGATTACATTTCTGATGTTATTAAAAGTGATTTTTATTATCTCTCTCATCATAGTCTTACTTTGTTTAACTTAGATTATTTTACAGTTAAGTTTGAGAATATATCTAATGAAATGAAATATTCATTCAATAATGCAGACTATTCTTCAATTAAACTTCTATTAAATGAACTTCCTTTAAAAGATTTCAACAATATAAATGATTTTTTGAATTCTTGGTATGGCAATATATATAGTTTAATAGATACTTTCATTCCACATAAAAGAAAATAAGATGTGAAATACCTTCATTTTATTCTTCGCATACTGTCCCATATTTCAAATAAAATAAATACTTGTAAGCGCAAAAAGGTCAAGCACACATTACTATGTTTTGATGAAAAACTTAAGAAATTATATAATGATTTTAATTGCTCAATTGAATTGGACAAAATGGTGTTTCTAAATTCGTTTAACTCAACTTCTCCTAATGCTATATTCAAACATTTAAGAGGAGTATATAAAAGTCAAATTCCAAATATCGTAGAATGGAATGGTGAAAGAAGTTTTGACAGCTACTCAATGGCAAATATGTTTAATGCTTATTTTTCTACGGTGTTTGTAAAGAACACAGAAACATTCGAAGAAAATGAAAAAGATTATATAAATATTATAAATTTGGATAACATGTGTCTGCTTAGTTCCGATATTCTAAAGATTATAGATTTACAGAAGTCAACATCTGCACTTTCATTTGATAAGATACTATCAAAGTCCTTTGAATTATTACCTTCAATTATTAACATATTCTCGATATAATTTCATCAGGTGTTTATCCTAGTATAAGGAAAACTCCTTATTTAAAACCAATTCATAAATCAGGCAGCCTTAAAAAAGTAACTAACTATAGACTTAATATTTTTCAATAAGCTCCTAACAAATAAATATGACTTTAACAACTTTAATTATATTAGCTATAAATACAATGTCATCAATGCCAGATTAAAATGCAAAAGACTATTTCAAATTAAAAGATCTACTAGAACACTACAATTTTCTAATTGCTTTGATAGAATTATTCACCTAGGAAATTATTTAATTATGAATAGTGATATTAAATTAGATCAGACAAGTCATCAATTCAAAATAAGGATTAAGAAATTCTTTCGTCAAGAAAAATTCGATCCAGAGAGAATATGTAGCTGGTTTTTATCTTGTAGTTGTTCAAATTGCCGAATCTCAAGATCCACATATAAGTGAAATTTAATGTACATTATTATTTATTTGCAATATTTTGTTTGATAACCATATTTTGGTTAAATATAGCCATTATTATTATTATTATTATT
>CABFPE010000297.1:16388-33767 GCA_900660155.1 Hofstenia miamia
AAAGATCATTTTCAACTTTGAGGCGCCTGAAATCGTACCTGCGATCCACTATGACTGAAAATAAGCTATCTGGTCTGGCATTAATGAATGTTCACAGAGAAATACAACTATCAAATGATACTGTTATTGGTAAATTTGCAGCAAGTGGAAATAGAAGATTAGACTTCCTTATATAATTATTCTTTACGTTTGTTAAAATAGATTTTTTCATCTGTTGATGTGTTATGTGAATTAAAAATCATTTTAAAATTATATTCTGTAGTAGCTGGATCCGCCACTGATACACACATGACCTACCTTCTACAAAACAATTTCAATTATAATTTAAAATTTATACATTAACTAGGTTTTAATGAAACCCAAGCAATTTTCTTAGTATTTTCTCACCACGTTGAATAATTGACTTTGATTACGCTCGTTAAAAGTAAACAAGTACTTGATCACCAAAAAAGCGCAATATCTGCGATTGTTTATCTTGGAATGCAATAAGGTCAATGACTCTAGCAAGATAGTAATTAATAACATATCTGCACATATCTAAAGAATTTTTTAACAACTACGCATACTTGCAAATTTTACTGCGAACCTAAATACGATCTGAAAGTTATCAAAGAGTTTAGAAAATAATATATTATTCACACATACCTAAAAATCAAATTAACAAAAGCAAGTGTATTTTTTCATGCGATAATTGATATCAAAAATACTTTTACTGCATCTGATCTAATTTGAAATGTTCACTACAATTTGGAGATGAGGCCGGTTCCGGGCCAGCAATTTACCGGCTTGCCGCCACTTGGAAATTTCAAAGAAGCCCGGTAAAATTACAGGCCAAAATTATAAAATGAAATCTTATAGATAGGGCTTATGAAAATCTAGTTTGAAAAAAATTTTTTGTTTCAGCAATCTCTCTTAAATTTTCATATACATTGAGTTGCACTGCTCTTTGATAAGGAAATTTTACTTTGAATGTTTATGGAAACTTATAAATAATATTAACAAAAACTGTTTATAATAATAAAGTATAATCTATAGGATTTACACTTGAAATTTTGAGACTTCATATAAATGAAACTTGAACCTTGTATTTTTCTAATATTGGAAGAGACCCTACAAATTTATTTAAAAGATTTTATTTTGCACAGAAATTCAAACGCAAATGTCAGGTTGAGAATTTTGACAAATCCTAAGTCTGGTCGTACACTGCCGGTAAATAAAGTAATGTAAAGTAAAAAAAAATTTACTTACTGGCAGTGTACGAGCTCTTAAGTGAAGTAAGGTAATGTAAACAACAATGATCTCAATTTGAACGTCACTGAATATTTATTACACAAAAACGATATCAATAAAATTCATAATTACAAAGGAATTAATTACAACAGGTTTTTCTTTGTTGCTGCATTTGGGTAAAAAATTTTTCATAATGTAAATAATTCGATTTTTTGAGCCAACCTATTGTAAAATATTGACATTGTTTACTAAAGTGGAAATGTGATTGGCTATAGTTAATTACCAAGATAGCTGTTATTTCAAATAGATTTGCTTTGTTATTTAAACTGGAGAGGACATTCTTTTTAGTAATCAATGTTCTCCTTAACATCGAAATTTTGGAAGTTATCAAAATCAAATGATATATCACATTAATTTGTATGCATTTAATTTTTTTGATGAAATTTCACAATAACACTCGCATGCATATAATAAATTTTCATAAATAAATCAAAATATATTCTTTTAGTTGTAATTTTTGCTAATAAATGAGGTTCTATTTAACTCTTAATATATATATATATATATATATATATATATACATATAACTATCAAACAATAAACTGAAAAATAAAATACCGATGCAACTTATGCAAAGAATTGATGTATATAAAATATCAAAATTGCGATTTGCTAGATATATACTCATAATAGTTTGAAATTTGCATTATGAACCAACTCGTTTGTTACAGTGTTCTACTTTATAGATTCAACCAAAAGTTTTTTTAAATNCAATACAATGCCTCCGGCAATATCCATGGTGGCTCAGGTCAAAGGCCACCCCTCTTGACCAATTAGAAAAAAGTGGAACCTCCTTCTCACGGCCATTACTACTCCTACTTACTACAAACAATTCCAATTCTAATTTAAAATATATACATTCACTAGGTTTTAAAGAAACCCAAAGAATTTTCTTAGAATTTTCTCAACACCTTGAATAATTGGCTTTGATCTCTAATTAAATTACACTCATTAAAAGTAAGCAAGGGTTTGATCACCAAAAAAGTGCAATGTTTGTGATTGTTTAGCTTGGAACACAATAAGGTCAATGACTCTAGCAAGATAGAAATTAATAACATGCACACATCTAAAGAATTTTTTAACAACTATGCATACTTTCAAATTTTACTGTGAACCTAAATACTATCTAAAAGTTATCAAAGAGTTAGAAAATAATATATTATTAACATATACCTAAAAATCAAGCTAACAAAAGCAAGTGTATTTTTTCATGTGATAATTCATATCAAAAATTCTTTTACTTATATATGCATCTGATCTAATTCAAAATGTTCACTACAATTTAGAAATGGGACCAGCTCCAGGCCAGCAATTTACTGGCCTGTCACTACCTGGTAAAATTACAGACCAAAATTATAAAAAAATCTTATAGATAGGGTCTATGAAAATCTTAAGTTTGAAAAATATTTTTTGTTTCAGCAATCTCATAAATTTTCATATACATTGAGTTGCACTGCTCTTTGATAAGGAAATTTTACTTTGAATGTTTATGGAAACTTATAAATAATATTAACAAAAACTGTTTATAATAATAATGTATAATCTATAGAATTTACACTTGAAATTTTGAGACTTCATATAAATAAAGAAACTTGAACTTTGTATTTTTCTAATATTGGAAGAGACCCTACAAATTAATTTACTTACCTGCAGTGTATGAGCTCTTAAGTAAAGTAAACTAAGGTCTCAAGCAGATAATTACACAATTGGTTCTATATGATTTTGTACATAAAATCTTTATGGCCATGTATGAGCTCTTAAGTGAAGTAAGGTAATGTAAACAACAATGATCTCAATTTGAACGTCACTGAATATTTATTACACAAAAACGATATCAATAAAATTCATAATTACAAAGGAATTAATTACAACAGGTTTTTCTTTGTTGCTGCATTTGGGTAAACAAATTTTCATAATATAAATAATTCGATTTTTTGATCCAACCTATTGTAAAATATTGACTTTGTTTACTAAAGTGGAAGTGTGATTTATTGTAGTTAATTACTAAAACATCTGCTATTTCAAATAGAATTGCTTTGTTTTCAAAATTGGGGAGACTATTCTTTTTAGTAAACAATGTTCCTCTTAACATTGAAATTTTCGAAGTTATCAAAATCAAATGATATATGCCTATATCACATTAATATTGTATGCATTTAATTTTTTTTGATGCAACTTATGCAAAGAATTGATGTATACAAAATATCAAAATTGCGATTTGCTAGAATTATAGTCATAATAGTTTGAAATTTGCATTATGAACCAACTCATTTGTTACAGTGTTCTACTTTATAGATTCAACCAAAAGTTTTTTTAAATTTTAGCAACACTTAAAATTTGCTTCGAAGCTTTAGACTGGAATTTGCAAGATCTTTCAAGAACTTTAAAGTTTAGGTTGGTTTCGTTTCCATGGATCACAATTTAAAATTAATTACATCAAATTTGACATTGATATTCTAAGTTCAATCAAATCACTACAAAGTTTGTATCCCAATTCCTTGCTAAATTTGTAAAAATCATCATTTGATCGCTATTGACATTCATGAGTTTTTTCATATCAAGAAATTTTTAAGCGCGCCATCTTGCGACTTCACTGTTTTATAGCCTATCTTAATACATGCAAAATCCTTTTTTTGCAGTAAATATCAGAAAAAGTTAAGATCTTATCATTTCATTGCTTAGCTAGTGTAATTTTAAGCTTACCTATAATAGGTTTATAGACATATCTATTTTCGTTCTTCGGCGTTTTAAGATAAAGTTTTTGGAAAAATTCAACTTAAAATTTGCATTTGGAAATTTTAATTCAAAATTATACGTATCCATCTTGTATATACCAAATTGCCTTCATCTGGGTACATAGCATGATTATCAACAAATCAAATGATATTATTATTTTATTAATGTAATTGTTCACTCTTTAGCCTTTTTCTAATAACTTAAACATGCTGTTTGCCGCACTTGGCGTTTTAGGTGCACAAACATCGTGAGTAGATTTATTTGAAATTGCTAGTTCTTAATTAGAGAGTGCACCACGGTTCCCAAGAACTTTATGTATAATTTTTTTCAATTCAATTAACTTGGAACCATAGAGTGCCATTTGATAAGGTTTTCCTTAATCACGTAAATATTGGCAATTAGAACCTGATAATTTATCTGAATAGTGTCAAAAAATATACAAGCATACATACAAATACATTTAATATAAAGCAATGTAAATAAATGTACTAGGATTGTAACAAATTACTTCATGTTCTCTATCTCTATAGTCAACTTAGATTTGAAGCAATATATTGTTGGAACCTTAGGATTTTGAGATTGTTATTGCTGAAGCATCATAAGTTGTCATAGTGATCTTCAATATACAAAAATTGAGTTTTATCTTCATTTGTGAGCAAATTATGCATTCTGAAATACTTTCTTGAAATTTAATGCTATAAATTCAATTATTATTGAATATGCAGAGATATTATTCACATATTGTATTAAATTACAATCAATTACAGTGTGCATCTTGTTTACATATTTGCTAAAAAGAAGGGGACCTATAATTGTTCCTTGAGGAAGACCATTGATAACAGGTAGCCAATCTGAAAAAACATTCCTTATTTTGCCTCTCTGATATCTATGCTTCAAATAACTAGTTACCAAATTTATTGTCAAATCCTTGGAAACTAGTTCAACCTGTCAACTGCTTGCTGTCTCATTTAGTATATTTCCACATCCTCATCTCAAGGCTCATATAAATATTAGCCACTTCACTAAAACTGGTTCTACTTTAAATGTTGCTGATCAACTTTGTTCCTGATCACTTTCTTTTGATGACTTCCTCAAATTCCACCATATAACTACTTTCCATTCTCATCTTGATGTCTGTTTGTCACCCTGCCCTCAAATTGGTGTTGGGGACTACTAGGACACCTTTTCACTCACTCTTCTGCCCTCAAATCAACGTCTGGTTTGAGAACTTCTCCTCACACTTCTTCTCCTGTTCATTGTCATGAGTTACTCTGTCATCTGATTTCATCGCACTCTCTTCCTCATTGGTTGGTGCATCCTTTTCTTCTAGTTGCCTAAATTCAGTTAGTAAGTTTAAATCCCATATTTCAGGGTCATAAATATATTTATCTCTTGCTGCCCTTTGAGACAGTACTCTCACTCCTAAATTTTTGTTTCCAATATCTGCTGTGAATTCTTCATCAAAATTCTCCTCAGGTAGGCTATCTAAATCATTCATATCATATACTATTTCATTGCCATTAACTTGGCTTATTTTGAATTCAGCATTCTCATCTATCTTTGTTTCTTTGATATCTGCCATTGCTCTCTTCAAATTTTGAAAATGTAATAGTCTGTCACTGTCTAACATATACTTGTTATTTGGTAGTGTTTGTGTGATTGCGTAGGGCCTGGACCAAACAGTTTTTAATATCCAGACATGATTTATGTCAGAGAGTTTTATTGGGATGAATGCATATTCTTTATTTCCTACTTTGTGTATGTCATGATATCCAATTCCTCCATTATTGCACTATAATTGTTATGGTATACTAGTGGGTAGAGATGTACTGTTCTTAAACTGTTCAGCTTCTATATTATTAAACTCCAATAACTAATTAATGGATGATATAACAAGCACTATTTAGGTGAGAAAGCCTTGCAGTACCTTTGCCAACTGTTGATGGTTGGGCATCCGCCTGAAGCTGATCTCCAAATCAAATAACAGCCACTTCTTTCTGTTTCTATTGAATGAGTGCCACCTCTCAGCTCAGTGAAGCAACATATGTGTGCCCTATCCTAGCTAGGTGCTTACTCAAGGCTCAACACAATTCAACTGTCTCAATTTGTAAAGTCTACTATATACTTGCAACCTCAATTGTTACAAGCTGCTTAAATAAATATGTAATTAGCCATTACTGAAATATATTGGCTTTGTTTAACTAGGATAAATAAAAATTCCTAACCTACATGTAATAATTGATACATACAAGGTAACATTATTGGTCAAGTTATAGTTATGAATTTGGATCTAGTTTAAATATAAAAACAAAAGCTTACATTTGGCTTACCAGCCTTATATTGAATTCATTATCATTTGTACATGTAAGAAAGGATCAATAGTTAGCTAAATGGAAGTAAAAACTCCTAATTGTACACCTAACCAAAGCATAGGTTTGTGGTTTGGAACAAGGAAACAAGAATTGTTCCCATTATGGGATCCTTGCCACTACTGAACACCAACCATTTAGCTGAACATCATAGTTAATAATCAAGCTGTAATAAACTAAAGATGAGAGCTCTGAAAAATTTTTTCTATTTATATCTACATTCAAAAAGTACCTGTTGATTTTGAATTTCAAATTATTTGTCTACCAAGATGGCTAAAAATAATGGAAGCAAATTTGCCCCCTTTGTTTTGCCAAATTAGTTGAATATTTTCACTGATAATTTCTTAGCTGCATTATACAAAATTAATCTAAGATGATAATTAATTTATAATTTATTTTTAATCAAATTTCAGTTCAATCTTAATTCTTCTTTGACTGACTATTTTCTTTATCAGCTTGATTAGTTTTGGATTATGGTACAATATTGAAGAACATGGAATATATAAAAAACTTATTGAAGATGATTGACAAGGCAATGATGACATCCCACATAGAAAGAATTCACCTTGTAATAGTCAGCACTAGGGAGAATAGGATGCCCTTAGACAACATACAAGTTATGGAGAGAGAATGCAAAGCATATTTACAATTAATAATGCCATCAAATAGCAAATGGTATCACTCCTAATTGAAATCAACCTTATGTTAGATCAATGGACACCATCACATAGAATAATGGTTGAATCCAAGATGCTTCTGCAGGTGTAAACAATGGAAACTATGGGTTTCATAAAAAACTTAGACCAATTTACAAATGTACATGTTAGATGCAGTCTGAATCAGCAGAAAGAGTTCTTCAAAGAACTGCAAGAAGTATAATGCATACAAAGGTGGAGCAGACAACAAATGAAACATGGCCAACAATAGAGATTAGAACAGCAACATTAAAATATCATGACTCAATTGAAAAAATACTGGATGAAATTCAAAGGAGCTGCCAACTGCAGACACAAGTGAGCTCCTAGAACATATTCCAAGAATTAAATTGCCTGATTATCAAGTATTGAATGCTTGGCAATCCTTTTAACTTATGATAGATGCACCAGGCTCAAAATCTCAAACAAAAAACATCTAGAAATCACTGTATCACCATTAGTGCCTAATATAGAGAAGTGGCTGCAGGCAAGAGTAAAGGCTAGCATTTCTCCAGTGAAAAGCAGAAAGCCAACAGTTCAATATGAGAGATTATTCATATGAAGTGCCAACAAAAAGGCATCCACAAGAAAAATATTGCTGATTGAGATTGCAAATAGGCTAGGCATCTGCCCAACCAAAATCTACATATTCTAGTAAAAAATTGGGAAGTATATGTGGGGTCTGACCTCTGATCTACAACTATGACAATTTAACAAGCAACTGTGGTTAACCACCAAAATGATAATAAAAAGGAACAGGCAAACACTAGAGACCTGGTACTAAGAATAGATGCAACTGATGTGAATAGGAAATCCCAAACAACAATAGAAAAACTCCCAGAGGATTACCCACACTGCTCATTCCCTCAAATACTCAAACAGGAAAGTAAAATATAATGTTATAGCAAAGATGAGATAGTGAATATCATTGAGATAGTCCTGACAACTTCAAAGGACATGAATGATGAAGAGCTCCTATTTAGCTTGTCAATGATCAAATTCTCACCAAAAATGCAAAAACAATCAACAAAGCCAACATGGAAAAATGAGATGTAAATATACCCCCATTAGCACTACAATGGATCAAGACATGTGAAGATCAATACCTGATACAAAAAACAATCAAGAGAAAAGAACAAGACAAAATTGCAGAATGATACTATGAACTGCTGAATGAATCATTGTCCAAATCAGTGATGAAATACATCTGCTCAGAAGCACTCACAGAGAAAAAATTGGATGAGCTCACAAAACCAGGGAATCAAGTGGCAATCAAAAATTAATGTATTACTGAAAAACTCACAATAAGTATAGAACAAGTAAAATGCTTGAGTAAACCATGAGATTCTGGGATGGGGTAGGATCAAAAAATGTAACTACCCCATAATGATCAGCATAGCTAAAGCTGGTGAAATGAACAAGCAATACAGTCAACAGTCAGAATTGCTGATATGCAAAAATTAAGATACCCATAATAATACCTAAATGGAAAGTCAAGGATAAAGCACTTGTAAAACTCCCAGTGCCTGAAGAAATTTTGTATGTGGAGTACCTCATACAAGCAGAACAAATAGTCCAAAGTGAACAATATGGGAAATTGAAGAAGTTAGCACTAGAAGGCAACCACTAATTTACTAGCAAACAGAGAAAACAAAGAAAGTACTAGATGACACAACTTTTAGGACACTTATATTGCATTCCAGAATCAACAACATAGTTTGGTTAGATCTTTGGGAATAGAAATGCAAATAATATGAAATCTCCAAATGAATAGAGATAATTACAATGATGAGGGCAAATATCAGGAAAAATGACAGAAAGAGACATAAGAGAAAACATGAACTTCTTTTTCAATGAGCATATAATCTTTGAAGTGAAAGAATTGAAAGTGTAGCTACATGTTAATTAAATATTGCATTACTACTAATGGATTAAGTGTTAAATTAGAGTTAATGATTAAATTGTTCTTTATTTGTTTACACTGGAATTGCTATTACAAATATACAAATTCAATGTTTAATGAGAGTGAATTCTCTATTACTCATTTTACAAGTTAACTGTAAACAACACTGAGAGTGCATGAAAGGAATTAATCTGCTGATCAGACATGCCACTACAATCTAAATACATTATTGTTACTCATTACAAATACTTGTGGATACATTTCAGATATATTTAGTATTACATGTAGGAGTTAACAGTTTAAGAAATAACAACTATTATGAACAGCATTCTGAAACACTTAATATTGACAATACTGGATTATAAGAGAAATAAAATGTCTATCATTGAGAGAAATGCATTTCACATTACCCGCAATTTATTTACACTTTGAATTTCAATTCTTTTTTCCTCACAAAGTTTAATTTAAGCAACTTCAAATTTATACTGAGGGGACAATCATTTAATGAAACTACACTTGTTTGAATAATTTATGTTGAAATTACAAATACAAATACAATTACAATTTACAATACAAAAATTTAAATTTCAATATATATTAGCTATATAATAAATAGAAATATTATTATTATTCAGTTATCAGTTTCCTTAGTTACAACAATTAAAGCCCTATAACCTAATGACAACTCTAAACTTTCAATATGAGTCTTTACCAGTTTACTAAATATAAATTAAATATCAAGACCTCAATTCGTCCCTGTGTGACATTAAATTACCACAATTATATATTTTTAAGAAAAAAATCTACATTAATGCTATTAATTTAAATTCCCAAAATGGGAGCATGCTCCTGTTTTCTAACTTTAGCAATATGTGATGAAAAATTACAAAATTTTAAATGTGATTTTAATGTATTTAATTTTAGCATAAGACTATTAATATTACTACATTTATATATTTAGATGAAAAAGAATCTACAATAATGCTGAATCATTATATCAAGAGCAAATATATAGCTGTAAGATCAATTTGGAATCTTGGAAAAACCAATATATCTTGGATTTAGTGTTTTAGAGCTTTCTAAATATATGAAAAATTTTGAAATAAAAAGCATAAAATTAGTTTAATTAATACAGAAAAAAATATAATTGCCACTATTTGATGATAAAAGATATAACTTAAATAAAAAACAAAGTACTCAATATGGATAGACCCTTTAATATTAAGTAAAACTATAGGGTAAATTTTGGATTAAGTTAAGGATGATAATTTTGAGGAGGCTCCATACATTGATCCCCATTATATTTACTACTGAAAGTCAGGAGAAACAGGCAGTCAATAGCAAAGAGGATAATTACAACTGTGGTGAAGGATACAACAATTTGCTGTGATAATTGGAGGGAATAGTAACAAATGAAGAAGCTTTCAGAACATACATCAGGATCCATGAGAGAGAGAGATGAGAATCTTGATTGCAGAGAATATGGAAGAATGAGAATGGAGAGTAGTTATATGGTGGAATTGGAGGAAATCATCAAAAGGAAGTGATCAGGAACAAAGTTGATCAGTAACATTTAAAGTAGAACCAGTTTTATTGAAGTGGCCAATATTTATATGAGCCTTGAGATGAGGGTGTGGAAATATACTAAATGAGACAGCAAGCAGTTGACAGTTTGAACTAGTACCAAGGATTTGACAATAAATTTGATAACTAGTTATTTGAAGCATAGATATCAGAGAGTCAAAATAAACCATGTTTTTTCAGATTGGCTAAAGCTCTTTAGAATCATGTAAACACATACCAGGTAATAATTCAAGCAATTGTTATAAATACATGAGAGACTTGTAGTGAATGCACAATAAAATTTATACTTGCTTCAAAATTGTTTGCTTTTTGAATTTTATTAACTTTGCTAACACCTTTTAGATTCATCATGGATTTTAACTTAATGAATTTTGCTTAAGATCTGGCGACGATTTGTGAGTTACTCTGCTGTGTCTGGGCGACAACTAGCTCCTTAAAAGAGGGCAGCCCAAATTGTGGTTGCTTTAAGTTACAACTATGTGTACGTGTAGGGATTAACAACTTTTATTTTGATCGTTTCATTTTCATGCATGCACTTAAATAACACACTGCAAATATAATAAGCTGTTGGCAAATGTGAATGCATGGTAACTACATGCCTTTTATTTTACTATTTACATGAGCTGAGATAATAGAACACTGAGCTAAATTGTTTATTTGAGCTAGAAATTAATACTTGAGACACACAATTAGCACCTTGATGAGTAAGGATGGCTTCCTTGATATGGCTTCAGCGTGATGCCATGTGAATTGGTCGCTGCAGGAAATATATTCTCAGTGGATAGTTTCTGTTTTCCTTTATTGAATTCGCGAACTACCAATGTTCCCTCTTTTGTTGGAATGCGGGTTGCTCTCTACAATGGTAGCATCTGCAACCTTTGATGGAACCTTTGAGTTTCTCAGTACCGCTGGAGTAGCCAGAGCACCCCGCGATTCTACAATATAGTGATAAATTCATAAATTGGAAGTTGCACTATTATTAATCTGATGCACATTAAACTTCGAATATTTGTTTAATACTATTATTTAATGAATTTTTTGGGAGTGTTTTGTTATATAGTAAGATATATAACTATCATGAATAATTTTACCAATTTCTCCATTTCCATCTTCATCAACTTCATCTACCACTTCTCACAATTCTTTCTCTGTTGGATTCATCCCTAATGAATGTATTATTTTTCCCAGGTCTTTTGTTACTGTGCAATCCCCATCTTCATCACAAAGAGAAAACGCTCTGTTTGTTTGTCCGTCAATGCTCTCAACGGTTATGCTAAATGTATTTGGTTTAGCGCCGTTTGATTTGTCAGTCTACAACATTGCTCTTATAGGATGATGAATTACATTAATTTCTAATTCAATTTTTCAGTTGTTTACGCCATCTTGTGTTTAAACATACAATGCTGGTAATTACAATTTTGCATTTAAATTGTAACCAGTGGCGTAGTGTGGGGAATTTTCGCCCAAGGAGCCACCTGAAGTAAAATTTATATAAAAGCTTTTAAATACGAAATTTATTTCATGATAATTCAACATTATAATATTTTGTGTTCACCCACGCTTATTTTGTATTGTGAAATTAAGATATCCTTGGTTATAAAACATATGTACATTTTCATTAATACAAAAATTATGGTGGGGTTTTTCTGATAAGTGTTGAAGCTCTAGTATATGCTACTAATACAACCCATCGAAATTAGTGGTGCTATACATAATGTCTAAACATTTACAAGCAAAAATACATTCTCCTTGATTGCCAAACTTTGGCATGATGAAGCTCAACCGGACCATAAATTACTCCAAAAAATTATTGCATTAGATTGATCAAGTTCATCATCATTTCATGTAAATCCCAGCAAAAATTTGCCAAAACCTTTTTAGCAATACTTGTCTATGTATTCGAAAACGCATGGAAACAGTGGTGCACAATAAATGATTACCAAAACAACACTTGCCAATATTTCAATAAATTTTTTATTTTTCAGGGAAGAATATATGTATAAACAATAATTTTGTCATATACTGAGATTAATTTGCAAATGCACATTTATGGCTTACCAATAATTCTGAATACATATTTATTCTTCCAAATAAAGAATTCCAATCTATTAAAGCTGCCAATGAAGGCGTTATCCATGACTAGTAATAATAACATTTATAACAAAAGTGATACCCAACCCGTACCCACAACCACGCATGTATATCCAACCCGTTTCGACTTATTTAAGAGTTAACCAGTGCAATGGAAAATTCACGGTTTTGAAATAATCCAGTTCAAACTTAATCATCTAGAAATCCGTGGTACCTAAAAATCATTTACTCCTGACTTAACTCTATCCTCGGCGGACTGTTTTGCACAATAAGTGACTGAGTTTTCAGTTTTATTCTATCAAAATATTCCATTTATATTCGAAATTAATTAGAATTGTCTATATGTATAAATAATTCTTCATTTTCGATAAACCCAAAAAAGCTTTCAAGTAACCAAGTTTGCTTATTCCTAGTTTCACTAGACCTTGTGCTTTGTTGTTATTTAGTGATTATCGAAATTAATAAGCATTGAAAACATGTTTACTGGTAACATTCTAAAAAACTGTAAATATTTATTCTAGCAAAACTACACAACATTGCATTGGCAAATGAGTGTGTAGCTATTAGGTCTTATCCCATTCAAATTCTAGGCTAATTATTAAAAGTAGTTTTAGGTATCCTTAAAGATTGAAAATCATTTTCTTCGATTCTTTAAAGTGCAGCATTATATTTTCAAAATTAATAGAAATTTTATTAAAGTCATAACTTTGCATGAAACCATTTCCAAGTTAAAACATAAAAGGCCAAAATCTACGTTTTTCTAATCTTAACTAAATTTGAAGATTCTAAATTCCTTTCTATTTTTTTCAATGTGACAACCGCGATTAAACTGTTGCGCATTCATTTCTATAACGTTTGTAATAATAGATATGTATCAGTAATTATCGCATTTAAGCACCTTCCTTTAGAATTTCTGAAACAGTCAACACAGAAATATTTGCTAGTAGAGGTTCTAAGACATTTTGAGTTAAGGTATAAATAATGAACTTTCAATATTGACAAATAGGTGTGAAATACAGTATATTATATTTTGTAATTTCAATTTTCAGTTATAGTAAGTAATGATTATCTTTCTTACTAGATACCTGCAATGAATACTGATGTTGTGCATAAAGAACCTTCGCCTAAAATCTCTCGTACACAACATGTGGAAGACCAGCCCAGCATTTCAATGCAAACAAGCAGTAACGACTTCATTTGTGGCAAATGTGACAAAAGAATCCCTCATTTTACATCAGAATTGCATTGTAAAGAATGCCAACATAACTTTTGTAAGGAATGCAGTTCTATGCATATGGAAGCTATAAAGATTTATTCAGAGCCTTTTGAAACAGTTTGCAAGGAACATGACATTGAATTTACTTATTTCTGCGAAGAAGGGAAGTGCAAACTTCAAATATGCCAAACTTGTGTATCTGAAAAACACATAGGTCATAAAATCTTTCAACTGAATGTAAAATCAAAGAAATGTTTGGATCATTTCTCAAGAATAAAGGACGCAAATATAGAAAAACTTAAAAGAACAAAAGAAGTTCTTGAAAGACTCAATACTAAGAAAATTGATTTTGAAAAAAATGTCAGTGAAATGCAATCAGTGCTTCAAGAAAGACGTGATGGTGTTATAAAAATTGTGGAGGAAGTATTTAAAGAGCAATCTACTCGGATATCGTCAATACAGGCAGATGTAGAGAATGAGTTTAATGTAAAAATTGAAGAATTGAAAACAATTGTAAGTGAATTGAGAAATGCTGTACAACTGGATTCTCATTTTCCACTTCAAGCTTCGAAAAATAAAGTTGTTAAGTGCTATCAGACGAGAATTCCATTTTATAAGTATGAAATTGAAGATTACTAATTCCATTTTATAAGTATGAAATTGAAGATTACTTAGTTGAATTCAAGAAAATCGATGTGACTCCTGCAACTAAAACTACTGAATGCTTTCAGGAAACTGTTAAATTAATGATTGGTCAAATCGATTTGTTCATAAATGGGAGTTTGTTCAGAGGTAATGAAGCATACGTAACCAGTGTTATCCACAAAGGTAGAAGGGAAGAAGCGCAAGATATCTGCTATGATCCTAAACACAAGAACCTCTTTGCAACAATGCTTTATCAAAGAAATTATTTCGTCCTGAAATTTTCTGAAAGTAAACTTGAAAATAGACTACAACTCATTAATATTCTATTTAGTACAAAACGACCGTTCCTATACATTGCATTGTTGCCAAACCGTTGCATTCTCTTACTTAGCAACGGAGCATTATCTATGCTATCAAAAGATATGATGAATTTAGAACTTCCGTCCTCTCTCTCCAATCTAAGGGCAAGTACTATTTGCTCAAGTCCATGCTTAACGCAAATTTTTCTGTATGTTTATGATTCATTGAAAATTATCATGTACAAGTCTAATACTGATTTGGCATATAATCATATAAGTTTACCATTCGAACCTGTAAGCATGAAGGTGCATGAGAATCTAGATTNATATATATATATATATATATATATATATATAAATGGCTCTAAAATGGCATGATAAAGCATGACATGAAAAACATGAAAAGCATTTAAATACATTTTACATCATAAAACATGAAAAAGAATTGATAGCATTTCATGGAATTTAATTTTTTAGTTTTGAAAGCTTTAATAGTTTATATTTTTGTCAATCAAGCTGTAAATTTCGTAATCAATGGGTTAGAAAGCACTAATTTGCTCATTTCCCACAGTTTGAACTTACTGGAATAAACTAGTCATCATCACAATTCAACTGGAAGGTATTTCTATTATTATCTGTTTAGTAATTAACCTAATTTATGCATGTCTCGCAATGGAAAACCAAATGACTCATGGCTGGCACATTTAAAGATTTGCTTACTCAGAGATGATCTGAATAACTCACTGAAATTTAACAAAATGTGACAATTATGCAACAGGACACATAAGTCAAACCAAATGAGGGAATGTCATATATACTATAATCAATATGTTGAAAAATAAAATCTTCACTTTGAATTGAGCAATAACACCATATAGTCTTCTAAAACTCCACTTAGTATTTTCAATTTCAGTGTGTTAGAAGTTTAACACAAGCTAATTGATCTTAAAAATCGAAATGCTGGAAAGAAATTTTAAAATGTAGCATACAAATGGGCTTAAAATTGGCTGCATTGGCATTAATTTAAATGAATATTGGGTCCAAATTTTCGATCAAAATCTATCTCTAGATTTACAAAAAAAAAGAAATGTTTTGCATTTTGCCCTAGTGTTAATATAAATGTCATAAGCATATTCAGAGTTCAAACTCCTGGCACTATTTCTCTAAAATATCATCCTGAATCTTTTTTGGATTATCATTGTCATCTGCTAAAACTTTGCAAATAATTTAAGCCTTTATGACGTAGTTCAAGGAATACTGTTTGCCAGTGAAAAGAGCTTGTAGGTGATATACTCCAATTGCTTTCAAAGACATTTTTTATACTAAAATGCATATTTGTTTAGTATAGATTATAAGATAAAGCATGATAAAACAGGACACGATAATTCTCAACAACAAGACGTGACTTGACATGATAATAGGGATGGGATCCAGATAGTGAATTGAATATACTGGATAATTCCGGATATTTTTACTGCTGGATACCGGATAATTTACTGGAAACCGAATAATATATTATTAATAGGGAAACAAGAAATATGGCTTTAAAAAAAACAAGATATGACCCTTTTTATGTAGCAAATATGAAAGAATTTAGTTAAATATTCCTGAAATATGACCATCAATTTGTACCTCCGTCAAGGAGGTTGTTTTTGGTAGCATTGGTTTGTTTGTTTGTCTATTAGCAACTTTACAGAAAAAGTAATAGATGGATTTACCTCAAATTTTTACCAGAGGTACGTCTCTGCCCAAGGAGGAATCCATTAAATTTTGGTGCTGATCCGGGGGTCACAAGCTGCGTGGCGGAGGTCTGCGCTCTCCGAGTGCTTTTCTAGTTCAAAATGATTTGAGCAATATAAAAACGTTTTTCTATTACTGAGAACAAGGCATAAAACAAATACAAAATCTACAAAATAAAAAGTCAATTTTTTAAAGCAAATAATTCACTTAAATTATTATAACAGCTCATAAACTTCCATATAGTTTTGTGGTTAAGATTTCTGTCATGGGGTAAGAGTTTTCTTAACATAGTGAAACATCTCTAAACTGCAGCCGATGTAGCTTGACATTTTCGTAACTTGGCATACAATTCCAATTAAATGTCCATCCCATTTTCTTCCATTATAGCAGTGAAACAGCTATTTTCTAACCGTGACTTGATATAGGCGATTATTTCACAGGCATAATTTCCAAGATCAAGGGTGGGAGTAATAACGACATCTGGTGGAATTTTAACTCTATCAAACATTGAACAATTTTGTTATTTTACGATGGCAGCTTTAATTGCCGATGATTACATTTTCAACCCTCATATATTTTGCCTGAATACGCATGACCAATTTTTATCTCGCAATATGTTATCCGGTAAAACCCGGAAACTAGTTAAATTTTACCGGATACCGGATCCAGTTGTGAAATTGCCGATTTTACCGGATACCGGATTCTGGCACATCCCTACATGATAATATTTTAATTAATATAAATGTTATGCAAAACAGTATTTTTTCTACAAAGCTTAGTGATTTCCAATTCGGAGCTAGAAGTTTCAGTC
>CABFPE010000297.1:44337-72359 GCA_900660155.1 Hofstenia miamia
TATATATATATATATTTATATTTTTATAAGGGAAACATTAATGAAAATGAACGCAAAGTCTATCTAAATTTAATGTCAGAAATGTATGTAGTTACACAAAATGGAAAAGAATATGAAATTTAGAACTTTATGAATGATTATATCTATTTGAAATATAATCTGACAACAACAATGCGAATTCAAACATGTTGGAGTAGGGGCATCATTTATCTTAAAATTGATGATATTTTTCAAACATTGATATTCCATAATTTGAATGGCAAAATGTAGATTAGTACCTGTACTAGAACCTTTGCACTCTTTCTATTGTTTTGTCACAATGCAATCAAAATACTGTTTTAAAGTTTATACAAAATATGAAAGCAGGTGTTCACTTTTTAAAATTATAAATTTCAATCTGTGAGTGTATAATAAAGTACAAGAAATCAAGATTTCATTAACCACATCAAAATAATTTCGGCTAAAAATATGATCAATTTAGTTGTTAACTTTGATTAGTATATCGTTCTAATTTGTGTTAAATCGCGGTACAATTGTTAATTAATTTCATTCGAAAACATGCATGTCTCATGTTTTGGGTGTTTACACGGTGACACAAGACATAAGGCACTCGAGAAAATCAAAATCTTTTGACATTCGAATGTTTTTCAAGTGCTCTACTTCAGTGGTTGAATGTCGCGTGTTTTGGGTGTTTAGACGTGACATTCGCTCATTGAAAACACAAGACATGCATGTCTCATGTCACGTGTAAACGGGGTATAAATAGCGTTTCCCATCAAGTATAAACTTCATTTCCATACTTAGTAATTGTGGCTGGCTTGCGGAAACAAAGTGTTTATTGAATTGCTATAAAGAAATCCAATACTACCAGCACGTGAACACCTGGGTATATGTTGAAATAAATATCCCGTAGGAGTTAAAGATACAATAACAGCATTATCCGAGTCATCAAGCCAAGTTTCCGTAATAAAGAGAATGTCATGAATTGCCAAGAACTTATTCCGCACGGACCATGGATTGAGATGAACAACTGAAAACCATTTAGCAGTCAATCTTAGATACTAACTTCTACCGAATCACGGTACAATTTTAGAACTTATATCCTGAGCGATTTTCTTTCAACTCCGCTTTTTTAAATTCAAATCGCTTCTTTAAGATTGCAGGGTAAATTGTCCTATATTCCTGCGATAAATCTTGCGACAAATTCATTTTTTTTGCTATAATCTTATAAGGTGTATGCTTTAGCAAGAAACTTCCTTATGTCCTTTCAAACCGTTTAGGTTGCTTACTAAAATGTGCCGAATGCAAGTTTAAAACAGAGCTCTTTGATTAAAGGGAGCATTTTTGTATAACGATTTTTGTTCTTTTATATTTGCTTGCATATTATAAAGATTGACTGATTTAAGAGTTAACACTGGAATGCAAACCTTGATAATGCTTCAGACCGGGTTTGAAATAACCCAGTTCAAGTATATATTTCACGAAATACTTCTTGCTACGAAATAATTCTGTCGCGCGATGGCGTACGAAAATTGATTTCGCGTGCTATATCAATAAACGGCATTAAAAATATTTTTAGCAATTGCTTTAAATTGGCCTGCATTTTTATGCCGTCACGAAATCTTTCTACATCGTGATGCAGTACACATTGTATTGCTGCGCTTGTTCAAAGGAAATGTTTGCTAAATTTTTTGGCAATTTGCATTTTATTCGACCATGTCTCTGGAGAATGCATGGAATATATGGGCGATTAATGCAAATTGCCCCAAAATCTAGCAAATTTTTCTTTAAGGAAAGGCAGCAATACAATGCGTACTGCATCACGATGCAGAAAGATTTCGTGAAGGCATAAAAATGCAGGCGAATTTAGCGCATTTACTAAAAATGTTTTTTATGCCATGTATTAAGATAGCACTTAAATCAATTTTCATACGCCATCACGCGACAGAAATATTTCGTAGCAAGAAATATTTCGTTAATGAAGAAGTTACTATTGTCTAGAATTCTCTGGTACCTAAAAATCATATGATCCTGACTTAACTCATTCTTCGGCGGACTGTTTTGTACGATAACGGACTAAGATTTCAGTTTTATTCTATCAAAATATCCCATTTTATTAGAAATTAATTAGATGAGCCTATATGAATAAAAAATTCTTCATTTTCGATAGACCCAAAAAAACTTTCGCAGCAACCATGTTGGCTTATTCCTTGTTTCACTAGACTTTGTGTTTTGTTGTTATTTGGTGATCATCGGAATTCATAAACATTGAAAACATGTTTACTGGTCACCTTCCTAATAATAGTAAATATTTGTTCTAACAGAAATCTACGACATTGCAAGCAAATGAGTCTGTAGCTATTAGATCTTACCCCATTCAAATTCTAGGCTAATTATTTTAAGTAGTTTTAGGTCTCCTTAAAGATTGAAAATCATTTTCTTCGGTTCTTTAAAGTGTAGCATTAAATTTTCAAAATTAATTGAAATTTTTTTAAAATCGCAAATATGTTCATTTTTATGAAACCATTTCCAAGTTAAAACTTAAAACGCCAAACTATAGCTTTTTCAAGCTTCACGACAAAATTTTAAGACACTTATGAGAATTAACCGGAGAATATGAGGAGAAATTACGTTTTAAGTCATTCGATTAATTGCATATTTCAGTCGAAGAGTAAAAAAGCTTTATAGGTTTTATATTGGACATATTTGTTTATGCTATGTTTTCTGAAGTACACAAAGTATTTTGGAAATCATAAATTTAGTGAGTACGCAAAAGGGTAAATGTATTCTACATTCCTTCCCAAATTTGTTTCAATATACGAACAGTGACTCGACTGTTGGGCAATTAGTTTGATAACGTTTGTATAAATAATAGAGAATCTGATGATCTATCACAAAAGGTATGACTAGCAATTTCAATATTTACAAATGCATGGGAAATATTTTGTCATTTAGACTTTTAGTTACAGAAATTAATATTTTTTCTTATTTATTAGGTACCTGAAATGGATGCGGATGCTGTGCATGAAGAACCTTCTCCTAAGATCTCTCGTACACAACATGTGGAAGACCAGCCCAGCATTTCAATGCAAACAAGCAGTAACGACTTCATTTGTGGCAAATGTGACAAAAGAATCCCTCATTTTACATCAGAATTGCATTGTAAAGAATGCCAACATAACTTTTGTGAGCAATGCTGTTCTAGGCATAAGGAAGCTATGAAGATTTATTCACAGCCTTTTGAAACAGTTTGCAAGGAACATGACATTGAATTTACTTATTTCTGCGAAGAAGGGAAGTGCAACCTTCAAATATGCCAAACTTGTGTATCTGAAAAACACATAGGTCATAAAATCTTTCAACTGAATGTAAAATCAAAGAAATGTTTGGATCATTTCTCAAGAATAAAGGACGCAAATATAGAAAAACTTAAAAGAACAAAAGAAGTTCTTGAAAGACTCAATACTAAGAAAATTGATTTTGAAAAAAATGTCAGTGAAATGCAATCGGTGCTTCAAGAAAGGCGTGATGGTGTTATAAAAATTGTGGAGGAAGTATTTAATGAGCAATCTACTCGGATATCGTCAATACAAGCAGATGTAGAGAATGAGTTTAATATAAAAATTGAAGAATTGAAAACAATTGTAAAGATATGCCAAATGTTAAGGAAATGGCAAGTAATATTAACTTAAGTATATACATTTTTTGTTTTTATTTTCAGCAGTATATATTCATAGAATGGACATTATATAAGTATGAAATTGAAGATTAATTAGTTGAATTCAAGAAAATCGATGTGACTCCTGCAACTAAAACTACTGAATGCTTTCAGGAAACTGTGAAATGAATGATTGGCCAAATCGATTTGTTCATAAATGGGAGTTTGTTCAGAGGTAATGAAGCATACGTAACCAGTGTTATCCACAAAGGTAGAAGGGAAGAAGAGCAAGATATCTGCTATGATCCTAAACACAAGAACCTCTTTGCAACAATGCTTTATCAAAGAAATTATTTCGTCCTGAAATTTTCTGAAAGTAAACTTGAAAATAGACTAAAACTCATTAATATTCTATTTAGTACAAAACGACCGTTCCTATACATTGCATTGTTGCCAAANCAGTACTATATACAAAAAAAGATTTGAAGAAGTGCAAGATATCTGCTATGATCCTAAACACAAGAACCTATATGCAACAATGCTTTATGATATGAATTATTACGTGCTGAAATTTTGTGAAGGTAAATTAGAACAGAGTTCTACACTCTGTACTGAAGAGGTTACCGATACGCAATCGCTCCTATCCATTGCATTGTTGCCAAATCGTTGCATTCTCTTACTTTATGAACGAGAATTATCTATGCTATCAAAAGATATGATGACTTTAGAACTTCCCCCCTCTCTCTCGAATCTAAGGGTTAGTACTATTTGCTCAAGTCCGTGCTTAACGCAAACCTTTCTGTATGTTCATGATTCATACGAAATTAAAATGTACAAGCCTAATTCTCGTTTAGCAAGTAATCGTGTAAGTTTACCATTCGAGCCTGTAAGAATGGAAGTGCATGAAAATCTAGATTATATTGCTTTTATTGGGGCTTCAATTGAAGGAATATTTTTATGGTCATTTAAACGTGGAACACATTTGTGGATTTTTCGTAGAGTTTGCAGTATGTACCGTTGCGGCTGTTTTCTATCGGAGAGCTTGTTTATTGCATATGATTCAGCAAATTATGGATTGGACATGTTCAAATTAGAAAATTTGGAACGTGCAACAATGAAATATACTCACACTATTTCTAATGTAAAATGGGAAGGGGAAGAAGATATTAGTAATATCCGGACAATTGCCAAGAAATCTCTAAATTCCGTATATGTTGGTTCGTATACTGGTTATGACAATTTAGTGTACGAAGCGACTTTTTAAGCAATAGTTGGTCTTAATTTGCTTGGTCGCTACAACTGTTTGTTAACTGCATATGTGACGTTCTACTAATCTTTCAAATGTGTATAGTTATTAAATTATCAGTGTTTTGTGATTTTACCATCCTTAGTGTTTTTAAATAAATATTTCATAATTTTCATGGTTACTACAAAACTTGGTATGTTCCTATAAGATTATGTTTGCTTCTGTTTTGTAGACTTTATTTTTAACCGCATACCATGTCTAAATTCCTGCCAATTAACAAAAGCTCAGGTTAATATTTTCCTCCATTAGGAATTTTATTTCATTGGTGTATGATTCGATCTGTCTGATAACATTATATAGCTAGAAGTTATCCAAGACAAATTGCCCCACAATCTAACAAATAATTCTTTTGAAGAAAGGCAGCAATACAATGCGTACTGCATCCGATGCAGAAAGATTTCGTGACGCAAAAAATGCAGGCCAATTTAGCGCATTTGCTAAAAATATTTTTTGCCATGTATTAAGATAGCACGTAAATCAATTTTCATACGCCATCACGCGACGGAAATATGTACCAAAAAGTACAAAAATAAGAGTAAAACTCCACACATTTACTCTAATTTAAAGAAATAGCATTTTTCTCTTACGCCAGGAAAGACTGAATTTAAATCGATGCTCTGAAGGAAAGAGAAAGCTTCCTCTGAAACCATAAATATAAAATGTGGCATTTTCGGATTTTGATATATATATATATATATATATGTATATATATGTATATATATGTGTATATATGTGTATTTATATGTATATATATATGTGTATATATGTGTATATATATGTATTTATATAATTATGTGTATACATACACACAAAATGATATGTTCTCTAAATGATAGAACTTGAAATACAAGAAATAATTAACTTGAAAACTTAAACATTGAAAATGACATTCTATCTAAATTCAATTAGCCCTGCATTGTTAGCTGGTGCAGGCCTTCTAACATTTAAATTTTGTTTGCTACAAGCAGAGAGTGTTTCTGAAAACTCCCCACTTTGTGTTGATGTAAGTTGGAAGAGAGTTTTAGTGATTGCATTTATAAGAAATGATAAGTTCTCTAAATGATTAAAAGGATGATTGCAATCATGGCAATAATTAGTTGTGGCAATTGCTAAATTAGTGGTGGTGGTATGAAGAACTTATGAAACGTAACATATATGATAGCTTGCACGTAGGGCAAAGTATTCAGTAGGTGTTGCAATATTTTAAAGGGTGCATTACACAAAATATTTCTTAAGAAATATTTCTGACTTGCCTTACTTCTGGTAAAAGTTCTAAAATCAAATGCATTATATATATATATATATATATATATATATATATATATATTCTAATTAGCAAAAAATTTATTAATTCTCAAAGTTGATCTTCAGCATCGGTCTCATTCATTTTTTAACCATCTTTGCAAGAAACTCTTTAAAATCTAAATGCTCTTCCGCTACATATATTGATAAATATCGCTACTATTCAACCTGTTAGGTGGTGAGCGATGAACGTACTTACATACTTAGCAATGAGATTTCATATTGGCTACCTGTTAGCATATGGTCTTCCTGAAGAACAATTATATTCCCAATTCTTTTCAGTATATATACAATCGACATGCATACTATGACAAAGTAATAAACTTCAGCATTAAATCTTAATTTCAATAATGATAAGTTTCAGCTATAAATTATTTCAAGTACTTATCAGAAAGCCTGCTCAGCCCCCACAGGCTACTAAAGCTGTATTCTAATCCGATGTGATGTTAATGAACATATATGCACAGAGCTGAGCTAGAAAGTGATAACAGGTACCCGATAGAAACGCCCCGACTTCGGCTTTCGGTTGGGTCCACCTATCAAATTATCGAGTCGGGTTCGGGCACAAAGATTAGATTGATTATTTAAAAAAATACTGATTTATCTCACCGTTTGATTTGAGAAAAATTCAAGACATTAAGCAATACCAATGAATTGCTATTTTCCTATCAGAAAATGATTAATTTTAATGATCATTTGATTGGACAGAATTCCATAACGTCAAATCAAAGTCAACATTTCGGATGGGTCGGGTTGGGGTAGTAAATATTTCGGTCGGGTCGGGTTCGGGTCCAAACTTACCTGATATTGTTACTCTCCAATATGAGAGTGTGGCAAAACCCCATAGGCATATGTGTGCCAACATCAAATTCCTTGGCGTGAATCAATTATGCATCTTGCATTGCAGTTTTTTGTCAACATAAATATCAACACATGTATCTTTGTCACAGACAAGAACGCCTATATTTCAGTTACAGCTATGAAATTTATCTGCTTCTACATTATAGTATACGCATGTCTTCCTTTGAACGTAACGATGCTATTTGCTATATTTGGAATCTTGCTATTCAAGACAAATTGATCTTTGCATATGCTTATTGCAATGCTAGCTATAATTTAACTAATAGCAGGAATAATCTTGAATACTCAATCCAAGAAATGTCGAAGCCACTGCTATGCTTTATTAAGTATCAATCTTACCTTCGTATTCTTTTCATTTGACATATATATTGTCTTCAAACACTTTTAGGTTATCAATTATCGTTTTGATATGTCACTAAAACCAGTAAAACTTCAATTCAGCTTAGTGGAAATCAGGATAGAATACAATGCGTCACTTATTTTCTTTTCTTTTTGAAACATATGCATCCTGATGGCCGTTGCTTCCACTTAGTTGCTGATCACTTAGTAAACTCAGAACTAGCAAAGAGAATAGTAATGGGCGAAAACCGACTTATGCTCTTATATTGTGAAAAATATTTGTAAATGGATGTTGCAATAATACGAGGGCTTCAATTGAAACTGCAACAATTGGTTATTACATATTTGTATTTCATTTCTATTTTAATTCGTTTTGACTTGTTTATGGTATTGGTAAGGCATTCAAAATTCCACTAAGTTTTTGTACCTCATCGACTTTTTAGCAAAAACAGTTTTACCATTAAACTAGGGTAGGGAATCATTAAAAAGCTTGTAATTTTAAAAGATTAATTTGAATAGAATTGCTTGAGACAGTATTTTGTGATGAAGATGAAATTGCTATATTACCAATATACAATGCAATTTTTATATTTGTTTGCAGGATATTTTTTCACTTTTTCAACATTATAAGTAAGATGTAGGGGCATTTATAATTAGGACCGGAAAAAAGCAATGGCAGAAATTTTCTGAGAAAAGCAAAAATTTGCATAATCATTGTTTTCTTACGTAATCTTAGCGATTTAATATACACTTGTGAACATATATACATACACATACATGTAATATATGTAATTTTTGAATATTTTGATAATTATAATAATGGGCTATCAAGATTATACTATAGATGCTGTAGGTGCAGAGAATTAAACTGAGAAATTTCTAATTGCAGCTTTTGCAGGGGCAGCAATTTTGCTAACGCACCCTCTCAAATATATTTTTTCGCTGGGCCTCTGAACGTAACGATTCAATTTGCTATATTTGTAATCTTGCTATTCAAAGCAAATTGATCTTTACATGTGCTTATTGCAATGCTAGCTATCATTTAACTAAAAGTTGCTCAATTTTTTCAAGTAATTACTCTGAAATTCTCGTTAACCTTAAAGATCAGAATATTACTTTTGCAATGCTTGCACTGCGGCAGACAAATAGCGGATATTCTTTAGTTACTCAGTGAAATTCACATCCTTTGAAAATGAGCTTGCATCTTAAAAAAATTAAATAATCATGAATACTCAATCCAAGGAATTTCGAAGCAAAATCAGAAATTACTTGTGGAATAAAAAGAAATAGTTTGCCAAAGTAAAAATCATATTGACAATGAAATTTCTATAAACAAAATTCACCGCAATATTCCTCTTGGCATCCGAATTCGTGGAATTCCTGAAGAACTTCGGCACTCAACCCCTGATGTCCGTCTTCAAAATGATCATGACATGATTATTAAAATATTACATCATATGGGTGTTCCAGACGTCGTTATTCAAAATATTTACCGACGTGCTAGTTTTTCTGCAAATCGAAATTGGACTCAATTTGATTACCATTGTGTCATTAGTCGTTCATCAAAGCTTAAATCTTTCTCTTCTAGTATCTCTATCTTTCGTGATCTCTTTCCCTCCGATCTTCTGATTGAATCGAATATTCTACGCGTGTGCCGTGAACTACTTAATTTTGCTATTCCTCACTCTGATCTCAAAATTAAATTTCCTACACTTCTCCTAAAATATTCCCCTATCCACCTGTCTTTCTCTTCTTCCTCTGTTATTAATTCTTCCAATTGACTATCACGATCAGTCCTCCATCTATTATCTGACAACTGTCGCAGTCTTAGAAATCTTTCTTGTCGCACAGACCTCTCAGCTTTTATTACCTCTTCAGACTTTTCACCTTCTATTATCTGTTCTTCTGAAACTTGGCTCGATGACTCTTTCCTAATCCATCATTATTTCTTTCTCCTAACTTCACTTTGGTTGCTAGATCTGATAGTCCCTCTCAATGTCATTGAGGCATGTTAATAGCCTTAAATTGTACTTGTGGTCAAAATTATTCATCTTCAGAACTTGTTCCCACATGTGAATTTTGCAGCCATGTCATTCTTTCAGCACTCAATTCTAGCTAAATTATCATTTGCTTGTACAATCCTCCCTCTTTAAGCAAATATCGTATAAATTTCTGTACTCTCTCTAAGACTATTGGTTCCATTCTTGATGTCTTTCATTCTTATAATTCCAGCTACGGAATTTCTGATTAATCAATATTCATCACGGGTGATTATACTCTTTCAAATATCGATTGGAACTCTCTATTTTCCCCTTATCCATATGAATTACAAATCCTTGAATTTTTTTCTAATCTCAATCTCTATCAGTTTGTGTCATTCCCAACTCACACATCAGGTAATACTTTGGCTATCTGATGTATCAGTCTCCTCTAATAACCCTTCTATATTCTCTACTGATCACAATTTTATTTGCATTAACATAGCCTCTCTATCTTATACCTTTAGTAGACAACCTTAAAGTTTTTCTTATTCACTAAATGATTATAACTCTTTCAATCATTTCATCAATTCATCATTATATCTTGATCCTTTATCTATTTTCCTTCTCATGATTTGCTTCAATCTATTTACACCCTTATTTCTCATGGACATTCCACACAAAAGATGACGTCGTTAAAATCTACCTTTCTTTTACTATTCCCATTTTTTTATATTCACAACAAACTAGTTACTTCAACGCCTTTCTGTTCCCTCTACACTTGAATTTAATAGCAAAGTTGCTCATTCACCCAGAAACATTTTTAAACTTTTCAATGAATAGTTTTCCTGTTTTCTCTCACAATACCTTTTCCAATAATTCACATTCTTCAAATTCAGAATCTTTAAACCTATCTGAAATCATTCTCAATTCTTTCTCTCCACATACAATCTTTAAAATCCCTTGATCTCTGAAGACTAGTTCCATTTCATTTGATGAATTGTCCTCTTCTTTTACTAAAAACATTAGGTCCTCCATTGATGACCCTCTGTTCCATCTCTTTTGTTCTCTCCTAACATCTAAATTCCCTAAAATATATAAAACTGCCTTTCTTGTTCCTTGTCTCCCTATCTAATTCCCTTAGTTCATTCTTGTTCCAACTCACTATTTTGCTGAATATCTCAACACTGGTATTGCCCATGTATTAATTGCTTTAATACTATTCTGCCCATTCAATACTGACTTCTGTCCAACCCGAATATTTGCTTTTCACTTGCTGATCTTTGCATCCTCTCGTCTTTGTCCTACATCCCTTCTGCTCCTCTGGTATCAACCTGTTCTGTTCTAAGTAATATGCCAGTCTACTTGAAATCACAGAAATTAGCAATTTCCAAGTTGTTGGCAGACATGATATTGGCCTGAAGTTGTTTGCCTCACTACTTTCTTTGGGTCCTTCTGTATCAGAAATGTTCTTCCCACTACCATCCTCTCAGGACACTCACTCACAACACACTCCTCCAATGCTACTGTTAGTCTCTCATGAACACTTGTGAACTTCTTCACCCAATACCCATGTACCTCATCTCTGCCTGGCGCCTTCCAGTTCTTCATCTTCTTTAGAGCCTCCTTCAGCCTTGCAGTTGTGATTACTTCTTCCTCTTGCCTGAATTCCTGCTGAATCTGCACACTCTCTATCTCTGGTCTCGCACTTCTCTATATATTTTCCCAGAACCTTACTGCGTCCTCGCCTGCTCTAGCTGTAGCCTCGGATTCTCAGCTTCTGCAACTAATCTCTGCTTAAGCTCTTCTCTTGCAGTTTCCATAGTCTTGCGCTTATCTACCCTGCTCTTATCCTGCACCGCCTTACTTGTCCTGATCTTCACTATTTGCTGCCTAATCTTTGCCACTTTATTCTCAATTCTTCTTTCCCATGCTGGCTTTCTGTCTCTCTTATCTTCTTGTTGTCTTTTCTTTTTCATGTTAATGCCTACATTCTTCAGCACCCCACCTACACCTGCATAAACTAAGCTGTTTACTTCTGTGACACTCCTAGCATCTATCCTCTGCAACACTATATTGACCTTTGCTGTCCCTACTGCTAGCTTGCATTTCTTAACTCCTCTTGGAACTGGCAACCTAGTTCTCTCACCTATTTCTTCCTTCATCTTTTCTTTATTGCTGCTGCAGTGTCTGCGTCTACTGGCTCTGCTGTTTCCGCCACTTCTGTCACAGTGTCTATCACTTCATCTTCCCTTTGCTTAGCCTGTTCAACTCTCTTTTTTGCTTTACTCTCATCCAACTATAACTTTCGCACTTGTCCTGCAAGCCTCTTCTCTGTAACTTCTAATCCTGTTCCTGCCTTCCTCGATTCTTCCAACATTCTCTTCCTATAACCCCTCTCATTTGGTCTGCTTCTTCTGTAACACTCCAGTGCTGTTCTGTTCTGCTCATTTGTCAATTTATGCCTTCGTCCATTGGTCTGTGTGGATCCTATACTACCACTTCTCGAGTCCACACTCCAGATTGCAGAGTCCGCCTGAGCGGAGATTCTTCACTCCCTCTGACCCTTTAAGGCGTGCCTGGACTGAGGGCATTTACATTCGTTGTAACTTTTATATTAGGAAAAGTCGAGGGCAGGGCTCATACCCGGGTCTTCACGGTCCCAGTTTCACGTTCTACCCCTTGACCACTTGGGCCAATTATTATTAATATTATTATTGTTATTATTATTATTATCATTATTAATATAATTATTATTATTATTATTAGAAATTAAACAATTATCTTAAAAATAATCAACTAAAACTAAATATTGACAAAACTCAATTTATAATTTTTTCACAGAAGGCACAAAGAAATCTAATAAGTGATATAGAACTAAAGATAAATAATAAGCCAATAAAGCAAAGTGATCCAGTCAGCTATTTAGGAGTAGAAATAGATGAATTAAAATTTGAAAAATTTCTACTGAATAAGATTCAAAAAATGACTGCAGGCATTAGATATCTTTATCACTTACGCAATGTAATATCAAGCAATTATCATAAACAACTGATACATGCTTTCTGTTTGTCTCATTTTCAATACTGTTCTTTTCTTTTAACTAACCTAAATTCGAAACATCATATGCTTCTATCAAAGACATTTAATTGGTGTATAAAAACTCTAAACTTTGCACAAAAGCATGATGAAGCATCAGTATATCGTAATAAATATAAAATATTATCTCCGTTCTACCAAATTCATCTGCATATGCTATCTAATTTAAATTCAAATCTTTACAAACATCTCTCCTTTTCATTAATGACTATATTAAATTAAATGAGCGATCGCAAAAATTTCTCTGTTTAGATAAAAATTCTAATGGCTTTCATCACATATCAATTAAATTGTGGAATAATTAAATTATGAAACACGAATAGAAAAAAACTATAAAGAATTTAGAAAAAAATTGAAACAATTTCTTTTAACAAAACAATATACATTAGGGGACGGTAATACACTTCATGCATTCGAAACATACATCCAACATTGAGCACCTACACAAGCATTGACTCAAACATTGATTATATTATTATATATTGTACATATTAATTTTTAGTTAATTATTTGTTTATTTTTGATTTTTTGTCATGTGTTAGTTTGTAGATTTTTGTATACATATATTGCGCAATATATTTACTCTGACTCCTATTAATATTATATTATAATTAATATAGTCAATATATTTATTATAGCCGTCCTTGGTAATAGAAAAAATTTCTTTTAAAATCCTAAATTTTTACAAATGTTAATAGATCATTATATCTTTGAATTCTTCATATGAGATCAGTCCATAATTGTTGTGTCTAAGATTGATTTGCAGATGTACATTTTGCGGCTTACGAGAAGAACTTACTCCTAATATTTTTAAATAGACAATTATTCTTCAAAACATAGATTTCTGATCTATTAAAGCTGACAATGAAGGCATCATCCATGACTAGAAATAATACCATTTATAGCAAAAGTCATACCCAACCCGTAACCACAACCACGCATTTATAGCCAACCCATTCCCACCCTTGATTCTAAAGATTGACTGATTTAAAGAGTTAACAGTGCAATGCAAAATTCATGGTCAAGACCGGTTTTGACTTTGATTATAATCGGTTAGCATTTTCTATAAATCCCTTGTACTTAAAAATCATAAATTCTTGACTTAAATCATTCTGTGTCAAATGTTTTGTAAGAAATTGGACTGAGTTTTTAGTTTTATTCTATCAAAATATCTCGTAATTATTAGAAATTAATCTGAAAAAATTCTTCACTATCGATGAACCCAAAAATGCTTTCAAGTAACAATTCCTTGTTTCACTAGACCTTGTTGTTTTGTTGTTATTTAGTGATTAGCAAAATTAAAAATATTGAAAACATGTTTACTGGTCAATTCCTAATAATAGTAAATATTTGTTTTAGCAGAAATCTACGACATTGCAAGCAAATGAGTATGTAGTTATTAGATCTTATGCCATTCAAATTCTAGGCTAATTATTTTAAGTAGTTTTAGGTATCCTTAAAGATTGAAAATCATTTTCTTCGGTTCTTTAAAGTGTAGCATTTTATTTTCAAAATTTATAAAAAATTTCTTAAAATAGCAACTTTGTCAATTTGCATGTAGCCATTTCCAAGTTAAAACTTAAAGCGCCAAAAGAGGTTTTTTAAGCTTAACTAAATTTGAAGATGCTAAATTCCTTTCTACTTTTTTCAATGTCCCAACCGCGATTTAACCGTTGTACATTCATTTCTATAACGTTTGTAGTAATAGAAATTTATCAGTAATTATCAAATTTAAGCACCTGCGTTTAGAATTTTTGAAACAGTCAACACAGAAATATTTGCTTGAAGGGTGTTAAGACATTTCGCGTTAAGGGCTTCTCTATCACAAAGGGTATGAATATAGCATTTTCAATATTGACAGATAGGTGTGAAATAAAGTATATTTTGTAATTTCAAATTTTCAGTTATATAAAGTAATATTTTTCTTACTTATTAGGTACCTGCAATGGATGCGGATGCTGTGTACAAAGAACCTTCCCCCAAAATCTCTCGTACACAGCATGTGGAAGACCAGCCAAGCAAATCAATGCAAAGAATCAGTAACGCATTAATTTGCGACAAATGCAACAACAAAATCCCTGATTTTACTGCAGAATTGCATTGCAAGGAATGTCAACATAACTTTTGTAAGGAATGCAGTTCTACGCATAAGGAAGCTATAAAACAGATTTATTCAGAGCCTTTTCAAACAGTTTGCAAGGAGCATGACATTGAATTGACTTATTTCTGCGAAGAAGAGAAATGCAATCTTCAAATATGCCCACGTTGTGTATCTGAAAAACACCAATCTCATACAATCTTGCAAATGACTGAAAAATCAGAGCAATGTTTGAATCATTTCTCAAACATAAAGGCTGCAAATATAGAAACACTTCAAAGAACAAAAGAAGTTCTTGAAAGACTTACTAAAAAGAAAGATTATTTTGAAATAAATGCCAGTGAAATGCAATCGGTGCTTCAAGAACGTCGTGATAGTGTTATAAAATGTGTAGAGGAAGTATTTAATGAGCAATCTTCTCGGATATCGTCAATACAGGCAGATGTAGAGAATGAGTTTAATGTAAAAATTCAAGAATTGAAAAAAATTGTAAGTGAATTGAGAAATGTTGTACAACTGGATTCTCATTTTCCACTTCAAGCTTCGAAAAACAGGGTTATTAAATGCTATCAATCGAGAATTCCATTCTATAAGTACGAAACTAAAGACTACCTATTTGAATTCAAAGAAATCGCTGTATCTCCTGCAAAAAAAGCTTTTGAATCTATTCAAAGAACTGTAAAATCAATATTTGGCAATATCGATTTATTCATAAACGGGAGTTTGTTCAGAGGTAATGAAGCATACGCAACCAGAATTATGCACAAAAATAAACACGAAGTAGTGCAAGATATCTGCTATGATGCTAAACACAAGAACATATTTGCAACAATGGTTAATCATAGAACTTATTACGTGCTAAAATTTTTTAAGGGTGATTTTGAACATAGTTCTCCACTCTTTTGTAAAGATTATGACGATATTGTATCGCTCCTATCCATTGCATTGTTGCCAAATCGTTGCATTCTCTTACATTATGAAGGAACAATAGCTATGCTATCAAAAGACCTGGAGCATATAGAACTTCCCTCCTCTCTCTCCAATCTAAGGGTTATTAGTACTATTTGCTCAAGTCCGTGCTTAACGCAAACCTTTCTATATGTTCATGATTCATGCGAAATTAAGATGTACAAGCCTAACAGTGATTTAGCAAGTAATCGTATAAGTTTACCATTCCAGCCTTTAAGAATGAATGTGCATGAAAATCTAGATTATATTGCTTTTCTTGGGGGTACATTTGAAAATATAATTTTATGCTCATTTAAACAAGGAACAACTTTGTCGCACTTTGGTAAAGATGAAAGTTTATACTCTTCCGGCTGTTTTCTATCGGAATACTTGTTTATTGCATATGATTTTAGAAATTATGTATTGGATATGTTCAAATTAGAAAATTTGGAATATCCAACAATGAAATATACTCACACTATTTCTAGTTTAAAATGTGAAGGTAAGGAATACATCAATTATATCCGGACAATCACCAAGAAATCTTTAAACTCCGTGTATGTTTGTTCGTTTACAGGAAAGAAACATATATTTTACAATTCGATTTTTTAAGCCATAGTTCGTTTTCATTTCTTTGATTAGTACGACTGTAATAATTACAAGTTTAAAATTTTTAAAACTGTCATATGTGTTTAGTTATTAAATTATCAGTTTTCTGTGATTTTACTATCCTTCGTGTTTTGAATAAATATTTCATAATTTTCATTGTTACTACAAAACTTGGTATGTTCCTATAAAATTATGTTTTGTAGACTTTATTTTGAACCACATACCATGTCTAAATTCCTGCCAATTAACAAAAGCTCACGTTAATATTTTCCTCCATTAGGAAATTAATTTCATTGGTGTATGATTCGATCTGTCTGATAACATTATATAGCTAGAAGTCATCCAAGACAAATTGCCCCAAAATCTAACAAATAATTCTTTTGAAGAAAGGCAGCAATACAATACGTACTGCATCCGATGCAGAAAGATTTCGTGACACAAAAAATGCAGGCAATTTAGCGCATTTGCTAAAAATATTTTTTATGCCATGTATTAAGATAGCACGTAAATCAATTTTCATACGCAATCACGCGACGGAAATATGTACCAAAAAGTACAAAAATAAGAGTAAAACTCCACACATGTACTCTAATTTAATTAAATTGCATTTTTCTCTTACGCCAGCAAAGAGATTATTCTTGTGTCTGTTTTGTAGACTTCATTTATAAACCACATTCCAGGTCTAAATTCCTGCCAATTAGCAAAAGCTCAGATAAATATTTTCCTCTATAGGAAAATTTATTGCATGGATGTATGATGAGATCTCTGTTAAAATTATATAATTGAAAACAACATAAAATATACGTTTTAATCATATGTAATCGCATTATATACATTTCCATCAATATATTTTATTAGCAGTGTTGCACAGGCAAGTAGACTTTGGCGGCCTGAGCTGGCCGAGTTCATATATTTTATGGCTAGTAGAGGCCTGCTACTTCTTGCATTTATTTCTTTACTACGACTTATTTCGCAATTCATTTTGCATAATGCTGCATGCATTTAGGAAAAAACATTTTTTTCACTAGATTCACTTTCACTCTAAATACTTACAGTAGCTACATTATTTACATTAATTTACATTAATTTAATACACTATTATATTTAGATGGTTTTTGAAAGGCTACATGTTTCCGAAATAACTTAGTTTTTTACTTGCGGCCGGTAAGGCCTGCAAAAATACAGCCAGTAGCCGACCGGCCTGTAAACCCTGCAGCCTGGCCGATGTACAACTCTACATTGGCATCAGCAGCCCAAACAAAAATCCTAGATCAGTGCCTGTTGAATTACTTTAGAATACCTTAAAGATTAAATCAAAATGTCATTTTTATGTCTGTATTTTTCACCAACATCAGTTGGTTTTATTTAGATAACGATATGATACGGAAAGCAAGGTAACCCTATGTGCACTAACCTTACCTTAAAGTAAAAAACCAATTTGTCCACATTGAAAGTGGGTACTAGATAGGATTACAAATATTTAATTATATTAAAACAACGCTAAATAAATGAATACTCCATTATTGCTATGCCCAATGTATGGATCTACAAAAATTTTTGTATTAGTTATTACAATAATCACGAGCTTCTTTAAACTACGTTATTACAATTTGAAGTGGGGAAATCATGTCAAATACACTTTAACTAAAGTACCTAAGCAGTTTAGAATATTGTATACCTCTGTGGCACTCATCTCTTGCTAAAGACCAAAAGAAAGTCATTGAGAAAATACAGAAGCGGATATTTCAGATCATCTGCCCTCATTTATCATACTATGATGCTCTTTCGTTACCCAACCTCAACACCTTAGAAGAACGCAGGCTAAATCATCGCAACAGCCCAAGGAACATGATAGAATACAAAGACCACCGGATTCACAATCTATTATCTTTCTTTGTATCATTATAAACCTCCGTCAAAGTCGAAATTTTAACTTACCAATCTTATCAATACGTCTCAAAATCTTTTGCATATGCTAAATCGCTACCGATTTTCCTATCCACTACGTCTAAATTTGCAGTAATAGAGAAAATATTTTTGTTTTGTTTTCTTACATAATTATATCGCTATTATTGAACTTGTTAGGCTGCGAGTGATAAACTTATTTATTTAGCAATGTTTTTTTAGATTGGCCAGCTGTTATCAATGGTCTTCCTGAAGGAACAGTTTTAGGTCCAATGCTTTTCATTATATATGCAAGCGACATGCATACAATTACAAAGTAATATACTTCAGCATTAAATCTTAATTTCATCATCCGAGAAATTACTCAAGCATTAAACAAAGTTGCTCTAATCAAGCGCAAGTAATTAATATAAATTCGAACTCTGCTTTTGATCAACCGCATGATACCGATGTAACCAAACTGCAAGTAATTAATAAAAACTACTTATTTGACCTCGCCCATCTCCTCAAAGTTATCCAATTTTTTAAATTAATCTATTTTTAAAATTTTACTTACAGACGCCCTAAGAATTTTCAAATTTAAAGAAAAAGTTTTTTTCAAGATTTATCGATGAAAATTCAAACAGTGCTACAATTTTGAAGGTAGGATAGATACTCAACAAGCTATATGGCCTACTAAAAATAGCCTACATGGTAAAAAATTTCCAAATATTAGTTTTTTTATATTCATCCGTTATAACTACAATTTTAAGCCTGAAGACAACTTGCACCTGGTGTTGCTATATCAAACAGGATATAGGATGCTAAGATCGGCCTTTTTTACGATATTACTCAAACACTGAAAAATTCCTACTTTAATAAGTGATATAGAACTAAAGATAAATAATAAGCCAATAAAGCAAAGTGATTCAGTCAGCTATTTAGGAGTAGAAATAGATGAATTAAAATTTGAAAAATTTCTACTGAATAAGATTCAAAAAATGACTGCAGGCATTAGATATCTTTATCACTTACGCAATGTAATATCAAGCAATTATCATAAACAACTGATACATGCTTTCTGTTTGTCTCATTTTCAATACTGTTCTTTTCTTTTAACTAACCTAAATTCGAAACATCGTGTGCTTCTATCAAAGACATTTAATTGGTGTATAAAAATTCTAAACTTTGCACAAAAGCATGACGAAGCATCAGTATATCGTAATAAATATAAAATATCTCCGTTCTATCAAATTCATATGCATATGCTATCTATCTTATTTAAATTCAAATCTCTACAAACATCTCTCCTTTTCCTTAATGACTATATTAAATTAAATGAGCGATCGCAAAAATTTCTGTGTTTAGATAAAAATTCTAGTGGCTTTCATCACATATCAATTAAATTGTGGAATAATTTAGTTTATGAAACGCGAATAGAAACAAACTATAAAAAATTAGAAATAATTGAAGGAGCGTCTTCTAATAAAACAATACATTAGGGGACGGTAATACACTTCATGCATTCAAAACATACATCCAACTTTGAGCACCTACACAAACATTCACACAAACATTGATTATATTATTATATATTGTACATATTAATTTTTAGTTAATTATTTGTTTATTGTTGATTTTTTGTCATGTGCTAGTTTGTAGAATTTTGTAAACATCGAGCAATAAATTTGCTTTGACTTATTATTTTAAACATTTTGACAAATTCTTGAATGGCATGAAAAAGTCAAGATATTTACTATAAAGATAAAAGATGAGGAGCAGATAAACACTCTTGAAGATTCTCGAACTCTCAAAGTTTCTAATTCAATATTTTATTTATTATTAGTCATATTCAAATTGTTTGCATTATTTAGATGCGAAGAAAAACAGGTTTCAAATGGTAATTTTCATATTTAATTCTGACAAGTACAGATCGCATAATAATTTTTTAATCTGTAATTAACAGGTCATGAACATGGATAGAATGAATCTAGCATATGGAGAAATTATTTGAAATATAAGGAACGGATACCTTCTTCTGTTGAGATCAAGTGAATAAATGTGATCAAAAACACACCATAGCAATTCTACTAGGATCCTATCCCAAGAACCTCAACTATATTTTAATTTGGAAACACTATTAAATTTCACTTTCTAATCGTTATTTCAACCTCCTTGAACTTCAAAATCATTATGAATTCTAATGATTTTCTAGGATTCTATAGCTTTATTATAATAGCTTAAAACAATTTAAGTTACTGTAATTTTAATTTACTAAGCAACTGTGCTGACTTGGACTGACAATATATACAAACAAATCAAACACAAACTATTCCAGGAAACTTTGATGCCCATTCTAATTGGATCTCAAGTTTCTTAAAAAGCATGTTTTATATCAGTAAGTAAATTTTTTACATAATTTAGATGACTTATTATAAACGCATGAAAAATTGAGCCATTGAACAAGCAATCATTGGCATGTATCTTCAGCCGATTGCTAATTTTCGAACTATTTTGATATTTAAAAATTATATTTGAATCGAAAATTTCTGCTACGTACTTAAAATAATCTACAGCTGAAACTTAGCATTATTGAAAATAAGATTTAATGCCTGACGTATATTACTTTGTCATAGTATGCATGTCGCTTGCAGATATACTGAAAAGAATTGGACCTAAAATTGTTCCTTCAGGAAGACCATTGCTAACAGGTAGCCAATCTGAAAAAACATTGCTAAGTAAGTAAGTTCAGCGCTCACAACCTAACAGGTTGAATAATAGCGATATAATTATACAAGAAAACAAAACAAAAATATTTTCTTTAGTACTGGAAATTTAGACGTAGTGAACAGAAAAATTATAGAATTGAGAACAATTGGAAGTGGTTTTGAAAATGTACATTACACGAAATATTTCTTGCTACGAAATATTTTTTGTCGCGCGATGGCGTATGAAAATGAATTTCGTGTGCTATTTGGCAAAAAAAAATTTCTTGTAATTTCTCTAAATTGGCTGCATTTTTATACGTCACGAAAACTTTCTGCATCGTGAAGCAGTACACATTGTACTGCTCCCTTTCTTCAAAGAAAATGTTATTTTAGATTTTGATGGAATTTGCATTTTATTCGCCCATATATTTTTTAAGAGTGCATGGAATACATGGGCAAATATGATGCAAATTGTTCCGAAATCTTCATTTCTATATGTCAAGATATGTGCTTTTATGATATTCACAAATATTTATATAGATTTATAGAATTTCTTAACTTTGTCATGGAAGAAAAAAACTCTCTTAAACATACTAATCTTGTACAAATGTTAATCAGTCATCATTATATGTCTGAATTCTTCATATGAAGCCAGTCCATCAATGTTATTGTCTCCCACTCGAATCATTTCACAGAGTTCCACTTTCGACAGTTTTTCTCCCATATATTGCAAAACAAAATCGCAATTCGTCTGGAGAAATTTGGTTTGCTTTACTTCTGTTAAAAGTTCAAAAATCAATATATATATATATATATATATATATATTCTGATTAGTCAAAAATTAATTTATTATCAAGTATCAAAGTTTATCTTCAGCATCATTCTCCTTCATTTTTTAACCATCATTGCAAAAATCTCCTCAAAATCCAAAAGCTCTTCCGTTACTTACATATGTAGATAACTATATAAATGTCGCTATTATTCAACCTGTTATGTTGTGAGCGATGAACTTAATTACTGAGAAATGATTTTTCAGATTAGCTACCTGTTAGCAATGGTCTTCCTGAATGAACAATTATAGGTCCAATTCTTTTCAGTATATATGTAACCGACATACATACTGTGGCAAAGTACGATACTTCAGCATTAAACGTTAATTTCAATAATGCTAAGTTTACTACTGCAGTTTATTTAAAGCACTTAGGAGTAATATTCTATTCGAATCTAAATTTTAAATCTCACAATAGTTCGAAAATAAGCTATCGGTTTAAGAAATATGTCAGTGATTGCTTGTTTGAGACTTCAACTTTTTCATGCATCTCAAAAAATTGAATGATCTTGAATACTTAATCCAACGAATTTCGAACAAAATCAGAAATTACATTGGACTTAAAAGAAATAGTTTGTCAAAGTAGAAATCATTTTGACACTAAAATTTCTATAAACAAAAATCACCGCAATATTCCTCTTGGTATCCGAATTCATGAGATTTATTGCTATTCCATGTAATATCTTGAAAATCGGAATTAGATCTCGTTATTGAAAATAAAGTTTTAATTTCAGTAGCATGTCGGTTCTTAAAGGTTATCCATTTACTATCTTGAAAAGTATTGGAAATAACTGTTCATCGTCTAATATCGTTAATCTTGTCACTGAAAAAGTCGTGAAATTTTTTATATAAAAGTAAACTCTTTCTTGCAATTAATAGAGTTAATTTAGCGTCAAAATTTGAAGTATAAGCACTCGTTTCGTCTATTACAACTTCCGGAACTACTTCTTGAAAAGTATGAACTAAATTACGAGTCACTTTGATATTTTTATAAAACAGATATATTATTGTGTATGTCATCTATAGTAATGTCATTTAAAGAATGTTTTCCACATCGTAATAAGACTTTAGTTTAAAGTCTGTTAGCCATATCGTAAAATTTGTAATCCTCCTGTAGTGTATTAGTCCATATTGTATCCATCACTCCTGAAAATAATGTAACAGATTTGTGTGAAGTAGTATTAATTGTTTCTTTCAGTAATTGTACTTGTAGATGTATCAGTTTGCCATTTTTGAAAACATGTAAAGGGTGTGTTTTGAATCTATAAAGTTTTCAGTTGTTCTATTGAATTCTTGTATAAAGGAGTCTTCATAAAATTCTGAACAGTGTGAAGATTGTTGTGGTAATTATCACATATTTTGAGTTTTACTCCATCTCTTACATTCTTTTTTCTTTTCCAGGATGGCATGGTAATGGGTATGTACACTATATTGGGTGGAATACAGAAGTAGTTGTGTGTGGAAATTGTATTGAATTGATTCAGAAGTTGTTTTAGCAATACCATATGATATTGGATAATTGTGTTGCATCGTGTCCACATTTTGCCAAAAGGTTTCAGTTAATCCACATTTTTCTAATGTGTCTCTGTGAGCTCTAGGAATGACGATTTTGGCTGGTACACACTCGACATCTATCACGGTTAATTTACCAATTTTTAGTATATCATAAATTTTGCTTTGTGTAAATTGTTCAGTTATAAAGAATGTTTTTAAACTTTCGCTATTGTTTTCTTTAGTTTTTCCAAAAGATCGAGGTTGTATCTGTATCTGAGGCGACAGTGGAGGAGCAAATTGCATTAATAAACGTTCCTTGGGAGATTCAATCCATTCATATTCGACTTGATGATCGATAATGCCAATTTTTTAGCGATTTACACGTTCGACTTCATTACGAATTTGAGGAGACAAAGTTAATTTAGATTGTGTTAACATTTTTTCTTCTGTTAATTCGTTTGCAGTACGCACTATTTTTTTTGTTATAACGATATTGGTTAGTAAACAATCTTTTATCATGCTTTTCTTTGTGTGCAAATCTTTTTGAAAACTGCATCTTTTATAATGTTTTGTAAGACATTTGAATAATAATTTCCACTTGTAGTTACTGTTAATCTCTTTAGTAGATTTTTTAATTCTATTGATGAAATCTGTTGTTTAAAGTGGTAGTAATTTGCCTTCTATCGTTTTATAACGTGCCTCATTGCTAGGACCCCACATATATTTTTTTACCCAGTGTGATAAAGTGTTGATGTCATTCATAATAATTCCAAAGTGAAATGCTAACATGGTAATAGGCATAATACCAGTGGGTTAAATTGACATAATAAATGTGCAATATACTTTTTATACTTATAGAAAATTTTAGCGTCTAACTTTAATGGTGATGTTTCGATAGGTAAGTGATGTAATAACCAGTTTTTTGTTTAGGTGTTATTGGGGCAATAGCTATTTCAAATCGGCATTCTTTTGCCATTGTCATGAATAATCATTCTATGGGTAATGAAAGGTTTTCGATTTTAGTAAGAAAAATACTTAGAATCCATATTGCTGCTTTAGCATTAAAAAGTGGAATTTTTTCTTCAACAAAAAGTGTTTTTCTAAAATCTTTATGATCACGTAAACTATAAGAGATTTGAAACAATGTTTCAATATCATGAATAGATATAGCTCCTTTTAAAGCTTCGGTATCATTAAAAAAATTCGTTGATTTGATTCAATAATTTCATTTCTACTTTTTTAATCATGAGTTCCATTTCTTTACGTAATTCAGTCATTATATCAACATTACTGTGAACACTTTGCAATGATGATGCAGCAGTCATTTTAGGAACTTGATTATCGTTAATGACATCGATATTATGCGTGTTAGATTCAGGTTGGGGTTTGTGCAGTATTTATATCCTTCATTAACATATAAACAGTAATCATTACTTTCGTTATTTTATCATGAAGAGCAACTATTTCGTTTTTTAAATCATGATTATCATTTCTAAGATCAGCAACTTGATTTTGTAATGAACAATGTTCCATCATTAAATTATCAATTTCTTCCTTTCGATTAAGAATAATTTCTGTTCTTTTGGTATTCTTGCTAATGATTCAAGGGAAAGGTATTGAGCGATTTTTGATCGAGTAACTGGGAAATTTGTCATTTTTCTTGGGAAAAGGCACTTAGGGTACAACAATACTCCGTTAATCGAACTAACCAAATACCCTCTGCACTCCAAAGGATTTCATAGATTAATCATAGTAGAGAATACTTGTTATTGTACTAACTTTTCGGTTTTTTCTAAATGAGGATTTAGGCCTATTGGTAAAACATTTAAAAACTTTGGTGCAACCAAGTACACATTTTGCAATGTTGGATACTTTTCATTTTAGATAAGGGTTTCTGCCAATTATCGTCACGTGAATTTATCTAAGATCAAGGTCATTATGTAGAATGTTCTCTTCTAGGGACTTCATTCCACAGTGGAACATTCTAACGAAACAAACAACAAACGAGTAACAAATTGCAATTTTCTTCTTACTTGCAGTTTAGTGAAGTAATGTGGAACCAATTGCATACTCCAACAACAACCCAGAGAAGAAAGATCATAGTCCTTCTTCTGATAGTTGAGATGGCCTCTGGCCAGTGCAGAACTAAGAAAACCTAATCCCTATGCTCAGCTCATTGAAAGTTGAAAGGCCACACTGTTATTGTACATGTAAGCAAAAAACCTTACTCCCCTAAACCTACGTTATCTCTTAGGGTACAGAAGTGGTTACTGGAATTCAGTTACGGCTACCAGTAGCATTGCTGTACCCAAAGTAATGCCCTATATTTAGCTAAGGTACATGTTAAGCATTTATATAAAATAAGAAAAAACAATATAATATTACCAGAAAAGTAAGGGCCAATTTGGGAAACTTAATTATACCTAAAATCTTAGTAAAGTAGCGTTTTGGGAAATATGTAATTAAAAACAATACAACTGATCGTTGGAAAATCAAAACTTAAATTAAAAGTCTGACAGTATCAGAAATAACACTTTAAACAAGCGTAAATATTTATGGCTAACAAAAAGTGCTGAGCAGACGATCAGTCATCGATTGAAAAATTCAACTTAAATAAAGCAACGCACTAATGATGACTTGAAAGCCAGTGACCAATCAAAAATAAGCATAAGGCACACGGATTATAACATAATAAAATAGCAGCGAAATCTCTCATATTGACCACTAATAATACAAATCAGTTATAATGCTTGGGATTAGACTACTCTAAAACCTTCTTACCTTCTGTTTTCTATCTAAATAATACTCCGATTCATTTTTACCCAAATGTAATTGATCTTTCATGGTCAAAACACGTTTCATTAAAAACTAAGAAGTTCTCCTTGTCTCTCCATTTTCTTAGGTCATAACTGCCGAGTTCACTTAACTTTGCTTCGAAATTAATTCTCTTTAAATCATATAGTCTCTCTGCTATAATTCCCAATGCTGGTATCACATATGGACAAATTGATAACATCGTTTTTGTAAATGTTGTAGCCATCTAACGGATCAATTTATCTCTAATTTGAAAATTTATATGCCAGCGAAATTAAAATTTACAATTTATGCTAACAGAAATTGCTTTGTAGGAATTAATTATAGCATTCTCTTATCTAATGACAGCAAAGCTGTTACATAAATATTTATCGTTTTGAAAATGTATCAATAGCAACCTATAAAAGCTTTTATGATCATTTTCTAAACAGTGGATATAGTTATTTCGACATTTACGTCTAAACAAACAAAACCTTTAATCCTATTTCAAGTATTGCAGCTACAACATAAACTTGTCGAATGCATATAGAACAATTTTGTATACTGTGAACTATCTTGCTTTATTTGAGTTTGCGTGAAAATTACATTTAAGAATGAGGCTATTCATAAAAATAAATAATTTGTCTAGCGGAATATTTAAATCAATCATTTTATGCATATTCAAACTGCAGATTACAAACATTCACTAGCAGAAACGGATGGAAGCCAGTTGGCACTTGCCAACGGACCGGGACTGGGCTGATCATGAACGAGATCTGGTCACTCTTAATTTCAATACCTCGGTCAAAATCAGTCACTTTGAAATTTGTTTCTGGCAGGGGTGTTCACAGATGACTTGTACTTGCCTCGTGACCCTTCATGACCCGCAGCAACTTGACTCGTGACCTGCTCATTTCTGAGCTGCGACCTGTTACCTGCATGACCCGCGGACACCTCTGGCAGGTCATGACTGATTTTTAGATTTTTGTCAATAAAAATATCTAAATTAGGTTAGTTTCATCTTTGAATAATTTAACCTAATTTTTGAGCTGAATAATTTAATGAGCTGCCATTTAGAATATGATTTTTCGGTCATGCGGAAAAACAGACTCACCCGCGACCTGCGTGATCTGTCAAAATTAGTGACCCATTTCATCCGTGACCTGTATGACTCATGGACACCCCTGATCATACTGGTGTTGGGAGTTTCTAAAATCTCAAGCTGCGATAGCACCAGTGTTGCAATCAGGCCGTAAATTTTTTTGGCCCGTTTCAATGCACGAATTTTAAAGCCCGGCCTGTGAAGCTTTAATATTTCAACAATAGGAATTAAAAAAACAATGTTAAAAAAAATTTAATACCGACTTTCGCCACTGATTTTAAAAGTTCTTTTGACTGAAATGTTCAGGATCCAGTTTGCTTCGTTTTTCTGTGAGAATTTTGCCAGCGTCTGAAAAATCTCGTTCGCTTTGTGCAGACCCATCTTGAATGGGAAGTATCTGACGAGCTATTTTTGACAATTGGGCAAAAGTGCTATGTATTGGGGTTTCTTGGATCATCTGTACAGATTGGGGATGATCTGTAAGCCACAATTTCATTTTTTATTTCTTCATTGGCTGTCCTGCAAAAAAATCACTGAATACATCTTTCTCGTTATTTGTTATTCTGATAACCTCGCAACATCTGGTAAATTCAACCCCCTTTCAGGTTTCAAGTATTAGTGAAAACGATAATTAGGCCCGTTAAAATCACAATTTCAGGCCCAGCCCGGCCCGTTTATATTCTTCAAATATGTGAGCCGGCCCGTCCAAGCCCGGCCTGGTTGCAACACTGATAGCACGTGGCAATTAGCATATTTATAAATTTACTTACTAAAATATGATTGTAAGTACACTGTAATTTAGGAAACGTTAACTTATGTACATTGTACGATTGTGCGAAAAAGTTCACTAACGTGGGTCAAGTCGTCTTTTTTGAATCAATACAAGTGCATAACATAATAGTGCCATTGAACATTTTATGTCGATTCATTGGTATACATTCTGTAAATAAGAGCTCTAAGGATCTAAGTATCTAAACAATAATATAACACCATAGGGCCTATGTAATTGTAA
>CABFPE010000297.1:73680-95946 GCA_900660155.1 Hofstenia miamia
AGACTGTATCTAAATGTTTATGTAGAAAATTGAAAGATAATATTTAATACTTCAAAATATGGACAAGGAATCTAGCTTTAATATTGTTTACAATATATATTTTTTATAATAGCATTTATCAGTTGAGCAACATCAATTTTTAAAAAATGCACACTCAAATTAATGTTTCCAAAAGCTAATATAAAATCCTTTGTGGAAAAAAGACAGATTCGGATAGACAATAAAAAGATCTTTAAAAAATTTAGTATGACTTTTTGAGTTTTGCATTTTTAACTGTATAAATTAGAAATTTGTTGTTTTTGCCTTTAGAAAGTTGATATATTCAGGGAAACATCTAGCGAAAAAATTATGAATTTTGACCAGAATATCTGTGCTTCAATTTCTCCATATGAGATTGATCTTCTATGAAACTTGACAGACACTTGTATCGCGCATATGCTGGATCTTCTGTTCTAACCAAGCTTATTTAAAGCTTCTTTCTAAGGCTAGACTTTTCATAATTTCCCGGTACATCAAGTTTCTAGATCTCACTTATTTTTAACAAATTACAGTAGAATGAAATGGGCAAAAGCAATTTGATATTCGACCTTTTGACCTTGGCGGGGATGTCTGGCGTGGCTATGATGTAATTGTGTACTTTGGCCATCTGTGTATCTCTGACGTCATTGGAACATATTCTCTTTTGTTATAATATTTGTTGGCAAATACATTTGTTTGTAATCTATTGTATAAAATGTAACCAATTTTTTTAGAAGTTGAGGAATTTTTGAAAATGCCATGAGATTGTTTGCAGTCTATTGTTTAAAATGTAACAAATTCTTTCACTTGCTTATTTACGTGGACTAACTTAGCTTACACTTCTTTACATACTTCATACTTGCATTTTGTTAATGTATGTGGCTCGCTTATTTATGTGGTTTAATTTAGTTTACATACTTGTTTTTTTTATTAACATACATGATATTGGAAATAACACATCAATTTAGTTTACATGTTTACTTTACATACTTGTTTTATTCGGTAAATTTAAATAACAAATGTTTGAATCAAAGAGATAATAATACTCGTAATTGCTCCTAATCATTCTGAATAGACAATTATTTTTGCAAACAAAGAATTCCGATCTATTAACGCTGCCAATGAAGGCGTTATCCATGACTAGGAATAACATTTATAACAAAACTCATACCCAACCCGTACCCATAACCACGCATGTACATCCAACCCATTTCGACCCTTGATTTTTAAGATTGACTGATTTAAAGAGTTAACACTGCACTGCAAATTTCATGGTNCTCATACCCAACCCGTACCCACAACCACGCATGTACATCCAACCCATTTCGACCCTTGATTTTTAAAATTGACTGATTTAAAGAGTTAACACTGCACTGCAAATTTCATGGTCAAGACCGGTTTTGACTTCGATTATAATCGGTTAGCATTTTCTATAAATCCCTTGTACTTAAAAATCATAAATTCTTGACTTAAATCATTCTGTGTCAAATGTTTTGTAAGAAAGGGGAGTGAGTTTTTAGTTTTATTCTATCAAAATATCTCGTAATTATTAGAAATTAATCTGAAAAATTCTTCACTTTTGATATACCCAAAAAAACTTTCGCAGCAACCATGTTTGCTTATTCCTTGTTTCACTAGACTTTGTGTTTTGTTGTTATTTAGTGATCATCGAAATTAATAAGCATTGAAAACATGTTTACTGGTCACATTCCTAATAGTAGTAAATATTTGTTTTAGCAAAAATCCACTACATTGCTAGCAAATGAGTGTGTAGCTATTAGGTCGTATCCAATGCACATTCAAGGCTAATTATTAAAAGTAGTTTTAGGTATCCTTAAAGATTGAAAATCATTTTTTCGGTTCTTTAAAGTGTAGCATTTTATTTTCAAAATTTATATAAATTTTCTTAAAATCGCAACTTTGTCAATTTGCATGTAGCCATTTCCAAGTTAAAACTTAACGCGCCAAAGTAGGTTTTTTAATCTTAACTAAATTTGAAGATGCTAAATTCCTTTCTGTTTTTTTCAATATGCCAACCGCGATTAAACCATTGTGCATTCATTTTTATAACGTTTGTAGTAATAGAAATTAATCAATAATATTTCGCGGTAAGTGGCATCTCTATCACAACGAGTGTGACTATAGCACCTTGAATATTGACAAATAGGTGTGAAATATTTTGTAACTTAAGTTTTCAGTTATCGAAAGTAATATTTTTTTTACTAGATACCTGCAATGGATGCGGATGCAGTGTATAAAGAACCCTCCACTAAAATCTCTCGTACACAACATGTGGAAGACCAGCCCAGCAATTCGATGCAAAGAAACAGTAACGACTTCATTTGCGGTAAATGCGACAACACAATCCCTGATTTTAAATCAGAATTGCATTGCAAAGAATGCCAACATAACTTTTGTAAGGAATGCCTTTCTATGCATAATGAAGCTATGAACCAGATTTATTCAGAGCCTTTTGAAACAGTTTGCAAGGAGCATGGAATTGAATTCGCTTGTTTCTGCGAAGAAGAGAATTGCAATCTTCAAATATGCCGACGTTGTGCACCTGAAAAACACAAAGGACATAAGATCTTGCAAATGACTGAAAAATCAGAGCAATGTTTGATTTCTCAAACATAAAGGCTGCAAATATAGAAACACTTTAAAGAACAAAAGAAGTTCTTGAAAGACTTATTAAAAAGAAAGATTATTTTGAAATAAATGTCAGTGAAATGCAATCGGTGCTTCAAGAAAGGCGTGATAGTGTTATAAAATTTGCGGAGGAAATATTTAATGAGCAATCTAGTCGGATATCATCAATACAAGCAGATGTAGAGAATGAGTTCAACAAAAAAATTGAAGAATTGAAAACAATTGTAAGTGAATTGAGAAATGTTGTACAACTGGATTCTCATTTTCCACTTCAAGCGTCGAAAAATAAGGTTATTAAATGCTATCAATCGAGAATTCCATTTTTAAAGTACGAAATTAAAGACTACCTTGTTGAATTCAAAAAAATTGCTGTATCTCCTGCAAATATATCTCCTGAAGCTATTCAGAAAACTGTAAAATCAATGATTGGCCAATTCGATTTGTTCATAAACGGTAGTTTGTTCAAAGGTAATGAAGCATACGCAACCAGTACTATATACAAAAAAAGATTTGAAGAAGTGCAAGATATCTGCTATGATCCTAAACACAAGAACCTATATGCAACAATGCTTAACTATAGAACTTATTACGTGCTAAAATTTTCTGATGATTTTAAACAGAGTTTTCCTGTCTTTTCTATAGATTGTGCCGATGAACTATCGCACCTATGTATTGCATTGTTGCCAAATCGTTGCATTCTCTTACTTTATGAACGAGCATTATCTATGCTATCAAAAGATATGAAGTATTTATAACTTCCCTCCTATTTCTCCAAACTAAGGGTTAGTACTATTTGCTCAAGTCCTTGCTTATCGCAAACTTTTCTGTATGTTTATGACTCATTTGAAATTATCATGTACAATCTTAACGAATTGGCACATAAGCGTATAGGTTTACCATTTGAACCTGTAAGCATGAAAGTGCAAGAAAATCTAGATTATATTGCTTTTCTTGGTGGTACACTTGATGGAATATTTTTATGCTCATTTAAACAAGGAACAACTTTGTCGCACTTTGGTAAAGATGAAAGTTTATACTCTTCCGGCTGTTTTCTATCGGAATACTTGTTTATTGCATATGATTTAAGAAATCATGTATTGGACATGTTCAAATTAGAAAATTTGGAATGTCCAACAATGATATATTCTCACACTATTTCTAATTTAAAATGTGAAGGTAGGGAATACATTAATCATATCCGGAAAATCACCAAGAAATCTTCAAACTCCTTGTATGTTTGTTCGTTTACTGGTCTCCTATATATATTTTACAATGCGATTTTTTAAGCAATGGTTGGTCTTCATTTGCTTGTTCGCTACAAGTGTTTGTTAACTACATGTGTGATGTTCTACCAAGCTCTCAAATGTGTTTAGTTATTAAATTATCAGTTTTCTCTGATTTTACCATCCTTAGTGTTTTTAAATAAATATTTCATAATTTTCATGGTTACTACAAAACTTGGTATGTTCCTATAAGATTATGTTTGCTTCTGTTTTGTAGACTTTATTTTTAACCGCATACCATGTCTAAATTCATACCAATTAACAAAAACTCAGGCCAATATTTTCCTCCAGTAGGAAATTAATTTCGTTGGTGTATGATTCGTCACATACATTCGTATTAGTTGAGCCTGCGCAACGCCTCAAGAATGGCAATTTAGCGCATTTGCTAAAAATATTTTTTATGCCATGTATTAAGATAGCACGTAAATCAATTTTCATACGCCATCACGCGACGGAAATATGTATCAAATAGTACAAAATAAGAGATGAAAAATTAAGAAAACATGTATGAATATTATTTAAATATTCACAACTTCTTTATAGAAACATCTAACGGAATTCACCTCAAAGTTAAGGTAAAACACCCGAATTTCTAGGTGAAAAATTGTTACCTAAATTGTTTAGATGATGAAACATCGATAAATTTTTTAGAGTGTGGATTTAGGTACTAATGGAAACTATTTTATATTTATATTTATATTTCAAATTTTTATTTCATGTTTATAGCAGCACAATAAATACATATTTATTAAAATACATATAAAAATGATGTACAAATCTACAAACTAAAGATACTTAAAATAAATCTAAAAAAAACACAAAATTTACAAATTAAAAAGATTAAATAAAAAGAGTTAAACTTAAATTTTTTTGCCATGGAATTTTTGAATGCCCGTATTTACATTGGTTTAACAAATTTTCCTTCAATAGTTTCTTAAATGTTCTTATATTATGTTCTTTTCCTATCTGTACAGGTAACTTGTTCCAATATTTACAAACTGTAGGTGTTAAGGCGTCTCTCCAAAACTTATTCACTACTTTTACTCTGCATGCCAATTTATTTGTTCTGTTACTTACGCTAACATTGTTGAACAAATAATTTTTTTGTTTAAAATTTGAAACATTTTTATTAAACTTGTATTTTATATATAATATAATATAATATATAACAATCAAATTAAAGAACAGAAATAATTCTTGATTGGAAACCTGCTAAACATTTGGATTAGTTCTGCTTACTCTTTTAGATTTTACAAATGAAGAGAATATTAAGGAAGAGTGCAAGGCACCCGCAAAGACTGCTGTAAGTGCGTTTTTCCTCTAAATATGGAAACACAGGGTGCTATTTTATCAAAACATCAACTATAAAGACTCTGATCTAAAATTGTTAGTTATAACTTAGTATCTTAAAATGCTAAATAATGGAAAATAATTAATTCGTTTTAATAAATTTAAACGTTTCTACTCTTTTGAACTCTTATTTTCATTTTTTGATAATTGCAATATATACAAAAAAGAAACTTAATTATTTTCAAAATGATTGCAGAATTTTTTGTTTTGACTACAACATAATCTTCAAATATTTCATTGGCCATCAAAAACATTTGTCTGCCTTATTATTTTATTTCCCTTAGAACACCTGTCATTTCAATTAAGCGTGATTTTTCTATGCGAATTGCGTTGTGATTTATACATTAGTCATTGACTTGATTCACTTGTAAATGTATCAACGTATGAAATTATGGCAAACTATTTGGAATTGTTAACATGTTCTGTTTGCTTGGAGATTTATAAACATCCTGTAACCCTGAACTGTCTTCATTCCTTCTGCAAGCAATGCGTAGACAGCTACATAAAAAATGCGAACAATATTTGTTGTCCATTGTGTCGAAAAACAAGTGAAGTGGAATCTATAAAAGATGACTTTCGTATAGCCGAGTTTGTTGGTCTTTTGGAGTCATTTAAGAACAAAAATACGACTACTTTTAACTGTTGCGATGTTTGTGATGATGATATTCACCCCATTGAAGTTCATTTATGCAAAGATTGCGGAAAAGTTCTGTGCATGAACTGCCGGTTAAATCATGAAAATGGTAAAAATACTAAAACACATACTGTGTATGCCTTAAGTTCAAAACCTATTCCTTACTGCAAAGAGCACAATGAAAAACTAAAATACTATTGCAATGATGGTGGATGTAAGAAGTTTCTCTGTGTAAGTTGCATAGTTCTTCTCCATGATGGGCATGATAAAAGAAGTATTGAAAATCAAACAAAAGAGTTTACAGACAACATTATAAGGAACATTGACATTATTAAAAAAAGAATAGAAGAATTGGAATCGTACATTATGTACACTAAGCAATATAAGACGGGAATTGAAAATAAATTTAAAGACCTTGATGTGCTAGCAAGTAAGCAGCGCGATTTTATCATCAAGCAAGCTGACGAGGCCTATCAGAAGCAAGCAAATGAAATGTCTAGACTACAGTCTGAAATTTTTAACAACCTTGACGAAAATCTTGCGAAATTTCAAGAACTGCAGGAGTGTATGTCTCATGCTCTAAAATATACAAGGGAATTTCTGGAAAATATGCCATATTATGATGTTGATGATATCAACAAGGAAGTTAATAATGTCACCAAAAATAAGTGCAACCTTACATTAGATTTGGTGGAGATAAAAAAATTAGAATTAATTTCAAAATCATTTGACGAAACCAATATAAGTGAGCATGTTCATTCCTATATTGGAAAACTCATAGTCAAAGTAGAGAAAAACAGTCAAATTATTTTGACAAATATGGAAACATCCTTTCTCTATGAAAAAATTTTGAATCCTCAATTAATATCAAGATTTTGTCCAGGTGAGAAAGGACTGGCAGATATTTTATATGATGAAGAAAATGATGAAATTTACTCAATTTTTACAGAAAATGGTAAAACAATTCTTAATAGAACTTTAAAAAATGGGAGCCATAAGCAGTGTATCATTACGAACTGTTTGTATGGATGGCGTCGCAAATATCTGGCAATGTTGCCCAACAATAATTTGCTAGTTTTATCCTATCTTGATAAAGACACTCCTGGTCGAATTATAGAAGTAAATAAAAATTTTACTGAATCAAATATATTTAAAACTTCCTTTTGTGATGCTAAGGATTTCCAATCCATTGGTTCAAGTACCTGTAAGAACATTGTAGTATTCGTGTCGCCTATTTTGCTGACTCTCTTTAAGTACATCGTGAAGTCAAGAGCATGTGAAAGAGCAAAACTGCCAGCAGAATTTAAGAACTGTAACCTTGGCACATTTACGTTACATGAGAATTTAGATCACATTGTCTTTGGGAGCTTTAAAGAAATACATTTGTATTCTTTTCAAAATGAGGCAATTTTACGTTCATTTGGTTCATTAGAAAACAATTTTTATCATGGAGTCGCTTTTCTAACAAAAAATATTCTGATAGCAGGATCAGATTTTTCCTTAATTTTTTTTGATGTTACAACTGGTGAACAATGTAGAAAAATTACAAAATTTAATGATGAAGACAATAAAGAACGTAAATTTCATGGAGAACCATCTTTAATATCTCTTGGAAATGACTCATCGATTATTATTAACCAAGATAAGCAAATCCTCAAACTCAAACTTAAATTTATTTAAATCAATTATTTTATGTAATTATATGTTTACATTTGATTTCTCTAAACAATGGATGTATTCAATAGGTTTATAATTAATTAAATGCTAATACTTTAAGCCCTCATTTTTACTTAGCTGATATTCGGATGGGTTCAAACATGGATTACCCAGGTATTAATCTAAGCTGTAAAATGCAACCAGGAAGCGGGTTGAGGCACCTATTTCCTCGCAATATTTGAAATTTATCAGTAAAAATAGTAAAAGCATCATAAAAATCACAATTTTAATGGCCAATTCTTGCCCTTTATTATCATACATACATGTTATTTAAGATTCAATGTCTTTGTTGCAACTTTTTCTCAATTTCTTCATAAAAATTCTTCACAATATCATTCAAATGATAGTAATGAAAAAAGTTTAAGCCTGTTTTTTTTAAAATAACATAGTCCTCTGGTTATTAATGTATTATACCACAGGATTTTAGCAAACCATCATAAAAAGTTCCCTGTATGCATTTATTAAATCAAGCAATCATATATTTTTTTAAGATTGCTTATATGTTATAGATGTTTGCTTGGCATTTGTACTGTTTCAAGATTCTTGAGTTTATATATGAATTTAAAAAAGAAACGCATCATTTATTTAACATGTTTCAGCATGACGCTGCCATTTTAAAAAAGTTTCCCACTATAAAATTTACAAAATATTCATCAAATCACATATTTTTATATATTTGTTTATAATATTTTCAGTAAATTTAGTTTGTATTTATATTCATCTTTTTTGTTTAAGCTTGGTTCCTTTAATTCTATATAAATTGATTCAATGATGCTTAGTTGAAAATTATCAATTGCCTTGGATAAGATTTTATATGTAAATTTCATATTACAGCTCTTTAAATGATCAGAGATGGTCGAATGAATTTTGTGTTCTTTAATTGTTAATTGTAAATTCCTTGACGTTTTTCCAAGGTATTGTGCACCACAGTTGCAAGTTATTTCATATATTACTTTGGAAATGTTTTCGATATTGGTTTCTGTTTTTAGTCCTATTATATGTCTTAATTTATTGGTCTTTAGTATAAAGCCTATCTTTAAAAATGATGGAGTGATTCTTTTCAGATATTTCTGTAATTTAATTGACTGTATTCCTCGATATTCAATATTAAAGATGTAATTGTATTAATAATCACTTTGTTTGTTTTTAGTTTCTTGACTTTGTAGTAAGTCTTCTAGTTTTTCTTTTATAATTCTATCGACTAAATATACTGGATATTCATTACGCTTTAATATATCTTTGATCTTAATGATTGATTTATGAATTTCTTCGTAATTGTGATCAATCATGAAATGTCGATGTATCAGACCTTTGATCATGGATTTTTTGTATGCAAAGGGTACGTTTGAATTGTACTTTTTGTCATTATAATTCACAGCATGCCACTTGATATAGAAACTAGCATGGAGTTCATAAAATTGTATTATAAAAATGATGAAAATGAAAAAATGAGAGAGAACAAATTGAGGAATGCTATTAAAAATAATCAATTTCCTTTGTCTACTCTGATGTAGAATCTCCATCCAGGCCCAATTACAAACAAATTCAATCTTTAATTCAATTTCCAATGTGTTCAGTGGGAAGGGATCTAACTAATAACAGCTCACCTCAATAAATGGTTGTATCTCCTTAACAATAATTAATGATTTAACCACCATTCACTATTTAACAACAAACAACAACATATATTTAAGTTCTCATGCACATATACATGTATAGGGTTTACAAACTTATTAAGAACATAAATAATGCAACTTTCTTCATATGAGCTTTGATATGTCAGTAAATGTTTGTTTCTTGGTTAAGTTATAAATTACATATAACTTAATAAATATTTTTACTTATTGTTCTTGAGTTGCACATCTTATTCTATAATTAGTCAGATAATTGATATTTTGTTGTGTAATATATATACCGTGGTCAGCTTCTTTTATCAGACCTGATATGTGTATGAAGATGACTTCCATCACTTACATGTTCATTGAATGTAGGAACCACAGTAGTGTTGACTGGAGCTGGTACAGCTGAAACATAGCAAGCTTAAGGAGTAGCAACAGTAGATAGCATGGATACATTGGAAATGGCAGACTGAGCAAAAGTGGGGTGGCAATTTGTCAACGAAGTACTAAAGGATGCTGAATTAGGAGTTGACGAGGTTATAACCTGTTCCGCCTCATTTTGGTAATTATTCATCATTCCAGACTGAGACAAAATCATTTGTGTGAATTGATTCGTTATTTTCTCACCAAGATCATCCAGAGCCTCTTCTAAAGCAGCACGGGTAACATACTTCTTGGAAATATGGTGAGGAGAAAGAGAATCCTCACTCTTCTTTGTTGCTTGTAATTCATGCATTTGAAGTTCTAAGGACATTATCAACTCTAGCATCTTTCTTTCCATACGTTGAAGTTCAACATGCTGAGTGTTGAGTTCAGCTTGGAGGGCTTCGACCTGGCTCTCACTTTCCATTCACAGTGCATTTGTTGAGACAAGGGCATCAAGATGTGGAGTAGTTTGACTGGGATTGCTAGGATTACTGAAACTACTGTATGGACAAACAGGAATTGGTGGACCATTCTTCATATTAAGAATTTGACGGGTATTTCTCTAAGAAACTTGACTAGGAGAATTTGGTAATGATAAGTTAAAGAATGATCTAATTGTACAAGGGGTTACATCCTGGCTACCAACGCTTGTACAGGGGACACTCCACAGGGGAGGAGTCCCAAAATGAGGGAACACACAACAGGGGAGGAGTCCCAAAATGAGGAGAACAAACAACTAGGTAAACTGACAGTTGGGAGCAATTCCCTAATGAATAAAACAACACGCAGGATTTAGAGATCACAACATAAACACCAAAAAGGGGCAGGGCAGTATTTGGTAATAAATCCAACAAGTAGAAGTACAGATACAAAAGAACTTAAACAAGTAACTACACAACAAAAAAAGTTAAGAACGTCAAATGACCATTGACAGGAGAAACACAAGTGTTCAGGATCATGTCAGAATCCTGTCACAGTTGCCATGTAGAACCACGAGCTGGCATCCTAATTACACTAGAGAACTCATTGACATGGCAGAAGGTTTAAGTAGTGACCTTATAATAACAGCCCTGATTCCAGTAAATTAACATAGAGAAATTATTAAAACAAACATCAGTAATTCATCCAAGTAACTAAGACTTTTTAGGTAAATTGAAAGATGACCAATTTGTATGGCTTCCAGACTGAAGTGCTATCCAACAGGAGAAGTGCTTAACCTGAGTGAATGGTGCTACTCTAATTGTCTCACAATTTATTATCTATCTCATCACTAAAAATAAACATCTCATTTTCATTGTTATCTCTCAGCTCACTAAATATTAGCATGTAGTTACCATGCATTTGTGCTAACTAATGGTATAATATCATCACAGGGTAATTAATTATTGGTGCATGTACGTGTTGCAAATAGAACAAAAGGTTTATTATTTCCCTATATGTAGCCATATACATAACCTAAAAGGTCCACCATTTGGGATAGATGGATCTCTAGATGCTACATGTTGTGCTAGTACTTTGAGGAAAGTACTCCCAAATTTTCACCTTAACCTACACAATTATTTGCATATTGAAAAAGTAAGTTAATAAAATAGAAAATGTAAATGGTAGTTGAAGCTAGATAAAATCTATTAACAATTTTAAACATCATTGCTCAATTTATACAATTCAAAATATTACCTGTCTTTGTTTACAACTAAAGACCACAAGATAGTCATGACATATTTCCTCTCACAATTTAATTTGAGCAATAATTCTATGTAGCACCAAATCAAGGGGACATGAAATAGTTTTTGTAAACTAAAATCAAAATAAAGAGATATGTCATACTGAAGTCATTACAAAGCTAAAGATAATAAATAATAATCACGAAATTTCCCTGAGTGACTCTACAATATGTGCCTCTGTTTTTGATTATGTTTATTTGTTTCTTACATTCTGGTCTCCTATGATATTTCTGTCTGCAATTATAATATTTAACATCCTTTTCTTTTATCTTCTTCATTTTCCCTTTCATTTTAAATTTAATTATTTTCTCTGGTCTCTCCTCATCAACATTTCTTTTTGTTATCTTTGTCTTAAAGTTGCTTTTCTATGTTGATATGTCTCAATTCCAAGATGCTTTTTCATATATTCTAGAATTATTTTCAATAGTTGCTTGCATGTCAACTGCTTTTCTTATCATCTTTTCTAATTTGTCATCAACATTGCACTTTGTTTTGAATTGCTTTCCTATGTTGTCTGGAATTCCTTTTCATATATGGAAAAACAAATCATATTTAGAGTAGTGATGTCCTCATAAACTCAATGTCAGCAGTTTTCTACTTGCTGCATTTAGTTTCTTATATTGTTGTCTTTTTTCATCTTTGTTGCATTTAATATTATTTGATACTGATTCCTAAAAATTTAGTTTTTTGTAGTATTCCAAGAAGTCTCTTGTAAATAATTTGAGTAATTTGTGGAGTTGTAACTACATGCTTTCCCATTGAACTTAGGTAGTATTGCTTTGCATAGGGTTTTCTTGTTGTTTTTGTTTTGTCTGTTCTATATATGTTCTAGTATTGTGCACATGGAAAGCAACACAGTGAAAACACCAAATATTTGACTAGTACCTGCTAATCTAAGTTGTTGACAATTTCCAATTCTTTTGATTTTCTTTTGTCTGCTGATGATGCACTTCTGCCTTAATTAGCATTTGCAATTTTGGTCTACTACCTTTTTGTCAAATGAATTAATATCAAAAATTACTGCACTACAATTTTACAAATAATTAATTAATCATAATCATGTGTTGTACAATTAATATTTATTTTAATATTCAGTCTTAGTTTCTTCCTCTATTTTCCTTAACTTGACCACACATGATTGGATTATGTTACAGTATAATATCATCACAGGGTAATTAATTATTGGTGCATGTACATGTTGCAAATAGAACAAGAGGCTTATTATTTCCCTATATGTAGCCATATACATAACCTAAAAGGTCCACCATTTGGGATAGATGGATCTCTAGATGCTATGTGTTGTGCTAGTACTTTGAGGAAAGTACTCCCAAATTTTCACCTTAACACGTTTACGGCGTTGTGTACCACCGGTGGTACATTTACGTATTTCACTGTAGGCGCTGTGTAAACTAAAATCAAAATAAAGAGATATGTCATACTGACGTCATTACAAAGCTAAAGATAATAAATAATAATCATGAAATTTCCCTGAGTGACTCTACAATATGTGCCTCTGTTTTTGATTATCTTTATTTGTTTTTTACATTCTGGTCTCCTATGACATTTCTGTCTGCAATTAAAACATCCTTTTCTTTTATCTTCTTCTTTTTCCCCTCTTTCATTTTAAATTTAATTATTTTCTCAGGTTTCTTCTAATCATTATTTCTGTTTGGTATCTTTGTCTTAAAGTTGTTTTTCTATGTTGATATGTCTCAATTCCAAGATGCTTTTTCATATATTCTAGAATTATTTTCAATAGTTGCTTGCATGTCAACTGCTTTTCTTATCATCTTTTCTAATTTGTTATCAACATTGCACTTTGTTTTGAATTGCTTTCTTATGTTGTCTGGAATTCCCTTTCATATATGGAAAAACAAATCATATTTAGAGTAGTGATGTCCTAATAAACTCAATGTCAGCAGTCTTTCTACTTGTTGCATGTAGTTTCTTATATTGTTGTCCTTTTTCATTTTGTTGCATTTAATATTATTTGATACTGATTCCTAAAACTTTTGTTTTTGTAGTATTCCAAGAAGTCTCTTGTAAGTAATTTGAGTAATTTGTAATTCTTATTTGTTTTTCAGCATCAAGTAATAGATAATGCTTATATGCCATTCCTGATATAATAGCAGTCTTGCTGCTACTGCTCTTTCCTGTTTCACTTTTCTTTCCATCAAACCATTTGGTGAATGTGGAGTTGTAACTACATACTTTCCCATTGAACTTAGGTAGTATTGCTTTGCATAGGGTTTTCTTGTTGTTTTTCTTTTGTCTGTTCTATATATGTTCTAGTATTGTGCACATGGAAAGCAACACAGTGAAAACATTGTTAGCAAGACTGCTATTGACACCAGTTAGTGTGCATCTCATGGGGCAGTCATGCAGAGAGTAAACTCTCTGTCTCTAGCCTGTGATATAGGCCTTATGCCAGTATTTGCTGTGCTTTCCTGAAATTTTAGTCTCTTTTGTTTTATTGTTTTCTCTTTGTTCTGAAATTGTTTCATTAATTATTTTCTGCTTTCCTCATTCACCTTCTTCTTTGAAGTATTCTTGCCTTTTTCCCCAGGTCCTCCCACTGTCAATAATTGTTTTTAGGTCTCTCTCCAGTTCTTCTTCAACATAAATCTCATGTGTCATTATTTTTTTTGTTCTCTTCCTCAGTTAGTTTGATTAATCTGAGTTTGTCACATAATTGCTCCAATTCATGCAACTGCATTTCATTATGCTCTACCAATTGTTTATTTTCCTTTTCCAACTTTAACTACATTGTTTTCTATCTCTTGTTTTGTTAAATAAATTTTTTATTCAACTCAGCTAGTTGTTGGGTAAATCTTTTCACGTCATGTTGGAACAGTTGTGCCTGCTTCTCCAGTTTTTGACTCATATCTATTTTGAGTTCTGTTATTACTGTTTCTTTTCTTCATACATTTATTCAAATTTTTCTGTTAGCTGTCATATTTCAGGTTTCAACATTGTTTCAATTTTCTGACCATTTTTAGGATTTCATAAACCTCTTGAGGACTTGTCACTGGTGACATGTGAATTGTCTGCATTTCAATTGTGGAGGTGTGACTTGTTCCTCACAGATGATGTAGTTGCTGATGCCAATGGGGTTGACTGTGCTTTTTGCTGGTGTTTCTTAGTACTTCCTTTTGTTGTTTTCTTTGTCATTAATATTTCATTGAAAGTAGTGGACTTCCTTTTCAGTTCAGACTCATTCCTTACCACTACATCTAAGTTAGGTGTGTTGACTTATTGACCTTTTTGTTTTTTGCTTTCTATTCATTGATTGAATTTCTAGTTTTCTTTGTGCTGAATAAATCCATTTTAACAGCACTTTCTGATTTTTTCTTTTGTTACATCCAGTTTTCTGTAGTGTCTTCAAAAAAAATTTCAATGTTTTATTGAATAATTACTGACTATGACTGATGGTATGTTTGGATCTTTACATCTGTTATGGTTGCCATGTAGGATCTCCATCCAGGCCCAATTACAAACAAATTATGTCTTTAATTCAATTTCCAATCTGTTCAATGGGATGGGACCTAACTAATAACTGCTCACAAGAATAAATGGTTGTATCTCCTTAACTAATTAATGATTTAAGCTCTATTCACTATTTAGCTGAAGTTTCCATGCAGTTTTCCTTTTGAATGGGCATCTGCCCAAAAATGTTCTCTATGTCACCAATTAATCCACTTTGACATCTACTTTGATATTTTGCTGACACTAAGCTCAATGAACATTTATTATGTGTACCTAGCTTACAGCAGTGCTAATAATATGAATGACACAACTCAACTTCTCTCTCCCATGATTGTGTGTTGTTGTATGAAGTAAATGATTGAATAGAACCTTCATTGTGTTATGCATCCTGGAATGAAACTAGCTGCTCAATACATAACAAATATTTAGATAATAAAAATAACAACAGTTAATAATTGCCATTACCCAAAACTATTGGTGAATAATTATGCAATTCACTACTAGGCAGCAGCTTCCCAGCCTACATTTACTAATAGTGAATAAATAGGTAATCATATCCAAGGTCACATTATCAGTCAAAGCATATACCTTACACTTGGCTAACTAGCTGTTTTTGAATTTGTTACTATATGCATTAGTGAAAATGAAAGATAGCTAACTAAACAGGATGGGGAAAAAACCTTAATCATACACCTAACTTTAATGTATTTTGTGGTCAAGGGTGTAGAACTTTGAATTATTCCCATTGTGGAATCCTCCCCATTACTTCATCAATATTAAACTGAGTTGCTTCTATTTATACTATAAATCAAAACAAGTACCTGCTGCTTTTAAAATATATGTTCACATAGACTATTCTGCATGTTTTTGCTAAAATTAAAAAGGAGCAATTTGTACTCAGATATTTGCCACATGGTTTGCCAACAGGCACTTGCTTGTACATTTCTATATTAAATCTTAGGTAGATAATCAATCACAATAAATGCTAAATAATTTTTCTTTTACATTTTCTTTAATTCTTAGTTTTAGCAGCGTTTTTTGATGGATTATGCTACATGGACACAATTGATAACAAAATTTGAAATCACAAAGACACTCTATGATTTACCATCAAGTAGTAGGCCATCACTGAAGAGAGACTGTGCATGTGCTGTTTTAGAGGCATTGACAAGCAATAGTTACAAAATCCACTTGGTGATGCAAGTTCAAGAGGTGTATTTGAACACATAGGCATTCCTTGAAGCAGTGTTATTCAGGTTCTGCACCAAGACAGTATGCAGAGTTATTGCATCAGCTTGCTCCAATCTCTGAATGATGTTGACAAACCACAGTGACTTGCTTTTGCATATTGGATTATGGATAATCAGTTACTGTTAAAAAATGTGTTGTGGAAAGATGAGGATTACTTCTGCCTTGATGACTTTGTAAATCACCACAACTGTGTAATTTGGAGCTTTGAAAATCTCAAACAGTTTTATCTAAAAGTGTGTATGGATGGCTCTTTCTCCTGAATATATGTATTGCAACCATTCTTCTTTGACTCCACAATTATTAAAGAGAATTATACTGTCATGCTTAATGATCATCTAATCCCACAGTTACAGAGAAAAAGAGAACTGCTGTCTTTCAAAATAACTGAGCTCCTCCCAACTATTCATTAATGGATCACAATTTTCTGGCTTCAAAATTTCCACATCATGTGATTGGGCAAGGATATGGGATAGTGTGTCCACAAGGTTGCCAGACCTCAGCCTGCTGGACTTCTATTTTTGGGGCATGCCTAAGGCTTGTGTATTATCCAAATTTCTGCCTACTAATGTAGAATCATCCTCCTGGCCAATTTTAACCCAAACAAATCTGATAATGATTTAATTAGCACAAAATGGTGGGAAGAGATCTATCTTCTTGATTGCTTTAGTATTGTTAATTTAATTCTCTAACTAACATTAAAACTAGTAATAACTATCACTGTTTAGGTGATGCCAACTCAATCAAATTCTTTGGGCCTCTGTTCAATGCTGATCCATTTTCCAATATTTCATTAATTGCATTGCTTCCACTTAAGAATTGCTGATGATTCAGCTCAACAAAGAGATGTGTTATGTCAACCCTATTTAGTGTGGTGATTAAATATTGATATCACAACTTGACTTAATCTCTACCATTTTGTAAAGCATGCAGTGTGTTAACCTTGAGTGCAATGTAATCACACAAACAATAAAGTACTTGATGTTGACTCTAGCTGCTGATTGTAAAATATAACATTAATCAAATATAATTTTTAAATACAACTATCTACTAAAGCAGCTTCCTAACTTACATTTAATAATTTCCAAGCATGGACCCACATTTAGATGTTAAACAAGAAGGTACAAGTGTACTTTGTACATGTGGGAGCAGTAACAGTAAAAAAGCTGATCTGTTCTAGTAGTGTGTACACAGAAAGCAATGCAGTGAAAACACTGTTAGCAAGACTGCTACTGACACCAGTTAGTATGCATCTCATGGGGAAGTAATACAGATAGGAAACTATCTGTCTCTGGCCTGTTATAGCACAACCTACCAGGCCCAATGTCAAGTTATCCAAATCTATTACTTTGGTTCTGGATCAATTTGGCAGGAAGGGATCTATTTGTTCTCAACTGCTCTGTGAATTAGTAATATTTCTCTGCTAACTTTCATTAGCAGATATATTAACAATCACTATTTAGCTGAGGTTTCTTCACAGTTGTGCTGTTCTTTGGGCATCCTCAACACTGTTCTCCTTGTCAGTAAAAAATCTAGTAATCCAATTTCTCTGATGTATCTCTGACACTCATTTTAAAGAAGCTTATTATATGTACCCTAACCTATGATGGTGCTTACTAATGATCAGACACAACTCAACTTAAAATCTTTTTGTATTATGTGCTGTTGTGTTTCAATCCTAATAAATAAAATGACATAAGTTTCATGCAACCTGACTTGTCAATAGCTGCTTTGTTAACAAGTTAACATATTTAAAACATTGCCATTACCAAAAAACTATTGGCATTCAAGTTACTTATTAAACAATTAGCAGCTTCCTAATCCTACATTTAACTAAGATAATTAATATAATAAATGATATCATTATCAGTCACTTTATAATCAATAATTTGGACCTAAAAAGGGGGTAAGATGCGTCCTACATTTGGCTACTTGGCCATTTCTGAATTCTTATAACATACATGATGGAAAATGATCAATAGCTAGCTAAATGGGAGATGAAAAAACTTATAATTGTACAACTAACTTAGATGCATCTCATGATTAGGCTTGAAGCACCTTGAATTGTTCTCATCATGAGATTCTGACCACTAATCAGCATGAGCTGTTTAGCTAGACATTCATAATAATTAATAAAACTGGAATTAAGAGCAAAATAAGATTTCTGAAGAATATACTTCATCAATTGTTACAATGTTTTCTCTCTATTTATACTTTCAATTAAAACAAGTACCTGTTGATTTGAATTTTAAAATACTAAGGCACTTCTGCATAGTTTACTAAAAATAATGAAAAGTGATTTCACTCCTAGATTTTTGCCATAATAATTTATCAGCAAGTACTTGCTCATATATTTTTATATTTGATTTATAAATCTTGGTTAGCAAATATCATCACTTAAGTTGCTCAATAAAATTTAATCATATTCCTTCTTTCCTTTCTTCAATCTTGGTTTTCAGCAGCTTATGTGATGGATTATGCTACACTCTGAGATAGGCCTTAGGCCAGCATTTGCTGTGATTTCCTGTGAGGCAGCATTACTGTTTCACAGGTAACTATGATCCAAAATTTTACAATCTATTACAGAGTTGAGACAGGTCTACAAGCAAGGATAGCTAGAATACTTTGTATTTTAATAAATTCTGTGAAATTATTTGCATGGATCAGATCAGCTCTCTGTGTGCCAGGAGTCACCAGAGGATTCTGAAGATCAAACCAGCCAGGTACACTTCTATGGTTTGATATAGACCCAGATCTTTGCTTTCACCCATTATGTTAGTGTGTTGACTTCTTCAGTAACCCTTCACCTATTTATAGCCTAAATGCATCTGGCAGTCAGGGACTCAGACCTAAGTAATCATTCTCACCATTGTATCCTGACTGCTACTCTGCATGAATTGCTTAGCTTAACATTGTATTTAATAAAGCAAACTGTAATAAATAAAATATAAGTTCAATTTGAAAGAATTTATTTTATCAACCTAATACTTTTCTTAGTAGTAATTTATAATTAATTTTTACAAACATGTTTAATAATCAAACAAGTATCTGTTGCATTTCAATTTCCCTTAAGCCACATAGATTGTCTGTGTGGCCCTTCAGTGTAAACTAAAATCAACAAAGAGTGATTCATCCTCAATTGTTGGTCAAACCATTTGGCAGTATTTGCTCATGCAATTGATTAAAAATTATTACCATATCTTGTTAATTATTTAATTCATCTTCTTGGTTTTATTCATCTTGATTTAATTAAAAAATTAATCAGATTATGCTACAGGCACTCCTCAGTGTTCATTGATTTGAGGATAGTTCTTTCACCATGTACCAATGTGTCAGCACTTTTTATTATTGTTTCAACATTGACTTGTTCCCATTTTATGTTCTTGAATTCTGGTAGTTGTTTTTTTAGAACTGCTTATTTCTTGGTTGTCACTGTATCTGCATATCTTCTGATTTTGGTGTTCTGTATCATATCTGTTATCAATATCATTTTTCACAGTTTGTTTAATATTTCATTGAATATTGCATAGAATTTCATATATAGATAAAAGCCTTTTATGCTGATCATTAGTGTCACTTGGGCATCTGCTCTACTTGTATGGGCTATTTGTTTATGCATTATACATTCAGGATAGAAAAATTTAAATGTCTTGAGTAAAATTTCATGTTTGGTATGTCTTTGTAGAAAAACCTGTTCTGCAAATCTTCTTCTGTTATTTCTTCAGGATTGTTTTTGTTAATTCTTATCATCAGGATTATTTTGATTGTTTTGGATGTGTTGTAATATCTGGATTGTATATTCAATATATCTAGCCNTTCATTGAATATTGCATAGAATTTCATATATAGATAAAAGCCTTTTATGCTGATCATTAGTGTCACTTGGGCATCTGCTCTACTTGTATGGGCTAGTTGTTTATGCATTGTACATTCAGGATAGAAAAATTTAAATGTCTTGAGTGAAATTTCATGTTTGCTATGTCTTTATAGAAAAACCTGTTCTGCATAACAGAAGAAGTTATTTCTTCAGGATTGTTTTTGTTAATTCTTATCATCAGGATTATTTTGATTGTTTTGGATGTGTTGTAATATCTGGATTGTATATTCAATATATCTAGCCAAATGATGTCATTCACTACTGAGAATAGCATAGTTGTTTTCAGTGTTCACCTTTGTATTTCTTCTCTCAGTATTTCAAGTTGTCTGTTTATTGGCTCCACCTTGCTATATAGATCATATGGCATTACTTGTCCTTCAATAAATATCCATACATGCTCATTATTTCTTAGTATTAGCATTTTTGTCTTCTTGTATTCATCTTTGTTTATCACTATCCTTGCTTTTTTCTTTCATGTTGGCATATGAATTATACTATATGGGCATGCTATCACCATTGTTTACTCTTTCAACACTCTCCATCCTGGCATTATCATTGGTATTGATATTGTTTTTGGTGTAGTTTTCTGTTAGAAATTCCAATTTTTCCAGTTTGAACATGTCCCATCCATAATTTCTTAAATCATATGCAAGAAACAAGTTATCTGATAGAGAACAGCTGCAAGAATATATACTGTCAACTTTACCAAAGTTCAACAAAGTTGTTCCTTGTTTAAATGAGAATAAAAGCAATATAATCTAGACTCTCATGCACTTTCATGCTCAAGTGGTAAACTTACACCATTATGTGCCAAATAAGTATTAGGCTTATACATCTTAATGTAGCATAATCCTTCTAAAATTACAAATTTAACAGTTAAATGGAGAAATAAAGAAAGGAAAAGAAATTTGATATTTAGAATGAATGCTATTAATGGCTTCTCATGCATTGATTGTGTGGACAAATATTTGAAAAAAACATATCCTGCAAGAAGCCAAGTATAATATGCTTCCTGTTAATTGAAGGTTACTACACTGGGCATGGGAATACAAATCACAACAGAAGACAGGTGTTTTGTTTGACTGTTAAGTAGTGCAAACATGTTGTTAGAAGTCTGTATAAATAGCATTGTTGCATTGTGAACAGTTGATGGATTAAATTCTTTGGAATTTTACTTATATTTGATTTTGGTTTGATTATTTGTTTAAAATGCGCAGCTAGGCATTTCATGCATGTAACAATCTATAGGCTGTTGTGAGGGAATTAAATAGTTGTTGCCTTGATCAAAACAATGCATTTAAGTTACAAATAGGTGTAAGGGTTTTTACTTTGTGCCTAGCTGGCTATTGATCTTGTATAACTACATGTAGCTAGCTAGCCAGCAGTAGGGCTGTTATTTATTTACTAACTCCTTTTAGATCTAAATTCTTAACAGTAGGAGATCCATAATAAGACTGATAATGACCTTGTATACATTGTTATATTGTATCTATTTTTATCATAGGTTAGGAAGCTGCATTTATTTGTACATTAGTTTTAACTCTTTTTATCTTCTGGCAGCTAGTGTCTATCATTATTACTTGTAATGATAGTTTATATGTAGGGTAGGAAGCTAGCTGCATTTATTAATTTGTATTCTTACTAGCAGCTAGTGTCATCAGATGTTTGCATATTAATTATGTTAGACATTACACACAATAGAGAGTGAGATAATAAGTCAAATTGTGTAGTTCCTTTATTATCACTTAGTTAGGGTACATATAATAAAACCAGTCTTTGAGAATGAGCTGAGTTGATGGAATTTCACTCTGATGCAACATGGCAGATGACTTCTTGGTTATCAGATACCACTTCAGGCAGTGGGCCCATCACGAACTGGAGTCTCTCTCATATCATTACCCAAATAATGGCTGTTACCTGTTACACTTGTAATCATATGGATCCTTAATATTGTTAGGTCTAGATTGAGATATACAGTGTACATGAGACAACAAAAGTTCAAACAGTTAGACATTAACCCATTTGGAGAATCTGTTGTCTATGATCCCTAAATAGTCTTACATGATTGCACATCTCAGCTTGGGTTATGATTCTATATTAATTTCGCATCAGTCATGAACATACAGAAAGGTTTGTGTTAAGCATGGATTTGAGCAAATAGTACTAACCTTTAGAATGGAAATAGAGGAGGGAAGTTCTAAATTCTTCATGTCTTTTGATATTATAGATAATGTTC
>CABFPE010000297.1:110201-127045 GCA_900660155.1 Hofstenia miamia
ATCATATATATATATATATATATATATATACATAAATGTATATATATATATATATATATATATGATTGTTCAAATATTCAACTGAATTTCAAAGATAATTTCCTGCATATCTAATGTAAGGGCACATGTATTTTAAGCAGCATGTTTTTTTAATTGCTAAAGTTTGGCCTATTCTAAGCAATATACGTTTTTTAATGCTAATGATTCAAGCTAGCACAACAGAAAGTACATTTGTGTATTCCAAGCATCCATATGTATTTTTGCAAATGCTGGGATTTAGACTAAGCGCAAATGTAATATACATCTACTATAGCATTACATATTATATACTTAGTATGTTTTTGCTTGAGCCAAATTTTCATTTTTTTGGTTCCTTAAAGGTACAATTATATTCTTCATGATGATATATTCTCAAATTTGTTTTTTTGACATCTATTGAGTAGTTATATAATGATATCACTTAGCTGTGTTTACAGCAACTCTAAATTTCTTACAGAATAAATGTATTGGTAAATACATTTAAAAGGATTATTTTTTTGCCTAAATCTCTGGTTCTTATTAAATATTTTTAAGTAAAATTGACGGTTTTTAGTCTATTAAATAATTTATGTTACGCTTATCTGTCAAACGCTACTTAAGCTTCAAAGAGCATTATATTTTTGTAAATTACAGGAAATTCTAACTCAGAAGAATACTAATTGTGCTTGGCGTCTTTCTAATGCGCTTGGCTGTCAAGTTTTGCATGTATATGCGAAATTCCAATTGATAAAAACAGTATTATTATCATTAAATTGAAATAATAATTATTCCGTCGCATTTATAATCTTTATTATCAATGATGTGCATATCATAGAAAAAAACTAAGTGTTGCAAGGGACGATTTTCTATACAAACAACAAATATCTAGAGAAATATGACATTCTAATGCAGATTTTGTTAAGTGTTTAGTCTTTATGTTAAAGTGCTCTATAATTAATATTGTGGGAGATTATGATTTAAAGTTGCCTAATTTGAATCACTATAATCTATTTAATCCGATTTATTAAGTTGAAAGTGTTGGAATTTAGACACGTACTTAGCTACAATTATATATGTAAGCTTAATTATTATACAATGCATGGATAGTACGTGGAAAAATTTAACGCAGTCATTGCGCAATACTTAACAAATGTCTACCATGGATCTATGTGAATTTACATTCACATTGTGTCGCATGCATAAAATATTGCACCATAATGCCTATATTACCGTGAGAATTGTTAAAGCTGGCTCATTAGGAATCAAATGAACTATTGTTCATCAGTAAAAATTGTTTACTCTAAAATTTATTCAATTTTTGTATTTAGAAAATCAGTCATTATTGCAATATAATTCTAAAAAATGTAAGATTTACTGTTTTTATAAAATTACTACAGTTTTCAATACAAACTATTATAAAATCAAAACAATTTTCTTTACATTAATCAGCATACCACTGTATATATATATATATATATATATATATATATATATATATTTATTCTAATTAGCAGAAAATAATTCATTATCAAGTTTCAAAGATTACTTAAATGCTTTTCTTAGTTCATCTTCTGCATCAGTCTCGTTCATTTTTAACCTTCATTGTAAGAAACTCTTCAAAATCTAAATGCTCTTCCATTACCTACATATATTGATAAATATATTATTGGAAGTTGCTCTATTATTAATCTGACACGCAGTAAGCTTCGAATATTAGTTTTGTACTATAATTTAGAATTTTTTTTGGGAGTGGTTTTGCCATAAATTTGAGGATACAATAGTAGCAAAGCAAAAAATCATGCATAAATTTACCAATTTTTCAATTGCCATCTTCAACTTCATCTACCATTTCTTGCAACTCTTTCTTTGTTGGATTCATGTCTAATGAACGCATTATTTTTCATAACTCTTTTGCTGTTTTCTAAATACATTTAGCGCCATTTGACTTGGGTTATTCTCAAGCACTCCTAAAATTTTAGGAGTCCTTGGTCGGTCTATAACATTGCTTTTCGACTTAAATTGAGTTAGAAAAACGATGAATTACATTACTTCGCTCTTTTAGTCTTTTACGCCATCTTGCGTTAAAACTTACAATGCTGGTAATTACAATTTTACATTTATATTGTAACCACTGACATAGCGTGGAAAATTCTGGACCAGGAATCATCTGATGTAAATTTATATAAAAGACTTTGAAATAAAAAACTTATTTCACGATAATTCAACATTATTTATTTTATGCACACCAATATTTATTTTGTAATGTGAAATAAAGATATCCTTGGTTATACAACATATGTACATTTTCATTAATACAAAAATTATGGTGGAGTTTTTCTGATAAAAGTGTTGAAGCTCTGGTATATGCTACCAATACATTCCATCACAATTAGTGGTGCTATCCATAATTCAATGTCTAAACATTAACCTCAAAGATGCATGCGCCTTGATTGCCAAACATTTTGGCAAAATGATTGCATTAGATTGATCAAGTTCATCATCTATTCATGTAAGTCCTAGCAAAAATTTGCAAAATCTTTTAGCAGTACATGTCTATGTATTCAAAAATCCATGGAAACAGTGGGGCGCAATAAATGATTGCCAAAACAACACTTGCCAATATTTCGATACATTTTTTCATTTTCAGGGAAGAATATATAAACAATTTATTTGCAATAATTTTGTTATATACTGAGATTCATTTGTAAATACACATTTTATGGCTTACCAGAAGAACTTACTCCTAATAATTCTAAATAGACAATCTTCCAAACATAGATTTCTGATCTATTAAAGCTGCCAATGAAGGCGTTATCCATGACATTTATAACAAAACTCATACCCAACCCGTACCCACAACCACGCATGTACATCCGACCCATTTCGACCCTTGATTCTAAAGATTGACTTATTTAAGAGGTAACAGTGCATGCAAATTTCATGGTTAAGACATGTTTTAAAATAATTCATTTCGATTATAATCGGTTAGCATTATTCTATAAAAATATCTCACTATTATTAGAAATTAATATGAAAAAATTCTTCAATTTCGAAGATGTGTATAAGAGATTACAGTATAAAGCATGTTTGTTTATTCTTTTTTCACTAGACCTTGTGTTTTGTTGTTATTTAGTGATCATCGAAATTAATAAATATTGAAAACATGTTTACTGGTTACATTTGTATTAATAGTAAATATTTGTACTACCAAAACTCAACGACATTTCGTTAGCAAATGACAGTGTAGCTATTAGGTCTTATCCCATGCAAATTCTAGGCTAATTAATGTAAGCCTTTTTAGGTATCTTTAAAGATTGAAAATCATTTTCTTCGGTTCTTTAAAGTATGGCATTTTATTTTCAAAATTAATAGAAATTTTCTTAAAATCGCAAGTTTGTCAATTTGCATTAAACCGTTTCCAAGTTAAAACTTAAAGGGCCAAACTATAGATTTTTCTAAGCTTCCAAACTAAATTTAAGATTGCTTATGAGAATTAACAGGAGATTTTGAGGGTATTTCAAGAAAGCGAAATTTAAGTTTGTGCCACTTACAAATTACCTCGCTCCTTTTCATGGTGTTGCGCTAAAATAAATCATAACGTTACTTGTCGAAATTCACGTTTTCAGTTACTCGATAAATTGCATGTTTTTTAGAAATGTATTAGTAATTATCGGAATTTAGCGCTTTCCTTTAGAAATTTTGAAGCAGTCGAAACAGAAATATTTACTTATAGCGCTGTAAAGACATTTCGAGTTAAGTAGAATCTGATACTCTATTACAAAAACGTAGCACTTTCAATATTGACAAATATAAGTAAAACATTGTATATTATCGCAGTCTTTATATATTTTAATATTTTAATTCAAAGGAATTGTGCTTATACGATTAACACAGTAAGTGAAGCTGATATATGTGCGACGTTTAAAGAACAAGAAGTATATTATTGGAGATACGATCGGTAGTTCAAAGGAAAGTTTATCGCCATTTCACAAAGGAAAAGCATGGATATCAGACTTGTCAACGAGCCGACATTTCCAAGCTCGGCTCAGCTCACCACATAAAATCTTTGAATGAGGCACGTTTTAGTTCGGTATTTTTTTAAAAATATTGTGCTCTCAGAATTTTTTCAATTGCTCTTCCTATTATTTAATAAACCTTTCTAAAATAAGATTCTAAGTAAGGAATATTGAGCGAAAAAATATAAAAAATCTCCATAATCAAATTAACAAGCAGAACTATAAACTTCCTTTGCCTAAAATAGGCTCGTTTTGGGCTCGTTCTATATCAAATACTGTGCTCAAGCTTATTTAGAAAAAGACAATGGTAGAATTTTCCAAATACCTGATGATAATGAAGAAGAAAACAGTCACTTCATAATCAGAATATGAAAATCAATTTGTGAAAGTTCTTCAGACGAAGAAATAAATTCTCAAAGCTTAAGTAGGCAAAGAGAAAATAGACGTTTATCAGTGATTAGAAGAATATTCATCTGACATAGGCACACCTATGGAATACTTTGACCAACAATTCAAAGATTTGATCGAAAATTAAGTCAATACCGGAATAAGATATGTCCGCAGATATGGAACTGACCATTTGCTTAGAACCTTAAAAAGTTAAGGTGCTGTAAATACCCTGGATGCACTAGTCGCCCTAAAACTTATTGTATTTTATATAATGCCCCTCTTTGTGTAATTAAAAAGACTTACTATTATTTTCATTCAGAATAAATGTTTAGTTCGTTGTTTGTTTTGCCTTCACCGGTATAAGAAGTTTTTTACTATTACTTCATAAGTAGTTGAGAAATTATTATATAATCAGTCTTTTCACGAAAATTGCCCATTTAGTGGTATTATTCGAGGACAATTCGTATTTAGGAAATTCAATAGATGTGATGCCGTGGAAAGAAGAACAGCATTCGGACGAATAAAAACTACAACCTGAAACATTTGCTTCAGTAAACAACGTAATCAGTTATTGTTCTACTCATAGGTGTAAACCGGTCACGTCAATCGGCTGTGACCAGCACCGGTGAGACCGGCACAGTTCGGCATGGGTCTGTATTTTACGACCTTCCGGTTTGAACTGGTGTAAAAGACTGAATGACAAATTTAAAAAAATTATATTTTTTATGAAATATATATGTGAAAACTGAAGTTCGAAATTTTCCGCTTTTACATGAAAATTTCAATTTAACAGTTACCTTACAATTTGATAGAGAAATTTTAGGAAAATTGAAGTTACATAATTTTTCAAATTTGAACATATCTAGGTCGATTCTATTTCCAAAACAAATCATCATATTGAATACCATACTGACATTCAAGGTAATAAAAAACTTACTACATTATATATAATCCGCTCAAAATACCGAGAACTAATCATAAACAGAATACAAGATCAATATTTTTCACATGTTTTAAGTATAAGAAAACATTTTAAAAAAATCCTTCATTAATTTCGACCTTCGAACCTGAAATTCTCAGCCAATAAAAATTAGTCATTAAAAAACAATCCTTTAAAAAGCATTTAAAAATCGTCTTTAAGCACAAATATATTTCTGCTTAATCATTGCTAGAATCCAAGCTGTATAACAATGACTATACTATAACTCGTTATTAAAATAGTATTAAAGTAATTTATTCATAAAATGAAAGATTGGTTTTATTATGTAATTTATTATGTAATTTGTGTATGTGTATGTGTTATGTGAATTTATTGATGCTATTCAGATAAATTATCAGTTATTTAAATGTCAAAATTTATCTGAACAAAGAATCCCTTATCCTTTTTTATCCAACGTTTTTATATGTATTAACCTCCAGAGACAAAACGTATTATATATGATACATTTTATAAAGTGGCCCTGCGCTTATTGGTTTGCTTATTTTTCATCTGAAATGTGATATTATATTTCCATGGGTACTAATTATTTATAATGGAGCAATAGTTTTAATAAGCGTGCCAAAACCATGACACTGGTTAATCAGCAGGGTGATGAAGTTCTTCCTGAGTAAAAACTAATTACAACATTACATTCCAAAAGAATTTTTTTTCGAGATTTCCACAAATAGACAAAATTTTTAATTATTGTTATTGGAATAAATTGTAATTTTACATGTTTTGCAACATATTGAATGGTTTTTCTGACTTTCTTTATTTCGTTTATAGTGCAACTTCAGGCTGAAATTTATCATATGTGATACAAAAAAGTCAGGTTGAAACTAAAAAGTGCCTAATTTTTGTAAAATACCATGTTTTATGTTCCCCATCAATGGCAATTAAGGCTGACTGAATAAATAAAATAAATTATTTCGCCTCAGGAGGTTAATATATGTAAATCCATGCAATTTGGATTTTTGAGTTAAATTCACTTTTGGGAATTTCAAATTAAATTTCAGTCCTGTTCTCAATTGAACTACAATTTCACTTCTAACTCTTAAAATCTCATTTTATATTTATTATAAATCCATACATACTAGAGAGCGACAATATATGGAAAAAAATAGACCCGAACCCGACCCGAAGCATTGACTGTCAAATCAAATGATCATTGATATCAATCATTTTTTGACGAGGAAACAGCAATTCATTCATATTACTTAACGTCTTAGATTTTTTAATAATAAATATAACATTTGTAATCCACCCCGACAAGAACTCGGGTCGGGATTATCGAGTACCCGATGCCACGCTCTAGTGTTCATATCAAAGGTTTTCGATATGCCTTAACAGGTTTGGATAAAAATATCAAAGCTGTAGACAAAACGTTTTTTTATTTTAAAGTAACGCTAGTTGACATATGGTTAATTTGCTTTGCGCATCCTATCATGATTTATTTAAAAAACTTATTTTCGTGAAAAATACACCCATAAAATGAAATTCTGATTTAATTTTTTAGCAATTCTAGAATAACTTGTTCAAGAGGCACTGATCTAAGAGTTATGTTTGGGGATGCCAATGCAAAGTTGTACACCTGCCAGCCTGCAGGCTTTAGGTGCCTAAAAACACAATGAAGCATAATCTCATAAAAATGTGCCAAATTTCGTATGAACAATGAAAGTTATGAAATATTTATTAAAAACATCAAGGATAGTAAAATAACAGACAACTGATAAATTAATAACTGACAGGTTGGAAGAACTTCACACATGTAATTAATAGATATTTGAAGTGATGAAACAGATAAAAAACGACCTATTGCTTATATAATCGCCTTGTACACCAAATTTTGGTTATCAGTAGACGAACAAACATACACAGAGTTTGGAGAATTCTTGGCGATTGTTCGGATATGATTAATGTCCTCTCTACCTTCGCATCTTAAATTAGAAATAGAGTGAGTATATACAACTGTTGGACGTTCCAAATTTTCCAGTTTAAATATGTCCAATTCATAATATCTTACATCGTATGCAATAAACAAGTTTTCCGATAGAAAACAGCCGCAATAGTATTTACAACTGAAGTCTCTAACAAAGCAACACAAAGTTGTTCCTTGTTTAAATGAACATAAAACAATATTTTCAAGTTTACCACCAAGAAAAGCAATATAATCTAGATTTTCATGCACTTTCATGCTTAAAGGTTCGAATGGTAAACTTATATGATTATATGCCAAATCAGTATTAGACTTGTACATGATAATTTCCGATGAGGCATAAACATACAGAAAAGTTTGCGTTAAGCACGGACTTGAGCAAATAGTACTAACCCATAGATTGGAGAGAGAGGAGGGACGTTCTAAATTCATCATATCTTCTGATAGCATAGATAATGTTCCTTTGTTAAGTAAAAGAATGCAACGATTTGGCAACAATGCAATGTATAGGAATAGTTGCATATCGGTAACCTCTATAGTACTGAGTTTAGAACTATGTTCAAATTTACCTTCAGAAAATTTATACACGTAATAATCCATTTGATAAAGCGTTGTTGCAAATAGGTTCTTGTGTTTAGGATCATAGCAGATATCTTGCACTTCTTCATTTCTATCTTTGTGGATAATGCTGGTAGCGTATGCTTCACTACCTCTGAACAAACTCCCGTTTATGAACAAATCGATTTTTCCAATCATTGATTTTAAATTTTTGTGAAAAAATTCAGTAGCTTTTTTTGCAGGAGATACAGCAATTTTTTTTAATTCAACGAGGTAATCTATAATCTCGTACTTATAAAATGGCAATCTAGACTGATAGCATTGAATAACCTTCTCCTTCGACGCTTAAAATGGAAAATGGAAATCTAGTTGTACAACATTTCTCAATTCACTTACAACTGTTTTCAATTCTTGAATTTGTTTGTCAAACTCCGTTACGACATCTACCTGTATTGATAATAACCGTTTAGATTGCTCCTGAAATACGTCATCCACAATTTTTATAACACCATCACGCCTTTCTTGAAGCACCGATTGCATTTCACTGACATTTTTTTCAAAATCATCTTTCTTTTTAGTAAGTCTTTCAAGAACTTCTTTTGTTCTTTTAAGTTTTTCTATATTTGCGTCCTTTATATTTGAGAAATGATCTAAACATTGCTCTGATTTTGCAGTCATTTGCAAAATTGTATGTGTTTTTCAGATGCACAACGTCGGCATATTTGAAGATTGCACTTCTCTTCTTCACAGAAACAAGTGAATTCAATGCCATGTTCCTTGCAAACTGTTTCAAAAGGCTCTGAATAAATGTGGTTCATAGCTTTCGTATGCCTAGAACTGCATTCCTTACAAAAGTTATGTTGGCATTCCTTGCAATTAAATTCTTCATAAAAATCAAGGATTATTTTGTCGCATTTATCGCAAATGAAGTCGTTACTGTTTCTTTGCATTGATTTGCTTGGCTGGTCTTCCACATGCTGTGTACGAGAGATTTTAGGAGAAGGTTCTTTATGCACAGCATCAGCATCCATTACAGGTATCTAATAAGTAAGAAAAATATTACTTTATATAACTGAATTTTGAAATTGCAAAAAATATATCTCACTCCTATCTGTCAATATTTAAAGTGCAGTATTCCTACCTTTCTGTGATAGAGTGTCAGATACTAAATGCAAAATTTTTTAGCACCCCTACAAGCAAATAATTTTGTGTTGCTTGATTCAAACATTCTAAAGGAAGGCGCGTACTTCCAATAATTACTGATGTATATCTATTATTACAAACGTTATAGAAATGAATGCACAACATTTTAAAAAATTATCAAGCAATTTAGCATCTTCAAATTTAGATAGGCTTAGAAAAACCTACAATTTGGCCCTTTAAGTTTTAACTTGGAAATGGTTTCATGCAAATTGACAAAGTTGCAATTTTAAGAAAATTTCTATCAATTTTGAAAATAATATGCCATACTTTAAAGAACCGAAGAAAATGATTTTCAATCTTTAAGGAGACCTAAAACTACTTTTAATAATTAGCCTAGAAGTTGCATGGTATAAAATCGAATAGTTACACACTTATTTGCTATCAATGTCGTCGATTTTTGCTAGAATAAATATTTACAGTTTTTTAGAATGTTACCAGTAAACATGTTTTCAATGCTTATTAATTTCGATAATCACTAAATAACAACAAAACACAAGGTCTAGTGAAACAAAGAATAAGAAAACATGGTTACTTGAAAGCTTTTTTGGATGTATCAAAAGTGAATAATTTTTTCAGATTAATTTCTAATAATAACGACATAGTTTGATAAAATTAAAATTGAAAACTCACTTTCTTATAGTTCAGCACCGTCAACCACAGAATTTTGCTAACTCAGCATTATATGACTTTAGGTAAAACCGATTTCTAAACAATGCTAACCAAATTTGAATTGAAGTGGATTACTTCAAAACCGATCTGAAGAGTTAAATATAGATCTGCAATGTTTTCAGTGTATTTAAATGAATGAAAACTAGCTTTTAATAAAAATATTCAGTGTCATTTGATTTTGTTATCTCAGTTCCATAAGTGTGTTCCACATGCACAATGTTGCCATAATAAATCATGGCCCTGGAATATGATGAGGCACGGGCCAAATCTAGTGTGACTAAGTATGATTGATGCAAAAGGCCAAAGATCTATAATATCCTTGGAAGTCCCTTTATGTTATTTGTAATTACCATTGCTCAAGTATCTATATTCCCAGAGACGATTTGTAATTTTAACAATTTTAAAAGGTATATAAATGTTTAAAATTTTATTCAATGTATAAAGATAGGCTATAGATTGCATAATTGCAGAATTTTTGTGCGCCATCTATCGAAAGTAGTCAAAAAAAAAGTTTGATTCGACCGTTTAATTTCCACCTTACTAAGTCTAAGAGCAACACCAAGAATATTCTCTTCTGCTGTGATTTAAAAGAATCAAATATTGGCATATGATCAGCTGAGAAACATGAACAAGATAAAAGGGTTTACTTTATTAGAATTCCTGAGATTCAGCCATTGTTCTTACCATGGGCATTACCCTGCCTTATTATCTGAATACTAGATATGAAAATAATTTGAATATTTTAAGGAAAATCGGATTTCTCATTGAAAACAATTATTATTAATTCAGGAACAAGAAGAAATTTTAAAACATATCTTCATCATTGGATGAACGCGCTCTTTTCCATAGATGTGTCCATGTAAAAAGCTTTCAATATTTGTTAACAGGCTTAAATAAAATTATTCACAAATGTGGACAAATCGGTTTGTTACTTAAAAGTTAAACTAGTGGAAATACGTTTAATACAAATTCATTGCGATTTATGATAACAAATTTTATTATGAAAAGTGATACCAAGCCTTGCCAGGTACCTGAAATAAACTACGATCTTGGAATTAACATTTATTTGTATGAAAAAAGGCATTTTTGCTCATAAACACAAAATTTGGTATTACTTTAGGCTTTTAGATTTTCAGTTTTTATAAGTGTTATTAAGGCTACCTCTAAAGAAAGGCCATGAAGTAATCAATGCAAAAACTCTAGCGGCAATGATTAAATTAATAAATAGCAAATATTTAGATTTTTTTAATCTACAGTCGATTGAAATATGCAAAAAGATTCTATTTATTTCATTTTTTCAATAGTGAGCACCTTAGTATATTCATAGAAGAACAAATATGTTAATACAAATGATGTCAGATATATAAGTGAAATAAAAGCGAAAGAAAAATTAATAAAAGATACAGCCTTGATCATAAATGTCCATCAACTCTACAAAAACGCATAGTAGTTAAAATTTTCGGTTTATTACAAACAAACTAGACATTACAACGTTATAAGTCACCAAACCAGTTAGAAGTGTGTCTTTAGTATTTAGTTGGGTAGCCATGCCTCTTGATAACGTTTTTAACTCGGTTAGGTAATGAATTGAACAAAGTGAATATATGATCATCTGAAATTTTGAAATATTCTGCTTCAATAACTTGCCACAATTCTTCTAAATTTCGAATCTGGTGTTGTCCAACGTTTTGTTTCAAGACCTCCCATAAATTCTCTATAATATTCAGGTCAGGGGGCCTTGCTGGCCAATTTGGAAAAAGAGCTATCCCCTATAGTTCTATGAACGCTTTTACTTCAGAAGAAGTATGACAAGTTGCATTGTCTTGTTGCAGGATTTGATCATCCTGCATTAGAGGTAATACTTTTTGTCGCATAACATCAATATATTTCGGACCATTTATTGCTCCATCAATTCTTTCAAGTGTTCTGAGACCATTATGCCAAATTGCTCCAAGAACCATAATGGATTTTTGTTTTGAGAGTTCCCTCTAGCACAGGCATTTGCGGTTGTCGCGGAATTTGGCACCGTTTGGACGTCGAACAAAGTGGACACGACCGTTTTTGAGCTGTACACCACATTCATCACTGAATAGTTAGTGTTGTTTTTTAGGCTCTTCCAAAATTTCAATCTGGCTGCAATCTGTAGTTTTGTCAGTGTCGGTTTTCTAGAGCCCCTACGCTCGAATAATCCATATTTTTGTAGTATGCAATGAATGCTGGAATCGCAGTATTTGTGCTCGTCAGCCCAGTCTCGTTTTAGTTGTTTAATTGTAAGTTTTGGGCAAATAGTTGAAAGCCTTTTTAGTGTTTTTTTTATTTTTCTGTCGACTTTGAGCGCCTGCCAGGAAGTAATTTTTGCTCCATTCTGCCATCTTTTTTGTATACAGATATAACCGAGTGTACTGTATTTCTTGACATTTGTAACTATTCCGAAATTTTCATACCTGGCATTTTTTCGAGACATTTCGAGATGACCAAATTTCGCATTTTCGAGCTGTGCATTTTTCCAAGCATACTTTCACAACAATCAGAAAGATTGACTTAAATTTCAGTTAGAACAAAAGGCAATGACATCTTTTTTCAAATTTTGTGCATTGTTTTTACAGATATCTAATTACAGTTGTCAAAGTGATCGTTGAACTCAACGTATGAAAATGGCGTGATTGTTTAACATTTATGATCAAGGCTGTATGATAAGGAATGCAGTTTGCTTGAGTAATCTGCAATTTTATCGTTTATGATACCTAGAGGATCGAGAGATACTTCTTTTTAATGATCATAGTAATTGTAATAACAACCAGATAAGGTAGAACTTTCAAATATGATAGTATTACCAATTATGCGTTGCATGCAACATCCGTAAGTATCATGGCTTCTTTGAAAAGATATGAGATCTTCGAGATTTGAAGGAGAAAACCACAATGTCAAGAAAATTTTTCCTTGAGGCGTATTAAGAAGCGGCAACCCACTAAACTTTAGTAGATGTTTTAAAAAAAACCACCAAGATCAAGGTATGAAAAATGGTAGAGCCAACAAGATCCGTAAGAACGGAGCAATCCAAAAGCGAGTATCTGATACATCACAAATCAAATTATTGTTTCATTGCATCCATTTTAAACAATATTTTAAGGCGTTGATTTATTATTAATTTTACATGTGTTATTTTTAATTTTCTTATTGTACATAGTGTAGTTTGTAGCTTTGTAAATATGTTTATATTTGTAAATATGTTCCTTGCATAAAACTTATATTGCATATTACAAACTGCAAAGTAAACTATTACTATACTTATTTGTTGCACATGCAATGACAATAAGGCTGTCAGAGACTGCTACTTAAATCTAATAATAGAATAAAAATTTATAACACCAAGGCTATCTATCCTTTGATCATTATGTCAACCCGTACCCACAACCGAGCATGTATATCCAACCCATTCCCACCCTTGATTCTAAAGATTGACTTATTTAAAGAGTCAACAGTGCAATGCAAAATTCATGATCAAGACCGATTTTGACTTCGATTATAATCGGTTAGTATTGTCTATAAATCCCTTGTACTTAAAAATCATAAATTCTTGACTTAAATCATTCTGCGATCGACTGTTTTGTGTGAAAGGGGAGTGAGTTTTAAGTTTTATTCTATTACAATATTTCGTAATTATTAGAAATTAATCTGAAATAAATCACTTTCGATAAACCCAAAAAAGCTGTCAAAATAACCATGTTGGCTTATTCCTTGTTTCACTAGACCTTATTGTTTTGTTGTTATTTAGTGATTATCGAAAGTAATAAACATTGAAAACATGTTTACTGGTCACATTCTAAAAAACTGTAAATATTTATTCTAGCAAAACTACACGAGATTGCTAGCAAATGAGTGTGTAACTATTCGATTTTATACCATGCAACTTCTAGGCTAATTATTAAAAGTAGTTTTAGGTATCCTAAAAGATTGAAAATCATTTTCTTCGATTCTTTAAAGTGCAGCATTTTATTTTCAAAATTAGTAGAAATTTTATTGAAGTCATAACTTTGCATGAAACCATTTCCAAGTTAAAACTTAAAGGGCCAAACTGTAGGTTTTTCTAATCTCAACTAAATTTGAAGATGTTAAATTCCTTTCTATTTTTTTTCAATGTGCCAACCGTGATTAAACTGTTGCGCATTCATTTTTATAGCATTTGTAATAAAAGAAATGTATCAGTAATTATTGGAAGTACGCGCCTTCCTTTTGAATTTTTGAAACAGTCAACAGAAATATTTGCTTGTAGGGTGTTAAGACATTTCGCGTTAAATGGCATCTCTATCACAAAGGGTATGACTATAGCACTTTTTATATTGACAGATAGGTGTAAAATATTTTGTAACTTAAATTTTCAGTTATATAAAGTAATATTTTTCTTACTTATTAGGTACCTGCAATGGATGCGGATGCTGTGTACAAAGAACCTTCCCCTAAAATCTCTCGTACACGACATGTGGAAGACCAGCCAAGCAATTCGATGCAAAGAAACAGTAACGAATTAATTTGCGACAAATGCGACAACAAAATCCCTGATTTTACTGAAGAATTGCATTGCAAGGAATGCCGATTTAACTTTTGTAAGAAATGCAGTTCTAGGCATAAGAAAGCTATAAAACATATTTATTCAGAGCCTTTTCAAACAGTTTGCAAGGAGCATGACATTGAATTGACTTGTTTCTGCAAAGAAGAGAAGTGCAACCTTCAAATATGCCGACGTTGTGCATCTGAAAAACACAAAGGTCATAATATCTTGCAAATGAATGCAAAATCAAAGCAATGTTTGGATCATTTCTCAAATATAAAGGACGCAAATATAGAAAAACTTAAAAGAACAAAAGAAGTTCTTGAAAGACTTACTAAAAAGAAAGATGATTTTGAAAAAAATGTCAGTGAAATGCAATCGGTGCTTCAAGAAAGGCGTGATGGTGTTATAAAAATTGTGGATGACGTATTTCAGGAGCAATCTAAACGATTATTATCAATACAGGTAGATGTCGTAACGGAGTTTGACAAACAAATTCAAGAATTGAAAACAGTTGTAAGTGAATTGAGAAATGTTGTACAACTAGACTTCCATTTTCCACTTTACGCGTCGAAGGAGAAGGTTATTCAATGCTATCAGTCTAGATTGCCATTTTATAAGTACGAGATTATAGATTACCTCGTTGAATTAAAAAAAATCGCTGTATCTACTGCAAAAAAACCTACTGATTATTTTCACAAAAATTTGAAATCAATGATTGGCAAAATTGATTTGTTCATAAACGGGAGTTTGTTCAGAGGTAGTGAAGCATACGCTACCAGCATTATCCACAAAGATAGAAATGACCAAGTGCAAGATATCTGTTATGATCCTAAACACAAGAACCTATTTGCAACAACGCTTTATCAAATGGATTATTACGTGTATAAATTTTCTGAAGGTAAATTTGAACATAGTTCTAAACTCAGTACTATAGAGGTTACCGATATGCAATCATTCCTATACATTGCATTGCTGCCAAATCGTTGCATTCTTTTACTTAACAAAGGAACATTATCTATGCTATCAGAAGATATGATGAATTTAGAACGTCCCTCCTCTCTCTCCAATCTATGGGTTAGTACTATTTGCTCAAGTCCGTGCTTAACGCAAACTTTTCTGTATGTTTATGCCTCATCGGAAATTATCATGTACAAGTCTAATACTGATTTGGCATATAATCATATAAGTTTACCATTCGAACCTTTAAGCATGAAAGTGCATGAAAATCTAGATTATATTGCTTTTCTTGGTGGTAAACTTGAAAACATAGTTTTATGCTCATTTAAACAAGGAACAACTTTGTGTTGTTCTGTTAGAGACTTCAGTTGTAAATATTATTGCGGCTGTTTTCTATCGGAAAACTTGTTTATTGCATACGATGTAAGATATTATGAATTGGACATGTTCAAACTGGAAAATTTGGAACGTCCAACAGTTGTATATACTCACTCTATTTCTAATTTAAGATGCGAAGGTAGAGAGGACATTAATCATATCCGAACAATCGCCAAGAATTCTCCAAACTCTGTGTATGTTTGTTCGTCTACTGATAACCAAAATTTGGTGTACAAGGCGATTATATAAGCAATAGGTCGTTTTTTATCTGTTTCATCACTTCAAATATCTATTAATTACATGTGTGAAGTTCTTCCAACCTGTCAGTTATTAATTTATCAGTTGTCTGTTATTTTACTATCCTTGATGTTTTTAATAAATATTTCATAACTTTCATTGTTCATACGAAATTTGGCACATTTTTATGAGATTATGCTTCATTGTGTTTTTAGGCACCTAAAGCCTGCAGGCTGGCAGGTGTACAACTTTGCATTGGCATCCCCAAACATAACTCTTAGATCAGTGCCTCTTGAACAAGTTATTCTAGAATTGCTAAAAAATTAAATCAGAATTTCATTTTTATGGTTATATTTTTCCTGTAAAAAAGTTTTTTAAATAAATCATATGATGCGCAAAGCAAATTTGCTCCTATGTCCACTAGCGTTACTTTAAAATAAAAAAACGTTTTGTCTACAGCTTTGATATTTTTATCCAAACCTGTTAAGGCATATCGAAAACCTTTGATATGAACACTAGAGCGTGGCATCGGGTACTCGATAATCCCGACCCGAGTTCTTGTCGGGGTGGATTACAAATGTTATATTTATTATTAAAAAATCTAAGACGTTAAGTAATATGAATGAATTGCTGTTTCCTCGTCAAAAAATGATTGATATCAATGATCATTTGATTTGACAGTCAATGCTTCGGGTCGGGTTCGGGTCTATTTTTTTCCATATATTGTCGCTCTCTAGTATGTATGGATTTATAATAAATATAAAATGAGATTTTAAGAGTTAGAAGTGAAATTGTAGTTCAATTGAGAACAGGACTGAAATTTAATTTGAAATTCCCAAAAGTGAATTTAACTCAAAAATCCAAATTGCATGGATTTACATATATTAACCTCCTGAGGCGAAATAATTTATTTTATTTATTCAGTCAGCCTTAATTGCCATTGATGGGGAA
>CABFPE010000297.1:135006-150439 GCA_900660155.1 Hofstenia miamia
TATATATATATATATATATATATATATATATTGTAATGAAGTTACATAATAGATTTTAATCTACTTTTAATTACTAGCGTCTGTCTTGAACTAACAAATGGTGATCAAAAGTATAAGACCATTGTTTTATTCCAGGGTCTTTCTGGTATTCTAGGTTAGTTTGAAGTTGTCATTGGTGGCGGGAATGTGTCACAATGCCAAAAGCAAGCAAACTCTCCGAATTTGAATGTGGTCAAATCGTTGAACTCCACAAACAAGGTCTGTCACAGGGTACAATTGCTGCCGAGATTTATTGCAGCAAAACTGTGATCCGCAATTTCCTAAAATACCCTGAGGGGAATGGAACAGCAAAAATGGTAAGCAATTTGCAACAATAAATGTACTCCGTGATGCCATCTTCAGCAGTTGGAGCAACATTACCTCTACCCTTTTTGAAACCCTACTTTCTAGCATGCCACAAAGAATGTTTGAGGTCATCAACAAGAATGGAGACCATACTCATTACTAAGTTCAAAATTTACTTTATTCAACGTCCTTGTTGTAGATTTTCCTATAATTTTTATTAATAGTCTTATCATTTTGATCAACTGTGAATGCAGTTCTTGTAAAATTAGTGAATTGTTTTTATAAATTCATTACATTCATAAGTTTTTGTTTCTCTAATCTTTTCATTAGACATTATACCTGCCCCTAGTCGAGACAGCACTTGTTTATCACTGAAAATAGTGATTCTTAAAAATTTTCAGGTGGTCTTAAATTTTTTATCAGCAGTGCATTTGAAATAAAATTACAGTTTACTTCGATAATGAAAAAATGGAACAATTACAAAAATATCAAACATTCTCTTATGAATTTCTATAATAGCAAGGCATATATATATATATATATATATACATATATATACATATACATATATATACATATACATATATATACATATAAAATACGAATTTGGCATTATTCATGAAAATCAAAAATATTCATGAAAGATTAGCAAGTCAGAACAAATGCAGTGAAAATTACTTGACTTAGATATAACGAAAACTTAACACGTATTTCTAAAGCTACTTTTACAAACAAACAATCTAAAAACGTCTGAATAAATAATAAATCATGTCAACATTGTAGGTCTAAAACCAGCACTTAGAGGATCATTTTGTAAATTGTATTAGAGGTACCATTCCAATCGCAAACATACAAAGAGTTTGAAGTACACGTCGTTATAGACCAGATATTGGCCAACTCTGCGTTATCGTTACAACTTACTTTGGTAACAGTTCGAGTACTTCGGTTATTTGCGAAATCCAGCATTTCCAATACACGATTCCTGTAATCATATGCGAGAAAATTCGTTTCTGAGAGAAAGCAACCGCAACGGTACATGCAGCAGTCATCACCGATTACATTCAAAATGACTCCTTCATTAAATGAACACAAATGTATGCCCGGAGTTGAGTCTCCAATAAAGGCAATATAGTCAAGATTTCCATGCACTCTCATGATGCGAGGCCTGAATGGCAGACCCAATGACTTCTTTTCAAAATTGGTGTCCGAATTGTACTTTACAATAACACCTAGGTCTGAAGAAACATAGATATACAAATAGGTCTGTGTTAAACACGGGCTAGAGCAAATGCTAGTAACATTCTTTAGATTCTTAAAATAGTTAGGCAGACTCTCATAACTTGACATATCTTCTGACAGCAGTTTCAGAGTTTTTTGACAAAGCAAAAGAATGCAGCGATTCGGTAACAATGCTAGGTATAAGTGTAATGGTAAATATGGATTCACGGTGGTTTGAAACTTAAACTCTTTAATTATTTCATTTGCGGAAATTCTTAATATGGAATATCCCAAGCGATAATGTATTGTAAAATATAAGCTCTTCGATTGCTGATCATAGCAGACGTCATGCACTTTTTCTTTATCAGTTTTGTAGATAACAGAAGTAGCATATGCATCTCTATTATCTGTAAAACGACTCCGGTTTATTACCAAGTCAGTTTTTCCAATTAATGATTCTACAGTGCATTTAACACTTGCAGATTTTCCTTTAGGAGGAAGCACCGCCATTTTTTTGAATTCAACTAGGTAATCTTCAATTTCAAACTTATATAGTGGCTTTCTAAACTGATACGATGTTATAATTTGTACACTCTCATTCGTCTCTTTAGACGGAAAGTGAGAATATAGTCTGACATCCTTTAGCAATTCAGTGTGAACTTTTTCCAGTTCACTAGTTTTCTCGTCAAACTCATTCATTACAGTTCTGCTCTTAACAGACAATGTGCCACATTGATCCTCAAATACCTCATTCACCCATTTTAAGACATTGTCACGCCTGTTTCTAAGCAACGATCGCACTTCACTAACGTTATCCTCAAAAACTGCTTTCTTGCTGTTTAGTCTGGAAATGATATTCTTGATTTCTTCTAATTTCTCTTTATTTGCTTGCAACGATTTTGAGATATCATCTGAGCATTGCTGTGATTTGACAGTAATTGGCAAGATTTTATGACCTTTGTGGTCTCCAACTGCACAATATCTGCAGATTAGAACATCGCAGTTTGTTTCTTCACAAAAAAGGACTAATTCAATCCTGTGCTCATTGCAGACTGCTTCAGAAGGCTGTGAGTAAATCGCGGTCATATCGTCATCGTGTTTAAAAATACAATCCTTGCAGAAGATGCTTGCACAATCTCCGCAAACAAACTCTTCCCAAAAATCTGGGATTCTGGCTCCGCATTCACAACAAACTGGGATATTCTTTAGATTTTCACCATGAGTGTTGAAAAGTCCATCTTCAACCTTCTGAGAACGAGGAAATTTATTATGAGGGCCTTCATCTATACCATTAGCCTCCAAATCCATTGCAAGTGTCTAGTAAATACATTATTAATAAATATTATATTCAATAACAAAAATAATTTGTAATTAGATAATATACAATGCTTGACAGAAAGTTGTCAATATTCAACTTTGATTTATTAATAAAAAACGGAATCTATGACATTTGCTTTTACACACTTGCATTAATATTCAAATCAAAACCCAGATGTTGTGCAATGCACTTAATACGTAATATGAAATTTGTATCTCTTTTAATGACTTTGAGGTTTAGGCTTGGATTTGATAAACTAGAAAACCTCAATATACACAAATTTGCTACTAAAATGGAATCACAATTCATTATAACAAATATTTACTATTAATATTTCCTTTTTGACCAGTTGCATGTTTTAAAATATTTGTTCATTGCACTGAAGTTATATCAATTTTGTTTCCTTAATGCACCTCTATAGATATACACACAACTGTTACTGAAACTTATAAGAAATTGACTTCAACGTAAAAACTAGTATATATATTCGCAAACTTTCATATTTACTGAGAATCTTAAAAATATTGATCTTCGGACCTTTTGCAAATCATATTACTTAAGCTAGATTGAATATTATTTCGTCAAATGGATTTTGACAAATATTGAAAATCCCTGTTTCTGATATTCTGAAGTGCATTCATATAATTTTCTTTGCATATACTAAACTTTTCACAATGAATTTAATCGTTTGATTGTTTTACATACTGTGTACACATATATCTATGGAGATATATGTAGGAAGTCCATTGACAGAGGCTTATGATGGAAAATACATCATTACTAAAAAAATTAACATAAATTTGTATTTTCAACAAAAAATTGACCTTGATACTAAAAATCAATTTCACAATTTGAATCTTTACGAAAATAATCATAATAATTTCTTTGGCGAATATGAGAAGTATGCAATTTCCTTGTCTAAATTCATAACAAGCATTTGAAAAAGACCGAATTTTAAATGGAGCATAGGAAATACTATTTTTTCCATAGGAATTAATCGCATGCTATTGAATTCATGACGGCTCGGCCATATATGGTCTCGTTGAAAATCAGCTTGACTGTTACGGGAATCAGAGACAAAAGAAACATGGATGTTTAGCATATCCTCCCCTTAAGCCCCTTAGAAAGTTTAGCACTTTCAAGTAACACATTACTGGCCAGTGATGGATTTGACAATTTAAAAGAGATATAATTTTTTTGACTGATGACCGTTTTTCTTTAATGCAAACCCAACAAATTGGAAAGCAAGGACATTGATTGTTTTTTTGCCATGGTGATTGCTTTAAGACTGCATTGTTCATTGTGGGACCAAAGCAGAGCAGGCGCCATGATTAAACATGAAAATATAAACGTTGTCTGTTGGTGACTATAATATTTGATTAGAATGATTATTTTTTGTTGTTGAAGAGAAGTTGTTGATTTCTTAATACTTACGAAGAAAATTATAATTGCTTCTTTATTTAATTTTTTCGAATGATACATTAATTCTTTTAATGTCAATTTCTTTTTTATGGATGATACATTTTTAAAAATAATTGGTAAAGTACTTAGTTTTGATTAGTGATATACAATGTTAAAATGTAAAGAAATTGCAAAATTTTGAAATAAACGTGTAATACTTAGTACAATTATAGCAGGAATGAAGTTAAGTATTTTGCTAACATAAAATCCCTAGATTATCCTTATCTAAGCTTCAAATTCATAACGAAATTGATAGAAATACTTCGTTACTTAATATGCTAATTTTTTGTACAAGTGTGTAACTTGAATAGAATAAACAACTTTATTAAATATACTTCGAAGTGTTTCCTAACTTTTTATTACTCTAAATTTTTTAAAATTTGTTTTTGAAAAATTCTTTAGGTCCATGTTTCACAAAAACTAATAAAGATTCTAAAATCTGAAAATACCATGAGATAGAGGAAAGTCTCCTCCTCCATTCTGCTATTAAACCACGACTTTTCACATTATACAGGGTGGCCCATAAGTTTGTATACAGTTAATACAAACATTTAAATAACAAGAAATAGTGAATTAAACACAGCATAAACAACAAAAAAAACTTCACTACAGCGAATTATGTCAACTCTGGGATTGAAACCTTACAGACCTCGGTTAGTCCATGGATTATTAGAGGACGATCCTGACCGCAGATTACAATTTTGTGAAATTTTCTTAAATGAAATTAATACAAACGTAGAAATACTCGATCATATTCTGTGGACTGATGAAATGCGTTACCAATGAAGGAAAGCAATTTGAACATTTGTCTTAATCTTTGAATACATACTGTTTGTTTTTTATGTTTTTTTGTTGTTTATGCTGTGTTTAATTCACTATTTCTTGTTATTTAAATGTTTGTATTAACTGTATACAAACTTATGGGCCACCCTGTATTTTGAGATGCATATGCAACATTCTTTAAATAGCGCATATAAGAAAGTCAAGCTGAAGAAATCGAGTTTTCTTGTCGCCAAATGATCCAACCACTGCGATCAATCTATTTCTGATAAAAAATTGACATTGAGAACGTCTCCCATACAACAGCCCCAATGTGGTAGCGCGCAATCCTGTTGGAATATAAATTTCTCTAATAATTTCAGCACAGAAATACGNCCTAAATTAAATTGTCAAAATTACTAAATGCATTTTCCAAGAATTAAAACAAATCATCAATAGAGTTTCGTTTTCTTTTCTTGAATGATGCTACAGTAGTTGTTGTTGATTGTTCCACAATAGCCTTTGAAGAGCATTGAAACTAGTGTGGGAGCTTTGTGTCTGCACATGGCTTTGTAAGGAGATACTTTGGTGGTAGAGTGAGTAGAGGTGTTGTAGAAATATTCCAATATTGGTAGTATTTATTGCCAGTTTTTTCCTCCAACATGTGTGGTGATTGTTCTCATTAGTTTGAGTAAAGTTTGGTTTACATGTTTTACTGCACCATTGGCTTAAGGGTGGTTTATTGTTGTATGGGTGTGCAGGACTTCTAGTTTCTTGGCCAGTTTTTGGAAAAGTTGGCTTTCAAATTTTTTGCCCTGATCTGCAATAAGTTGAGTCATTGAGCCAAATCAGTNGTGGTAGCGCGCAATCCTGTTGGAATATAAATTTCTCTAATAATTTCAGCACAGAAATACGTGCCAAAGATATTCACATAGTCACGTCCATTAGCAATTTAATTTTCAACAAAGAATTCTCCAATTTACTTTTTATACCCAGAGTGCAACCCAAACACTAACTTTGGTGAACTTCTTTGGGTTGATATGAAATTATTGGGATTTGTTGTTTCTTTGAATATTGTATACAACGCAAGTAGTATTTATAGATAGCTACCTCCCTATTTCATTTTTCCACTTCGTCGTATTGCTGTTGATATTCTAATATTAAAACCAAAGCTAGCAAATCGTTAGCGAACATCGTGCGTGCTACGTTTGCGAAAAATAGACGTAATTTGACCAATGAAAGTTAGCAAATCGCGAACTATAAATAAGAGATTTATTGCTAAAATTTAGCTAACAAAACGCTTAAATAAATCATCGTTTTTTTAAAAAAGCTCCTGATGCCTTCTTCTATTGAACTTTTTTTGCGTTCTTCATCAATTTATTGGATCGAATGGCATCTAAAACAATGCATATTAAAACTCAAGAAAAGTTTATTTTCATTCATATATACTCTATCAATTGATTAGCAAATTATCATATTTCACAGGTGATGTAATTTTAAAATTTCTTGTAATTCTAATAGTATCTTTGTCAAATAAAAAATCTAATGGCATTCAAAAAATTAGTAAAATTTATAAAGTTGTAAGCTATCAAAAAAAATTAATCTAAGTACTAAACTTCGTCATAAAAAGTTTATTCCCAAAAATCGAATGAACAATATCACGGATTTCTAATAATTTCACATTTTTTCATGTTAGAAGCTAATTGTTTAAGGTAAAATCTCAACAACATCTAATATTTTTGATATAGTATTTCTAAATTTGACAACAATGTAGCCTTATTGGAAAAAGTTTGTGGAAGAAATTTCAGGATCATAAATTTAACACATCTAAATGTCGAGACACTGATCATCAGCAAGACATTGTTGGTGACAGTATACACAAGCATTTAACTTTACATGAACTCTCAAATTAAAAGCAGCAAAAAATTACCCGTCGAAGTAGAAAAACCGAATCTTTAAATTGGATTTTTTCAGTTTTGCCACCAGTCCCAAAACAAAAATCGCATTGAAAATCTTGGGTGAGGAATGCAGTCATGGTTTTGCGGCAGATATCACGAATTTCTTACCACCCTGGAATGAAAGATTTCTTACCTAAAAATGTGCAATCCGAAAACTTAATAAACTAAAAGTATATAAACCATCAATAATAAACAATTTTGATTTAGAAAAAATATTTTATAGAAAAATTGGATTATGAAATGTGAATAAAGATCTATTTACAAGAAAATTTCCTAGTTGTGGTTCATTATTTATTCGAATGAGCAGGGATGAATACGAGGCAGCATTCAATGGTAGAATAATCGATTCATTATCCAAAGAACTCCCTTCTTCGGAAAAACAGGATTCGCCAATTTTTTGTAAAATGATGTTTTGTGATTTTTTTATTTCGAGCAACTCCTTCCAAATTGAATTGAGCTACCTTTCTAAAAACAATAACAAACTAAAATTTACAGTAAAACTCCTCATTTCCGTCCACATTTCATCCGAAATTATTTTGTATTGAATGGGTGATACACTATCAAAATAAAGAGATTCGGTTAAAGACTCCGAGAATAAAGTATAAATTTTATTATAAACATGTGTGAAAAATTTCAGAGTTGCATTTTTAGCATCTCATTAAATATTAATTGGAATTTTTATTCCATGTCAGCTGGAACATGAGAAGTAACAAAAGCCTTAATAAAATTTTAATTAAAAGCAAATACTGGCAATTCTCATACACTGTCACCACCTGCTGATTCTGGAATAAATTGCCTCAGAACATTCGTTGGGCTTCAACACTAAACACGTTTAAGCGACTTTTAAAGCATAACCTCCTATCTAATCAATACCTATTAGGGTCATCCAAAAAATTAAATGCATGGCGAAATATTTAGTGTAGTAATTATTTTAATTTTCTTATCAAGTCGTAATTGTGTATTTTTAAATTATTTTAATCTGTAGCTTAGTTTATTTTAAGTGTCCTGCTTGTTGTATGTATTATCAATTTGTAAATATGTCTATATGTATATTGTAAATATTGTGTATATATTTTTGCAGATTTGTAAATATGTGCAGCAGGTTTGGATGGCAGATAAACTAATAAAGCTATTGAAGACTTATTTATTATATTTTTTATTAACATATCAATAATATTTAGTACTAGTTTCTTGATTCATCATAGAGTAAATAACTACATTTTTTTGGACAAAGCAGTTATCCAAAAATTAGGATTTTTGGACAACAACTAAATAATAAAAATATAAAGACAAAAGAACATATATGTACCGATGTTTTTGGAAGATCTCAAGATAGGTGATAATGATTCGATCTAAATGGTTAGTGATTAATGAGAGGTCAAAGTTAAACTACCTGAGCAGGAACTGTTTGATGAGGGGTATCACGAACCTGCATTTCATCAAGAATTTTTGGAGTATAAATATATATAGCATAATAGTAAAAAAGCTAACCATCTGAATGCTTTCATTGTTGCTATTGGAGATTAACTGTGGAAATGGAATTTCTCTAAGTGGTACCTACAATATGATAATACTTGAAATTTTTAATAAACATGTATCTTTCTTGACGATGATGTGGAAGGAGCTGTCTGTGAGCAAAGCTTAGCAAACTTTGGAACAAACTTGTCAACGAGCCGAGCCGAGCTTGAGCACAGTATTTGATATATAACGAGCCCAAAACGAGCCTATTTTAGGCAAAGCAAGTTTATAGTTCTGCTTGTTAATTTGATTATGGAGATTTTTCTTATGTTTTGCAGTCATTATGCCTTTCCTATAATCCTATTTAAGAAACGTTTATTACATAATAGGAAGAACTATGTAAAAAATTCTTTGAGCACAATATTTTTAAGAAAATACCAAGCTAAAATGAGCCTTATTCAAAGATTTTATGTGGCGAGCCGAGCTGAACTTACACAAAATTTAAGCGAGCCTAGCCAAGCCGAGCTTGGAAATGTCGGCTCGTTGACAAATCTGCTTTGGATGTGAAATTCATAAATTTCTTCATAATCGCTGCTCGTAATTATGGGTCTATGGTCACTCTACTGCTGATGATCAGTTGTGCTCATATCTGATGTGTAGATTGCTCGGTTACATTTTTTCCGAACTTGAATTTCAGTATCCATCAAAAAATTTTTTTAGTGGAAGCATTATATTGTACCATAGAACAATTTAAAAAAATAGTCCCATCTTTTTTAAAAATCAAAAAATTCTCACCAGCCCTGGCAATTACTCGTATCCGGCGTTTTTCCCAATTGTCAGCAGGAAGGGAATGAAAATGTCGAAGATTAGCTGCCTTTTGCTTGTGGTATAAGCAAATTGACCTGCCTTCTAACCAAGTTGTGGGAACATACTCCACACTTCCTTCTTCTAGGAATTCAAAACTCTCTTCCATTACTGAAACCAGATCATTAATTACTAGATATACAATACATATGTAATTTTTTGAACAAAATAGGTTCCAAAAATATAAATTTATTATAAAATATATACAAGAGAAACACAAATGTTTCTGATTAAAGAAATTTAAACTATGCAATAAATTGATGGATTAATTTGATAACAAGAAATTCAGATGTTGAGTTATTGGAGATTGCTATACACTTGTATGAAATTTCTGTAATGCAGATATCTTCTACAATTTCACTATTCTTGCACTTAAAAATTCCAAAATCAATTGAAGATTACGGTGAATGAAGATAAAATATTGACCAGAGCAAACTTAAAAGAAGCGGTTTTATAGAAACTTATGATTTTCCAGCATTTTCCATTTTTGAGCAGGCAAAATCCGTCTTTTCCATTATCCAAATAAAATCTTTCTGAATAGTAAAATCTTGCATAATGTTTAATTCGATCCTTAGTATACATAAACTTCGTAAAATGTTTATCACGTAAAGAAATTGTTTTTAGAAAACTGGGTTCTTCATGTGCAATGCGATTGCCGATTTCTTCCAGAGGTAATTTCCACTCTTCACCTTATTTTTAACTGTGTGTAAAAAATTCTCAAATTCGAAGCAGGAAAATTCTTCTAATGTCGCAAGTTATGCACTTTATAAACAATAAAATTTTTTAAACAATAAATTCGTTTAAGAGCAATAATTGAGAATTTCGTTTTTTTACTAATACTGGCTCATGGTCTAGTGGAGCAGTGCTTTCAAGATTCCCAAGCCTTCGCAAAATGGTTCGATCGCTGACAGCAAAATCAGAAAAAATATATTCAGATGGAATTCATAAATAGCCCGAACTGGCAAAATGTTATTAATGAAGGAAATTATTACTTTGTCTAATTTCACGGAGTTTGGAAAGCGTAAAAAACGCAGAAATTAATTTTTAGGCCTAATATTATGCAATTAGTATCATGAAAACTAACCTTTTAACCACGAAAAAAGCAAATTTTCATCAAACCAAGGCAGCAAAGATGCATGTAATCTAGTGGAAAGTTGTTAACCATGTCTAAATTTGGTAATTGCTCAAATGGCGAGTTACCAGAGTGGTGGTCAGATTGAAACCGTAAGCGAAACGATTTATCACTACGCGGACAGCCGTCTTTTCTGAATATCACCTTTCCAGGGGAGGACACAGAGGGGGGTTTTGGGGGTTTAAACCCCCCCTTAAATCAGACGCTCCAAAAAAAATTCTTACTAAATTGTTTCTCTACTACTCTGTTCACTTATAGTTCTTTTGGTGTGCCATGTGATAGTTTGAAAGTATTAAATCTTTGAGAGCTTTTTAAAAGAAGAATCAGAGTTTTAACCTTATTAATCTATATTTTTAGTATTTAGTGTTACTTCTTTTACTTGTTCTTATATTTTACTTTTAGGTTTTAGGTGTAGGATATTTTAAACCCCCCTGTTATTAGAATTCTGCGTCCGCGCCTGCTTTCCATTGTGATATTCACCTTTTTCGTCGCAATAGTGGCAGGAGTAGGACCCCGAATGACCAACAGTACTCTTAATAAACCCACGTGCGGGACTGTCCGCACAAGCATATGAAATTCGAATGCCCAAACATTGAACCTCTTGCAGAAGTTCACTAAGAAAACAATTAATGTCGGGCTTACCTTTCCTATAAAATATAGCAATAACAAATACATTTTTTGAATCACTAAATCTATCAAGAATAGGCCACATATTTGTATTTATCTCCAAAAAATTGGAAGGGATGACTCAACGTAATATAGCCTGGTTGTAGAGCGACCTCGAAGTACTGTCGGGGATATCATCAGACGTTTCATTTCTCAAAACATCATTGCCCCCAAGCCAAAGTCCGGAAGACCAAAGAAGACCTCCAAAGCCTCCCAATCAGCTCTTATGTGCCTTTCAAAGCGAAATCCCAGGAAGACTTCAGAGGAATTTCGCAAGGAATGGTCACCTTGTGACGGCAAGAACTGTGCGAAACATCCTGAAGAAGTACTCAATTGGGACTTTTGTGGCGCCCAAAAATCAATTCTTAACCTCAAAGCAAAGATTACGCCGGGTAAGGTGGGCAAATTTATTGAGAGACAATTCCTCTGAACATTGGTCTAATATTATATTTTCAGATGAGTCAAGATTTTAGCTATACTCATTGAAAATAATGTTGATAAAGAGACCAACTGGCAGAAGTTCAGATTCTTGCCTCAAATTACTCGGGGACCATGAATTATGATGGGAAGTCTGTATTTGTATGGGATGCAATATGGAAATGTGGCTTTCGCAAGATTGTTCACATCATTGGTACTCTCCTAAGCTCTTAATATGCTCGGATTCTAGAAAAGGAACTCTTGCCACTCCTTACAAGTGATCAATATATCAGCAGGATGTTGCTCCATGTCATACCTCAAACGAAATGACAAATTTTCTCGACAATAATGGGGTTGCTATCCTTGCTGACTCGCCTGGCCAAACTACAGACCTTCACATTATCGAAAATATGTAGAAAGAGGTCAAATATCGAATTAGACAGCATACTCGCTTCACACTGAAGACGGGCTTTATTGAAAGACTTTTTGCTTCCATCCCTGATCGCCTTGAAGCAGGCATTCGCTTAAAGAGACACCCTACAAAATATTGGAAGAGTCAATTTTGTTAATAATTGCTTGTATTGAATCAAATATATATTTATGAATTTTATTTTGAATTTACTATTTTTAGATGTCCTCATTTGTTAAAATTTTGTTTCAGGTGGTTGACAACATTTTTCCAATACAAGTTTTCTAATTTTGATTAAAAATTAATAGCCAATTGCTATTCTACATATTTTATGGTATTAGACATACCAATTTTTCTTTCATAATCAAAGTAACAGCTTAGTTATAATTTTAGGCACACTCTATCCAATGAATGTTCATTATTTATTCAAAATAGCAAGGTGGTCGAATACATATTTCCAGTACTGTACTTCATTACATTTTCTTGTTTATAAAGTTTAACTAAAGAACTCCATTTGGATTTATATTTTTCACTTCATATAAATTCAATGCGTTCACATTGAATTCAAATGAGAGAGTGTAAAATTCGAAAATCTGTACCAATTATTTCGAACCATTTTTATAAGATAAACTACATCAAATCATATAAGAAAAATACAGGTGAACCAGAATGCGGTATCTATTATTAATCCCAACACGCATATCCAGAAATTTGTTATAAACTGAACATTAGAAAATATGACGTTCAATTCATTTATAAAAGTTTATCTAAATTTATCAATATTGATAAGCCATAAGATGATAAACGTATAATTGATGTTGTGCAATTTTTTTTCTTGAAAAATTCTCTAATGAATTGTCTTATTCTTCTAATAAATTCCTCAAATAGTTACATAACACATTCAATTAAGATCTAGAAATTTAACAATCATGAACTTTACGAAGCCTCTCAGGAAATGGCACACATAAATCATTAATATATAACTTGATTTTTAAATTGTCATATATTTTTACCGTTTCTTAGCAATTGGAATAGGCTTGTCTAAGCGATATATTCGAACCAGTGGCGTACGCAGGGGGGGCCTGGTGGAATGCCCCCCCGTCAGGTTTCCAAATTTGATTTTGACTAGATAAATCAAAAAATTTTTCGTAAAAAAATGAAAAATTTAAGATCTAGGATTGTGAAATGCATTTTTTAGGGTATATTTTACCAATATTTTCAAAAATTTTTCGAGGCTTCGCCCCGCATTAGGTAATGACGATGATGTCCCCCCCCCGTCAGAAAATCCTGCGTACGCCCCTGATTCGAACAATATTATTAGTTCTGTCGACATTCCAAATCGCTGATACTATATTATTACTGAGTTTATCCTGATATCAAAAAAAATCACCTGCATTAAATTTTGGTAATTGACCCTGTTGAAAAACTCTTTTCATGGGAAATTTTCGAAATGTTGATTTATAAGATATAATACACTGGCTTTAATCCTTTTATATACTAGAGAATGCATAAGTTTGAAATTTAAAAATTCTAAAACCCACGAAGTTTAGTTAATAGAAAATAAGATATTTGTAATATTGCATATGATTAATTATTTTTTTCTTCAACTTTTTTCGAACTGATACTAAGTAAATATACGAATCGTTGATAAAATAGTGTTCATTCTTTAGGGAAAGAAAATGCTGCATAAATTGAAGTATTGTAGTTTACACATAAGAATTATTTTGTACAATGCGATACAATGTACAATATGTTATGATAAATTTAACCGTAAATAAGAATTCAACCTCAATATTGATTCATGATGCTACAACATTCCAGGCCGTGATTATAGTTGGCCATGACAGTCGAAAAATAAGAGGAGACAATTTTCTATCTTCTGGAGTTTTCAGATTTTAATTATCTTCATTATTTTAAGAATAATTTAGGAAACCATCACATATATGGAAAAATTTCCAGTAGAATTAGTGCTAAAGGCCGTTATAGACCTATAAACGCACAATTGATATAAATGAAATTTGTCATATATTCTTGGTTTAATTTACATTTTAGGGTCTCGAATTCATGTGTTTTGGTTATTTTCTCTTATAGCTGAAATTGTTACAGGAACCTGATTATTTTGAGCAGCCTGTTATTGCCTACAAATTGGTTGGAACGGAATTTTCCTAGTAAAATCTGCACTAAAAGTGGACAACCACCCCGTAATATTATGGAAAACCATGAAAAATATTACACTTATATTCTAAGATACACAAAGCAAAAATTTGAAAGAGAAATGCTAAATAAAAAGTGTCTAGCGTGAATTATCATTAAATTTAACATATAAAAATTTTTTTCACTGAAAAACAGTATACTAATTACCCATACAACTGAATTTGGACAGTGCAATGGAAATAGTTATGAAGCATCTGCATTGAAGTTGGGAGTCATAAAAGCATGAAAACTGATGTGGGTCCTAGTTTGCCCAGATCTGTACTAAACTATATTTTTTAAATTACAAATGTTTAAGCAATCATCAACAAATTCCATATTAGTAAAACAGTTGATCCTTTAATAGTGAGTTTACATTTATGATTCTGATAGGTCAATGTGCGTATACAAGGCTCGAGATTATATAACTTGTTTTGTCATGGATTCTAATGGTTCTATACTTTCACTTGTATTCATAATGATCAAAAATGCAATTTTCTCAACTATTTTCTCAATATTATATTTTGTTGAAAAAATTTCCTAATTTTTTTGACTACGCGAGCATGTAACAGAACATCATCTGAAAATTGAAAGGACTTGACCTAGAACTGATACCTGAGACACTTCGATATTTATATATTGTGAACAATCGAATATATATATATTTTAGAAATAGGGTTTATGATCATTAAAATGAACAATTTTCTTTAGTTTGTTTTATTACTAAAATATGTTTAGTCGAACTGATGAATCTAAATATATCTTTGTCTAATTTTGTACATAATTAATGTATAGATTCTATTAATAAATGACTAGTTGATAACCCTATTCTAAAACCAATTGATGTTTGATTAACTATTTATTCTCTTCATTGCATTCTAAGATAAAATTTCTAAAATATATTGGGCGATCGTTCTCCCATTTTTTCGAAATGGGGGTAACTTCAGCAATTTTTGCATTTGAGTAAAAACAATCACCAATATATTTGCCTAACAATGAGCATTGTCAGGAAATTAACCACATTAAATTTTAACAAAAAATGATGTAACGTACTTTTTAAAGTTAATTAGAATGCTAAAAATATAATCCTTATTTTTATTCAAAGTTGGTATATATATATATATATATATATATATATATTACTATTGAGCTGCTTTCAGTGTAAATTGATCTCGAGATTAGCAATGGTAAAATATTTGGCTCTCTGTGCATAAGTTGTAAAACCTCATTCTGTGTAC
>CABFPE010000297.1:170783-187670 GCA_900660155.1 Hofstenia miamia
GTTGGGTCGGTCAGAGTTGGGTACCCGATGTCCATCACGGATAAACTGCACCTACTTGATCTAGCGATTCTCGATTTAACAACATCTTGGCTGTAAAGTGAGATTAATTAGAGTGTTGTAAAATTTATTAAAATTAATGTTATATATGCATATATACACGCCCATAGGACGGCTTCCTACTCCGAACTTCTTTCGAACGAGGAGTTGTTTGTATAACTTCTTTCTGATGAGAAGTTGTTTGTAGAAATTCTTTCTTATGAGAAGTTGTTCCGTGGCAGACTTTTTGTTGTCTTCTTTTATATTTTTATGTATATTTTTATGTGTAGCTTTTTAAATATTACTGGTTTAGCTGTTTTTTTTATATAAGGTAGTTTAATCAAAGTCTGCTCTTGAAAAGAAGTTGAGTAGGGGATGGCTTTGAAAATGACATCTTAAATGTTTGAAAGCTTTCAGCCATGCTGTTTGATAGAGTGGACTGCTGGTTCATCACAAATTGCATTAAGAACTTTCTGAATGCATTATTGTCAGCTAAAACTGTGTGGTTGATTCATTGATTACAAATGATGTCTTTCAATATGTTGATTACTGACGCTGCAGCTTTGCTTGCTAATTTTTATAGTATTAGACATCGCGAAAAGCAGTTGACGCAAACTAGGAAGGGCTTACATCCAATTTCAAGTATATCTACCCCCTCCACCTTTCTGAGTGGAAGAGAGGGTTTTTCTTGCAATTGGATTGAATCATTCTGCATTCATCACAATCGTTGATAAACTTCTCAATGTTTTTACTATTCCCATGTGTGATCTGTGGAATTCTTTAAGCACTTATTTCCAACGTGTCTTTGGTATGTATATCTGTTTTCGACGTAAAATGCATCCTTCATTTGAGTAGAATTCATCCTTGATTTTTTCCATTAGTTTCTATCATCTGATTATGCTGGGACCACGAAGTTGATATGTGTAGGATTTCTTTAGCATATTTGTCTGCATTTGTTTCATGTTTATTCATTCCAATAGTTCTAAAGTTGTTTACTGCTATTGAGTGAGCGTATAGAGCCAATTCGTCCTCGATGTCACTCGACTTGAGTTTTGGCAATGGTGGTCTCGATAGAGTATCAACAAATTCTAATTCTTTACCGAGTCTATGTGTCATTTTCGGGTACCTTTGCAGCATAGCTTCAAGAGGTTTATGGTCTGATTCTACTTTGACATCTCGTTCATATGTGTACTGGTGGAAGTTAGTGTATGCGAAGGGTTATAGCCAGTAATTCCTTGTCAATTTGTGAATAGTTTTCTTTATGTGGAGTCATCGATCTGGAGGCATATGCTACAGGTTTGTATTCTTGAAGAAGCCATGTCCCTAGGGCGTAATTTGAAGCATTTGCTTGCAATGTAATTGGCAGTTTGTTATCAAAATAACGAAGAACTGGTTCTGATGTAGGAAAACGGATTATTTGGTGTAATCCATCTGTGTGCTGTTGATTCCATTGAAATGGAAGGATTTTCTTTTCTAATTGGTGTGGTAATCCTTGAATAGTTTGGGATGAATTCTGAGATGTAATTTACCATGTCAAAGAGTCGCTGAAGAGATCTCTTGTCGGAAGGCGTCTATAAATCTCGAATTACATTTATTTTCTGTACATCTGGGTAGAATACCATTTTGCTAAGAATGAATCTCATGAATTTGATGTTATTCTTCATTACTTGTACTTAGCCTGATTACATTGGATGTTTCTTTCATGTGTTCTTTTAAATGCTCGTTCGTCTGTCATTTCCGTAGTAATACAAATATCGTCATGCATAGCAATAACGTTAGGAATATCGCCAAAATGTCTCTCCATAATGGCCTGGGTAGTGCTTGATCTTAAATTTTTCTGCGCCGAAAATGGTTTAATGGGACGTCATTGACGCAATGCACCTCATTTATCTGACCTTTCAAAATTCGAACACCAAGAATTTCAGCTTCTAATAACGTGCTAAGACCAATTATTGGCTTAGTTTCTGTTAGAACAACCAGGAATTTTGTGCTTAAATATCTATTTTTTCGTCCTACATTAATTGCAACCTTTATTTGTCCCATTAAAGGAATAGTTTGTCAGCCATATCAGGTAAGTTTTGAATTGCTTTTGTGAATCTGAATTTTCGCGTGATTTTCTCTTCAATTTCTTTGACCTTGGCATTGAGCTCCCGAATCGACTTTCATTTTCATGGCCACCTCGTGAATTTTAACTGTTCAATATTTCATTGCATTTTTGTTTTCTGCAAAGTGGTTGGGTTTTCCGCATTTTTGCAAATTTTACCACAAGCAGGACATGATCTCGGCGTCATTACCTACATTCAAAATCTTGATCATTTTTTAATTTCAAATTTTCATGTCGCTACGGATAGTGTCNATATATATATATATAGGGTGTCCAGGATTTTATGGAAAAACAAAATGCCTTTAATCTCTAAAAATATCACTTTATACGAAAAATTTCAAATTTCTCCTACTTCTTGAAAAAAGTGATTTTCTTTATTCATTTCAGCTTTGTGGTTACGACTGATTATGAACAATAAATTTCTATTTAATGAGAACCTTAATATCCACTCAGTTTCACGATCATGCATGTTGACTGATTACGTAATGCCTCAGCTCAAAGCAAAACGAAAATTGGCATCAACAATTATTTCTTGCAAGGTGGAGTGAGGCCACACACTGTGTATCAACCTCTCCAGCTTCTCAACTCGAAGTTTCCTGGACGGATAACTTCAAGCTTCCTGGGGTACCTCAAGGGCAGAATACACCGTCGAAACTTAGATGACATACAAGATCTCAAAGATGCTATCACGACTACAGTGAGAAAAATCCCACAAGACTTCTACAGGTCGTCTGTTGAATCAGTCAAGGATTTGTCGTTTTTGCTTCATTGATACTCGATGCGTAAAAAATGTATGGGTTTTTAAATAAAAAATATTTTTCATAATCATTCGTACCCACAATGCTGAAATGAAAAAAATAAATCCCCCTCATTCAAGAAGCAGGAAGAATTCGAAAATTTTCATATAAATTGATTTTTTAGAAATTAAAAGATTTTTGTTTTTGCTATATTCAGAATCTTCAGGTTTGTATAAGCCAAATCAAAGTGAAGGTCCAACTTTCATGTTATTTTTTTCGGTCTATGACTTCCAGCTACAATTTTTTAAACTGCAACTAGGATATAGCGTTCTCGTACAGATAGATTGTAGCTTCTTTAGATTTCTTAGCTGTTTTTAACATTCTGCTTCTTAATTTTAAAAATACAACATACTTTCGCTAATTAGAGACTTTTGGTTAATTACAAATATCGAACTGGAATTTAAAACTGACATATTTTCCATACCTATTAATCCACTACTATTGACATGTGAATTCATTACATTTCAAAAATCTGCGCTCTAATTTTTCCTTTTCCGATTTATCAAATGTTGATTCACTCAATGGTCCAAAACTAAATATTCACACTTTTACAATAGCCGTCTATATTCATTATTAGAGCGAACATTTTATAGACGTATGCCTCCAATTTGCACATGCAATGAGTAATTTATAGTGGGTATGAAGTGATTTACATAAATATAATATCATTTAAATGAGTACAACTTCTACATTATTTAGTTAGAGTAATACTGTGATTTGCGGTATTTCAAATATGTGTAAGTATAGGTAACCCATATTCGACATAGGTATTATATATATATATATATATAAAGAATATACACAAAAATGTACCTCTGCCTCTCTTTGTTGGTTTTGAAAAAAGATCTAAATGAAGATATATTCAATAAAGTGGACAAATATTTGGAGTTTTCATATAATTCAAACAAAATTGGAAATCTTAGATATGCAAATTTTGATAAAAGCAGGCATGTAATTCTGCTGCGTACCATCATAGTCTCTTCATAACAAATAATTGGATGCATTTTGTTCAGAAGTTGTTTCTGCAATGATTATAATTAATATTTTGATTTTTTGCAACGCAGTGGATTTTTTTATTTTGGGTTCAAATTTTGTTTGCTTTTTAGCTGAGATTTAGTTTCAATCGTAAAAATTGTCCATAAGTATACACGTATGTAAAATATAGCAAAAATACAATTCGATGTAAAAAATGGAGTAAATACCCAATTTTTTGTTGTTGATAGAACTCACAAGTTTTAGAAATACTGAAACTAAGACTTTGATGAAGAGTAAATAACATTTTTGAAAAAAATAAAAAACTTAGCTCATCTGATGTAGCAACTGTACTTTTGTAAACTTTTACATATTGGTATAATCCATCAATATCGATATTGAAAGGTAATTGATTCGAAGAATTTCATTGATTAGTGTTAAAATGTGGCACTTACATTTTAAATATATAGAACTAAATTTTTAAAAAGAATTTTGATTTTAATGAAAATTAACCATATGGCCTGGGGATTTTTATAAAATTTTATATGAAAAAATTTAAACGCTTATAGCTCAAAAACTATTAACGTTATGCTTAATCAGAAAGCACCACGCGTTGGAGAAGAGTCTCCTCCTTCTTTGTTGCTCTTAATCCGCGCGCGGGTATGCCATGCGAAAAGTCAGAGGTCACGGGACCGAAGAAACAGTCAAACTTCTTTGCTGTCTAAATGGGCTCAAAACCTTTTAAATACATAGAACACTAGTTATGGAGAGAAGTTAAATCCTCTACGAAAATTCGAAATTTTCTAAGAAAATTTTTTAATCTTTTCAATAACCTTTGCCAAAGCAATACGCTTTAATAGAAATTTTCAACATTGCATTAAAGTATGTTCCCCAATAGACCTATACATACACCAAGATTTTCAAATTTGGTAATAGGCTTGGAGAAAATTCTTTGTAAATGTGGAAAAACGGTTTGTTCTTTAAAATTGACGCCAGACGGCGTAAGGGTAAGGAAGTAAAAAATCCGCTTAAAATTTATAAGAAATTTTCAATACGTCATGTCACATTAAATTTCCTTTTCCAAAATTTAAATTTAATTGAAAGGCACTTACCGCTTAACTCATCATCTGCTGACATCTTCCTTACTAAATATAAAAGATTAGGTCACTTTCGTTACTAGTTATAACTATATAAAATAGAAAGTAGTCGGTGCTTGCTTAACTCTCTAGCAATGAGAAGTAAATATACTAGTTTTATGTTGGTTTGAATGCAAAGATGAAATTAAAAATAATGCCATGTTTACATATTTTACATGAAACCTCACATTCCATTTGGTTTTGGTGACATTGGAAGGTAAGCTCCTCAATGAACTGAAAACACATTCTCTTGGTTTGGAAACTGGGTGCAAAGCTTAATGAGTGGTTGGAAACACTATACAGATTTTATCGAGCTACTTGTTGGGGTTAAACAAAGTGATTCTCTGCGTGGACCATTATTTACCATTTACACAGCACCTATCAATAATGTTATATTCCAGTCTTAATGAGCATGGTTCTTACATAGCTAAATACTCTGATGATACCAGACTACTATACACTACATCTAAGTCACATCATTATGATGACCTTCTGAAGTACGACTTAGTTGTAAACAAACTTCATAACCTATCACAAATTTGAGGTACGGGTTGGATGTGTAGAAAAAAAATTGACCACTCAACTTTGACTGGCAAACGAAAGTTTGAGAACTAAAAAATTGTTCATAATGAAAATATTTAATTGTTCAAACGCATAATTGAAAAATGCACTCAAATAAAGTTTTCAAAAACATGCACTACATAGTTGATGAGTTGAACTACATAGCTGATGAGTTGAACTACATAGTTGATGTGTTGAACTACATAGTTGATGAATTGAACTACATAGTTGATGAGTTGAACTACATAGTTGGTGTGTTGAACTAAATAGTTGATGAGTTGAACTACATAGCTGATGAGTTGAACTACATCGTTTGGCTTTATTTTGTAGATAGTATTAAGCAAATCAACTAAACACAATTTGTTGAAAGGAGGCATTCGCTTGGAACGCATCTCTCGTTCCGTACAAAGGATAACTGTATTGCATATGCATAAAGCTATAATAATGAATAAAAAACCTAATATTCAATTGGATACAAAATGATTAAAATCAAAACTTTGAATTACAAGTTAAACCAAACATATACACATGAATAATAATATAAAAATACTTACATGCACCATGAACTTTTTTAGAGAGAGGCTGCAATGGTTCTAAAGACGTTGATTAGTAACAAAATGGATTTTGTTCAGTTTTCAGATATGTATTCATAAGACTCGCTTGTAGAATGCAAATAGAGAAGAACAAAGCATATTTTTGGAAACGGTTACAAAAGAGAGGATTAGTTAAAAGAAATACCCAATTTGAAAACAATGTTGAAGCCATTCCAAATTTAACAGTACACTCCGGTTAACAATCCGAAGACTGACTGAGTGATTTAAAAGATAGTGGTAAGAAAAGTTAGATTTGGAGAAAAAAAAGCACGAAGTCCTCTAATAGTAAGCGCATGCTACAAGCAAAGTCATTCTTGAAAACGCCATTTATATGCAACTGTTCATATTTCCTTAGAGGAGTTAAAAAAGTCTGCATCTTCAAAAAACAGATCATTCGTTTTGACTAATGATTAAATGTCGAAAGAACAAATGCTGTTATCTCAAATTATTAATATTAAGTATGAAAACGAATCGTTTGCATTCATTGATAGTTGTTAAATCGCATAACAACATTTCAAAAAATATATCAGGCAATAGACCCTGCTTGCAATTAAGAGTCATCCATTTTTGGAACTCGACAATGACAAAAAACTAATAGGTGCAATTTTAAGTTCATATGTGAATGTTAGTAATAAGCGTAAAAAATATGAACACATTACTAGATAGAGGTGATGGTGGACGTCCTTCCGAAGATTCTAAATATTAACTAAATAGAAAATATAAATTTAATTCTTTTTGAAATACGTTTGAAAATGATTGGAATTTGACGTTGAAATATTTCAACTTATATAAGTGAGATGTTTCAAGTGTGGTAGCTATTTGAAGAAAGCGATCAGAGTTGAGTTTTCATAGTGTTGAGAATATTGATTTTATCAGCCGATAATTAACGAATAGAAACAATTAAATCATTTTCCAAAATAATATGCTAGAGTCTTCACAATATAAACTTTTATCAGGTGAGGAAAAAGCAATTGGATTGCGCTTGTGGCGTCACCAGGGGGCATTGGGGAGTCCCCCCCCAACTTTTAAATATGCTCGACATATATTTTTTGAAGATTGCTGTGGGTGGGACCAACATGTTTTGCAGGAATTCTAATGGGTATTTTAAAAATTTCTAAATATTAACTCAAGCGTGTTGTGGAATAGAATGAAAAAAGGATGTTATCCAATAAAATAAAGAACTTTATTACATTAAAATATCATCTCCTATGAGTGCTTGATCCTAGGCCTTTCCACATTGAAAAGTTGGCGACACCTCTGGATTTTGCTGATTATCAAATGTTAACAGCTGATAAATTGCCAAATATTAAAAATCAATAGTCTGAACACACTAGGGATGTCGATTCCGGAATCCAGAAATCACGGGATTCACTCTCGGGATCATTTTGAAATAATCATGAAAAATCCCGGGATTGGGATATTGCCAGTCTATTCTCAATGAATCTTAAAATATTCACATTTCTGATATTTTAGAATGAATTCGTTTGAATAGACTTGTAGCTAAGTAAATACTTATTAAAAACTAAATTTCACGATGGCATATTGAACTAAATGAATGAATCGGTTTTGTAGCAGTCTACTGCGTATAACAAAGTAATTGAATTATTCCTCGCCTTAAAAGATCAATTTTACAATATAGTTTGTTATTATATTATATTTTACATACACACTTAAAATTTATATATATTTAACCATAAAAATGACATCATCACGTCCTAAAAATTCGAGGAGTGTACAAGCTTAAAATGGAGCAAAATCTACACAATTAAAAAGTTTCTCACCGATTTTAAAGATAATTTTTTTATGTGAATCTGTCTGCAAGGAAAGCAATTCAGAACTGCCGGGCATGAATATAAATATTAATGATCACCGCCTCCTGTATTTCCGAAATCGTCTGCAACGTTACAACATCAATCTCCAAGGCATCATCTTTTTTGCACGGATGGTGTAAGCCTGATGTCTCTAGTTAGCAAAACCACAAACCAACTTTGTCTTACTAATGGGTTTCACTAGGCTGTGTAACACACGCTCTACACGAAACACGTGTCGTTGAAATGTGCAGAGAGTGAGAGTGCGCTTGACAATGATGCCAAAGAGAATGAACCAGACGTTGAAGCCAGCGATCTTTCGCCTTCAGCTAGGGATTTAATCAAGAAAGTTGGCTGCGTCACTTCTCGCTCCCAGAAGTACCCTTAGCAAATTACAAGAGTTGTTTATTAGTTCTGATTAGAAATGTCCGGACTCGGTCTGCACAACACGAGTAGTACTTCAACAAATTGCAAACGTGCATCTAGCTGGCTTTCCCCATAAATAACACCTACTTCTGTTGAGCCCGGAACTTGTGTGTCTGCTGACCATTCCGATTGGTGGCAGATTTTATCAGCGTGACATTAGTTGCTGGGACTCTACTATTTGCGGAAGGGCGCAAATTCTAAGTTTCTTATAGATTGGTGAAAATGGCTGCCTCGCCCAACAGCAAGTGAAGTCGTTCCTGAACGCCCAGTTCCAAAGAACGGAGTTTACGTTCACGCAGTCGCATGAGCCTGCCAGTAAAGAAGACCCTGCCTCCGTAGAAGAGATCAGGCTTTCCGTTTATTGTATTGCAATAATATTGTTGCCAAAAAAATTGAACAATAAATTATTGCAATATTGAAATTTTTGACAATAAATAATTTCAATTATTGTATAATATTTCAATTATCTTGGCGTTTCGACGTGATTTTGTTTCTTTTCTTGCTACCAATCACGTAGTCTAACCGTGGCCTAAAGCTCATTTTGCACCGCAAATTGCGGTACTGGATACTATAGCCATAGCCATATGGGCCGTTGTTTTGATCCGCCACCCATCCCGGGATGCAGGCCCGCCATCATGTCTAGCAAAAATGAACGCCATCTGCGTTCAGCATTCAGCAATTCTTTGAGCAATCCTGCTGATTTGTTTACACAGTTCTTTAATTGCCCATGGTTTTGAAGGATTAGTGAGGAAGGCTTTGATTTGTCTCGTGCTTTGATTTGATGAGGCCAGCTGATTTTCTCCTTTTGAGTAAAGCTAAACACTGGTTGGGAATAGGCGTACGACAAGTACGTAGTGCATGTAATAATCAATAATTGTTACAATAATTGTCAATATCTGTTCTTCAACAATAAATAATTACAATACATCTTTGCTGGACAATACAATTATTGCAACAATATTATTGACAATTATTGGATTGTCAATACAATAAACGGAAAGCCTGGAAGAGATGGTGACTGGATGGTTGCTGACTGTTTGTCTACATGTGTATAAATAAATGTGCATTTAGTGTAAATGTACTAAATTATACTAAAGTTCGCAATTGATTAGAGGACATTATGCTGCATATTAAAGTGGCTTTCGCAGGACACTTTAAATTAATCAAATTACACTTAAATGCATTTTTGAATTGTTCTAGTTTTATGTACTTCACATACATGTATATAATTATGTATGCATGTACATTATATATATATATATATATATATAGTCGCGGCCACTGAATTAGCATCACATAATGCTAAAAGTATATTTTTACTTATGGAAGCAATTCATTATAATTGCAGGTGAGTCGGATGATAAGTGGAATGATTTACGCCCTGCCAATGAGAATAAAGCAAAATACAAAACATTTAAATAAATTGAACACTTACGCAACGCATATCACATGTTTAGAATGGACAAGAATAAATATGTTTTGTATAAAATTTATTATATTAATACTGAAGTGATGCTAATCCAGTGGCCGCGACTGTATATACATATATATATATATATATATATATATATTTATGATATTATTATTTTATGTATATAGTATTTTATTTGAATGTGAAATTTGAAATGAGAAAGTTCAAAATTTGAAACGGGGATAATACACGTAGTAGTATATATAAACATTGATATATTTAAGTCATTTGGTACAAGGTGACTAGTCATTTGTCATGTAAGACAATCCCTAGAACACACCTATAGACAAGCACAACAAAAGTGTTTAGAGTGTAGTGTTAAAACTTGCCCGATAGAAGTAAATCAATTCTGGCATCATCGTCGCTCATTACTTCTAAAATCATTCCGTTACAAGATTTCTTCTTTGGAATCAGTAAAAAATGAGAAAATTTATCTTTTTAATTCCAAAAAAATTGTTGGAAAATGGAAGTACGAGATGCCTTGAAAGGCAATTGTAAAAATATAAAAATAATAAATGAGCATAGAAAACATTAATTTTTCAACTCTTACATAAATGTATTACATCAATACTTTGAGTTTGCCACTTCGATAGCAGGAAGTCTGTGTTCTAGATTGTGGTATTCCCATATTACACCAACAATCTCAAAAGCACCTTTAATAGAGGTTGTTCAACTGAATGATAAGCGAGACAATGGCAAATATTATTACTAAAATCTTAACATCGTTCCATTCTTTTCATTTAAGGTAATAAGTCCAACTGTTCTCATATTAAAAAGAAAAATCAAGTGACATAATACTTGATTAAAGAATAATACAAAACTAACTAAAACAAAAATAAATGTAACCCAAAAAATTACATCTGTAGTTCACAAATCAAAAAATATGAGGTGAAATATAAAATAAATAAAAACAATCGATTTGGCAAACCGCAGTCTATTGATACATAAAAGCCAGATTTGTAAACGAGCATGGCCGAGTCGAGTTTGAACACTGCATTGGACATACAACGAGCAAAAAATGAGCCTTTATTAAGTCAAGCAAATTTATAGTTCTGGTTTTTAATTTGTTTATGAAGATTTTTTCTATTTTTTTTCATTCAATATACATTTTTTAAAATGTTATTTTAACATATTTATTAAATAATAAGAACAGATATGTAAAAAATTTGAGAGCGCAATATTTTTAAAAAGAAATACGTTAAATAGCCTTTATTTTTGCTTACTGATTGCACAAATTCCATATATACAATTTGCAAAGAATGATATATACAACTATTTACAATATATACAAACAAACTTACAAAATGAAAATACAGAATTTACAATAAAATAAAAAAAAGCTACAACAATAAAGTAAAAAAACAAATAATAAAAAAGAAAACAGCAAAACAAAAAGGAATAAGAACAACAACACAAACAGAAGATTTATTACTTTCGCCAGACATTTTGAGTTCTTGCATATCCAAATTTGAATTGGTTTGCAAGCAGGTTTTCCTTAAGTATTTTTTAAAAGTTCTTAAATCTGATTCATTGCGAAGGTTTGAATCAAACTTGTTCCAAAGATTACAGACATTTGTAGTATATGCTCATTTCCAAAAATTTACTTTTTATTTGTACATTATTGATGATGCATTTGTTTGTCCTTTTGTTAAACTTGAATAGACTAAATAATTGCTGATTTCGATTAATACATTTAAACATGTGAACAAGAATGGTATATATGTAAATGTAAATTGGTGAAAGTATTTATGCTTTATGTATGATATCACTGATTNATGAGGCCAGCTGATTTTTCCTTTTGAGTAAAGCTAAACACTGGGTGGGAATAGGCGTACGACAAGTACGTAGTGCATGTAATGATCAATAATTGTCAATATTTTTTCTTCAACAATAAATAATTGCAATACATTTTTACTGGACAATACAATTATTGCAACAATATTATTGACAATTATTGTATTGTCAATACAATAAACGGAAAACCTGGAAGAGATGGTGACTGGATGGTTGCTGACTGTTTGTCTACATGTGTAAAAATAAATGTGCATTTAGTGTAAATGTACTAAATTATACTAAAGTTCGCAATTGATTAGAGGACATTATGCTGCATATTAAAGTGGCTTTCGCAGGACACTTTAAATTAATCAAATTACACTTAAATGCATTTTTGAATTGTTCTAGTTTTATGTACTTCACATACATGTATATAATTATGTATGCATGTANGTTGTAAGTGGCGGGCGAGCCAAAAATACTTAAAAGTAAAACGACCCGAGCCTAAAAATTTCGGCTCGTTGAAAAGTTGATACATCTATAAAAAGCGTAACCCACACTTATGAGGAAAAACTTTAAATTAAAATATTAAACTAACAAAGTCTACAAACAAAACTGATTTCAACCTCTGGGCGTGTTTATGGAAAACCTCTGGTAATGTCATTTCTATGGTATAATAAATAGAAAACTTTGAATAGATAAAAGCACTCACCAACGTCTGCCATAATTTTTCCTAAATTTGAAAATACAATTGTGCTAACAAAAAATTCAAACTTAAATAAAAGTTCAGTAATTTTGCAATCAAAATATTTTCATGATCTTAGTCTATATTTTTATAAATAAGATTCATTCAGGATTTGCTCACAGTGAATAATGAAAACAAGCAATACAAACTTTTCTTAGAATCTTTGGCACGTTTTTCTGTAATAAATAAGTTTTAGTAAGTGAAAAGCATTAAAGTTAAATAAGTACCTAAAGTTGGGGCCTTGCTGACTTCAAATGATGACTCTAAATTCAATTAACTATTATAACATGTGAATCCGAAATGAAGACTAGAGATTTTTTTTCAAAAATAAAATCATTCTAAAAAAAATATAACAACCCGTATTATAATCTATGTACTGAAGCATTAAAAAACTATTTACACTTTTTAGATTATCGCAAGAATTCCAATTTCCAAAAATAATTCCTTTGCTTTCCAAAATATATCATTTATATGAGCATATAATATTAATGTATATTTTTTTGAAAAATAACGCTAAATAACTATGTCAGTAATAATATACAGAAAGTTATATATTATTGAAAACCCATTTTTAGCCACTCCAAATATATGCGTTCTTATTCGTCTATGTATCGTTGAATTTTTTAAAGCAGCATGATATTTAAAATTAGCTTCAGTTTATCATATAGAGCTCTTGTCAAATTACTTTTTAATATATATATATATATNATTGATGATGCATTTGTTTGTCCTTTTGTTAAACTTGAATAGACTAAATAATTGCTGATTTCGATTAATACATTTAAACATGTGAACAAGAATGGTATATATGTAAATGTAAATTGGTGAAAGTATTTATGCTTTATGTATGATATCACTGATTGCTTATTTGTTAACATTAAACATCGTATAGATACACCAGTTTAAACACTCTATTTATTTGCTTTGTCAGTGTAGTGCTTACGTCATGCAGTAATATGGATGCATACCTGTAATGACTAGTGCATCTACAGCTGTTTTACTATTAGCAATTTTGTTTTAGATAGTGTATGCCGCATTACATTTTCCAGGATTTTGTTGCGAATGAAGTCCTTATTGAAAGTCTCTATCAATTATGACACCCAGATATTCAACTGTATCAGTTGGTGCAGTAAGTGGCGTGTTCTCAAAAATGGATATGGTACAAGTTGGAATAAGTTGTTTTGATTCTCTTGGTGTGAAGATAATAAACTAGGTTTTCTCTTTATTCATTGTCAATTTATTTTAGCTGAAGTAGATCATGAGTTTGTCAATATTTCTCTGCAGGTTCTTTGTAGCAACTATTGGGCATGGATGCCTGTTTATTAAACATATGCCATCAGCATACTGTATTATGTTGCTGTCAATGAGATGGTTTGATACATCATTTATTTAAAGGTTGAACAGGATAGGACCTAAGACAGTGCCTTGTGGGACACTCCTTTGTTTGTTGTGATGTAAGCAGAATTGTTTACTTGTAATAAAGCTATTAATTAAAGTTTTTGTTGCTGCATCAAACCCATAGCTTTTCAATTTTTATCAAGTATGCAAAAATCTAGACTATCAAAAGCCTTGCTGAGATCAAGTAATGCAACACTACTGCAAACATTCCTGTTTAAAAAATAGCGAGTCTTCTCAGTTAAGAACAGTATAGCATCCATTGTACTCAAATCCTTTCTAAGGCTAAATTGATTTGGAGATAAAACCTTATGTTTATTTAGATACAAAATGAACTGTTTGCATAACAATATTTCAAAAATTTTCGATATGGGGTTAGTTATGGATATTGACCTGTAGTTTTTGCAATTTGTCGGAACTCATTTTTTAAAAACAGGTGTTATATCCGCTTTTTTAGTATTCGAGGATAACTATTAGTTCGAATTGAAAAGTTAAAAACAAATATTAAACATTCTGAAAAATACTTGTACTTTTTTAAAATGAATATGGGCACTCCATTGCTTCCTGTAGATACAGAAGGGTCAAAGCTATTTACTACTTTAATTAACTCATGTTCATTGATGTAATGAAAACTAAACGTGTGTTTAACTTCTAGTATTTCATTTAAAAATCGTATTTCCTGGCATTAATAGAATCCCAGACCTTTAAATACTCTGTTCATGATGTCTGCTATGGACTTTATGTCAGTCCAATATGATTCCTGTCTCTTATACACATCCAAAAACTTATTTAGGAAGGTCCATTTATTGTTGACAAGTGTTCAAAAAAACTATTTTTCTCGTTCTTCTTTCTCAGAAGCTTTTAGCCTGAAAAGCTTTAACTTAAAATCTTTATAAAATCCAAAATTCACATGGGATTTATTATTTTTAAATAACTTCCATGCATTTTTCTTAGCTAATTCTGAATCTTTGACTTCCTTACTACACCTGTTTTTTGCTAGTAGACTTAACATACCTGATTTTAAATGGGGCATTTTCATCTAAGCACATTTGTAGTTGTTTTATTAGGAAATGTATAGATATAACCCCAGAGAATATTCAGCAAGTCCTTGATTAATATATTACCATCAAAATTTGCAAAACTGGTGTGAAGACTTTTTTCTCCTCTTTTCAAAATGACTTTCATATGTAATGAACAAACATGAATTGTGATCTAAAAAGGGGTTGAAGATGACATTTAAGAATGAGGACCTTATGTTTTGCAAGTCTGTTAAGAAATAATCAATCAAGTTGTCACATCTTGTTGGTGTATGTTCATCACAGAGGCACTGAATGTGTTTGATTTCATGAGCTGAGAGATAGTTAATATTGTAGTAGCCTAATAGCATGACTTCCTTATTTAGAGACCGTGCATTCTGGACTTCTGTAATTTTAAAATAAATGAAGGCCTTAGAATAATTTTTATGAGGACAGTAGCTGATGTTAACGAGTGCTGCGATTCTATTTTTCCTAATTTCTACCCAGAGAGATTCAAAACTAGCATGACATACCTCTAATTGGATTCATGAAGTTTGGTATGAGAAGCATGAGTCTTCCGCCCCTAAAGTCCCTATTTTTGCAAAAACTTTTGTAGTTTGTTATATCCATTCTAAATAAGTCATCCGAACTGTTAGGGTGCAGCCAGGTTTCAGTAAATACAAAAATAGTATTATTTTAATTCAAAATGGTGCGCTTGCAATTTTCTAGCATTCAAATAAACGATTTTAATGTTGTTCTTGAAACTACCTGCAATGCTTTTTAATTCGCTGCTATCAAAGATCTCCGGACCTGGGTTTAGTTGAATATCACCTGACAGAATTATGAGCAAATGTGCTATTTTTAATCTTCTTACAAAAAAGTAGATGGTATGTCTTATACGAATATGTTTGTATTTATACACTAGTTGTGGTCTACTTTTGTTTACAATGATGTAATCTAAGCGAAAGATTTTGAAGGACACACATAATAACATAATAAAATAAAGACCAAAGTACATTTTTGTCGTTCTTCTTTCAGCTATCTTAGTTGAGTTTATCTAAAAATTTCTGTTGCTTTAAATCTTTTTTTGCTGTGTCGTTAATTTCTTTGTATTTCACTGCAAAAACATTCTGATAGCTGAGGCCGGGTTCTCTAAAGTTCGAAATGAAGGACTTCTTTTGATTATGTCCAACATTAAACCGGTTGTAAGGTTTTTGGGGACCCTAATCATAATGATTAACGAACATTTTCATTTCTTTAACTACTAGAGCAGGACATTTTTTTGAGAGATATATCTCATCTTTTACAAGTAAGTTGCTGTTAATTTGATCTTTATTTTCACCAACTATTAAATTCTGGAACAGCTTAATAATACTAACTTTCTGAACTTTGTTAAGCAACTTCAGTTAGCACAGAATTATAGTAGTATATGTAGCTGTTTTTCATCATTGCAGTTAATTGCATCAATTATACCCGTATTCACCATTACAATTCTGCGGTCCAATTTTTCGTAGTATTTCACTGTGTCTTTAAGTTCAACTGTGTTCTTACCATAGTAAGAGCAGAAACAGCATTTTTGATCGAATATTAGTCTTAGAGCTTGAATGAACTTAAAGATAGAATTTCCAATGCAAAGGATTTTCGTATCGCTGGGCAACTCTTTCACAGTGCTTTTTACACAACGAGGAGGTGATGTCAATGATAATTCAGCATTGCTTGGCGGATTATGAGAATTTGAAATTGTGTGATCCGTATTTACGTCCCCTTCTAATAAACTAAATTTGAATTTAAATTACGATTCAAATTTTGCGCGTCAGTCATGCTAGCATCAACAAATTTAGATAATTTATAATGGTAGAGGAGAGCTTCTTCTGCAAGTACTTTGTCAAGCTTCTGGAATTGGGCGTATAAAGGAGTTTTTACTTTTGAAAATATGTATTGTTCAGCATCATTGTTGCTATTAATTCCCATGAAAATGTCATTATGAAGTTTATGTGAGAGATCGTCTTGACAAACGACCGACCCCTTCTTGTCCCATTATATATATATATATA
>CABFPE010000297.1:188130-206234 GCA_900660155.1 Hofstenia miamia
ATATATATATATATATATAAGTCTATGAATATTATTTGAATTTGACTACAATAAGTAAACGGACTCATACCTGAGTCGAAAAGCGTTAGACCATAAACATCATCATCAGAAACCTCTAAATATATGAAGCAATCATAAACTCCAAATTTTGCAATGTACAACAAAGACACACTTCATACCTCAAATTACAACGTATTTGCTTGTAAATATTTTATTCGAAGAACTTAAATTTTTTTGAACTTATACAGGAAAATACCTACTTTTTATCAAAATTTTGGTTAGCATGCATTTTCAAAAATCTTTACAATTGAACATTTTTATAATACGTTTCAATGATATGGAATCCCAGAATTTCAACATCTTGCTGTGATTTCAATGTTAGCCGTAATGTAAAGTATTAAAATTAGAAAAGACTTGTAAAAAAATTCCCAATTGATATTGGCGCATAATACACTGATCGATTTCGAATTGTCTAATTGAAGATGATGATCTTGATGTAATTGCTGATATATTAAAATATAAAATAGATAAAAAATATAAAGCGACAATTTTCAACGAAATTTTCAAAAAATGTAAAACCTATAAATATACTATATTTTCTATCTAAAGTTTACGATGAGATATGACGTAAAATGATTCGTTGATAAGCCAAATAAAATTCTTCACAAGCAAAACTCTGAATGACTTTTTTTGCAAAATTCAAAATATTAAAAATATGATGAAATCCAGGTTGTTCGCTCTTCATTACATTGACGGATACAGAAATTTTTTAGAGGGGACCCAATATGCAAGATAAAATGTTAAGTGCATAATTCGGCACTACGGTTAATGCCTTTGATCAAGTTTTTACCATCTTAGAACGAAATGGATATCCTCATAATATTTTAAGAAAATATTCAGATCATCTATTTGAAAAGGATTACTGCAAAGAAAACCAGCAAAATGTGAAAAATACCAACAAAGAAACGAAATTCGAAGTCTATTTGAAAATACCATCATATCTAAGTAACAAAGTTAAGAAATTCAAAAAAAGAGTGAGAAATCTGAATACAAAACTAAAAATTACAAGGATCACCCCGATTTTTGCAACTTTTAAAACAAAAGATATGTTATATAACAAAGACAATATCCCAAAAAAAACTTAGTTACATCCCTAGTCTACAAATATACATGTGATGATTGCGATAAATCATATATCGGAGAAACTAAGCGACATCTGGGAATAAGATCTAATGATCATTTAAGAGGTCATCTGAATTCAGAAATTTTTATCCATCACCATCAAACTAAGGAAGATCATTTTAAAATTTTACTAAGAACTAAACATCCGAAAATAGCAGAGGCAATATATATAAAAGAAACAACAAAGGGTAAATTATTAAATCCACAACAAAGCATGATGACCTTAAACTTATTCTAAGTGTAGGTAATAAGATCAATTATATTTAGCGTAGTTTATTGTAAATTTATTTACCGCATATTTTGTAAACTGACGATGATGGTAACACATCGAAATCGATATTTAAGACTGTCGTCACATTCAAATAATATTAGAAAGCTCAGAATGCTTACACATATATATATATATATATATATAAATGATAAAATTAATTAACTTATTTTTGTGCTTCATGTAATGATCGATATTATTGATGTGATGACTCATAAATTGTTATATGTAAATTAATTTTCCGCAAATGCATTTAACCCTAAACATCAAGAAAGCCAACTCGAGATCATTATATAATACCAGAGCAACTCCCAATCTTCAAAAATTTGGCTAAGATTTCTTCACTCTTCGACATTACTAGTGATTTATGCCCTGGTCATTGGAATTTTGATGGAACTGAAGAATACGTCCGCATGTTCCATTTGACTCATACTATTCCCAAAGTGCAAGAGACTGTCATTATATTCTCTGATATGCATTCCAAATTGTATATTAATGATTGTCCTGTTTCTTTGCCTTCTTTGCTGCATAAGGCAGCAAGTTCCAAAGTTACAAAGAAATCCCAAATAACTGCTCTTTGAGAATTACTTAGCGAACGTCATTGATTCTGAAGAAAGCGAAATTTTGGATGATTTGATAATTTAGAAGTATAACCCTCTGATGAAATTCAGTAATAATGTTTTACGCTTTGCCTTGCTTGTAAAATTTACATCCTCAGCTGTATACTCGATCATGAAAAATTTTTTGATCTTACCAAATGAACGATTACTTAGGCGTCTATGCTCTAAAACTCTAGATGAATCTGCCTTATTTGAAGCACAGTTTCCAAATAGAACTGATTGCATTTTATGCTTGGATGAAATGTATCTGCATAGAGAAGCTGCGTACACTGGTACTGCCTTTGAAGGTATTGACGAAGAAGGACAATGTTATGAGGCAATATATTGTTTTATGCTAACTGCTCTTAAAGAAGGTGAACACTTTTTAGTTAAAACTTTACCTATCATTAAAGTAACTGCTGACTTAGACTGTGAGTGTATTGAGCAATATCTTGTGACAACAACAGAGTGAACATTAGTATTCTCAAGAAATTGAATGAAAAATACAGTTCTGACTCGTTGTACAGCATAAATTTTAATGATCAGAAAGTTCACTTATTATTTCAAGTTGTGCATCTTATTAAGACAGTTCGCAATAATGTTTACCATTTTGGAACATTCACATTGCCAGTCTTTGCGTATGATCTTGATGTTTTTTCTGTTGATATTCCAGATAAAGAAAAGTAAACTTGGAATTCTCTACGCAAAGTTCATGCTTGTGAAAGAGGTCATGTTCTTAGGCAAGCGCCAAAATTAAATTCAACGTCACTTGATCCTTCAATGGCAAACAAACCGTCAATTTGGCTTTATCAACTTTTGATATTAGAAATTCAGTAGCTCTAGCAAATATCTTTGCGGATGATGAGCAGTGTAAAGTCAGAAGTGAGTTTGTTAAATTATTTTTATTTGGTGGAACATATGTAATTCCAAATCAAGTACACATCCACTAAGACCTATGCGTGGAATCTATTTTAATGATAAAAAATTGAAATTCTATGACAATTTGCGAATTGGATTGATTGCTGGCGAGATAGTAAGCTGCCTGGAATAAACTGTCAAACTTTTGAGGCTGTATCTTGGACTACTAAGTCGCTTTGTCAACAAGAGCTATGTGAATCCAGCTACATTTTGACAAATCGTTTCAATCCTAATCAGGATTCTTTGGAAAAAAAAGTTTGGACAATATCGCCAGATTAGCGGAGGAAAATCTTTGCTGGGATTGCATGAAGTGACTCGTTCTGAAAAAATAATTAAACTTCGAAATTTTTTTAAATTTCATTCTGTTGATGAAATTCTACGTATCAATTTTCTAATGAGATTGATTTTAATGAATTTAGAAATACAGAATTGGAAGAATTAACTGATTTTGAACTGGAAGTGGTAACATATATCGCCGGTTATGTGCTGTCAAAGTTTTTGAAGAAATAATTGACTTCCCATTGTGATTACTGTTTGGCTTTAAAACATCAGCATCCCGAATTGGCTTTTTCTCAAAGTATGTCTTTGATATGGATAGAGGTGGCTTGATTCCAATCACTAATTGCTAATGAAGAAAAGCTGTTGCTAGCCAATTCAGACAATTTTCTTAAAAGCAATCTTGATGTCATTCTCTGCTCCTCACATGATATCATGTTGAAACCCACATTAGCTCGAACATGCGCAAATATATTTTTCAACAAACAAAAAGATATTAATAGTAAACTCCCATCCTCAAAGGCTTCTAAATTTAAAGCTGCAACTTCAAGAAGAACAAATTTTTTTATTTGTTGTTTTATGATGCAAAATTAGCTATATTTTTCTGAATTATTTGTAATTTATTATACATTATATTAATGGCAGCTCCCTCTTGAATATTTTCCTTTTATCAAGTCGGCCTTCTCTTAATTATTTAATTCTGATACTGCCCAGGCCATAGTTACAGTGGGCCATGATCTGTATCGGAATTTAAATTAGCATCTCAATATTTTCAGAATACTATAAAACTGCTGATAGCTATAGCCCGTCATCTTGTGATAACTGGTAACGTTTGAACCAAAACAGTTTCATCAAAACGAAGGTATTCCTTCAAAATTGTGTCTGCGATATGCCTTTTTACGAAGAATGTACTGTCCGTGAAAAACAATAGGTAGGGATATGAAATTCCCCCTGGAAAGTACAGGATCAAAGAACTGATAACAAATTAAGAAATAGAATTATTCGTAGTCTCTCGCAAAATAGCATGTTAAGAAAATAGGCTTCTTGATGGATCTCATCAAACATAACCACAAAAACAATCGCCAGTTGTGGCTGACAATGCAAGCTAGGCAGGTCTTTGGCGTAGGGCTTGAAAAAAACAGTACACACAAGTCCACCCAAATACATTCAATGGTTTTATCATAAATTTTATCATAGGTTTCAAACATACTCAACTCTCGTCTAACAAATCGATGACTTAAGTACACTTTTTTGAGCTATTGAACATTTAAGTCATCGAAATCTTTTTTTTACCTTGACTCTAGAAAAACGCGTTGCGGTTAGTGTTCACTTAAAAAGTATCAATGCTTCTAAGGCTTAGGTTATACACATTGAAATATATATATATATATATATATATTTATACGGGCGCTAAATAATATGGGTTTTATACTGAGAACCCGTGACCCCTGATTTTCCTCATACTTAGCGCCCGCAAGCAGTTCGGCCGGTTAACGTCAAAAAAATCACAAATTGAGTATGCGTGATAGCTTTAGGGTTCATTTAATAGCCACACACCAAATTTGGGCTCAAGGGAAGCAATTCTCAAAAAATATATAAAAAATGAAAAAAAAATGAAAAATAATGTTAAAAAATTGGATTTATTGCCATTTCAACAGCTATGAATGCATTTTAGAACTAATTTTTACATTTTCAAAAAATTTGGGCGTTGTTCAATATCTGATATTATTTTCAGGTCGATATTGGCCGTTCTTCCCAGTGAAAATGAGGTCCGCTTCCGGTCATGTCAAAAATTCCGATTTCAGCCGGAATATGTCCGATTTTATCCAGTTTTTTCACCAGTGCGAGTAAACTAAATGCTTAAGCCATTTTTGATGTCAAAATTTGGAAAAAGAATGCGTAGGGTCCAGTCTCATTTGGAAATAATATGTAGCGCCCTCCATATACTTGGCGCCCATATATATTTGACAACCTGTACCAAAGCGCCCGTATATATTTGGCCATTTATACTTAGCGCCCGTATAAATATATATATATATATATAATCGATATCTCGACAAATTTATTTAAAGATTTGCATAATAAGAATATTGTGATATTAAAAATACGATCAAGTCCAGGTTGTGCGCTCTTCATGAATTAATTATGCTGATAGTTTAAATGTTCATTTATGAAAAATCAATTTCAGTTAAAATCTTAAATAAATTTGTAAAATAATACGTGCTAAAAAGCAAAAATTGGACTTCAGTCACCACCACAGCTCGGATTTCATAATTTTTATATTTCTTGCTATAATTAATACTGATACTGTATTGAATGACCGAATAAAAATTCAGTATGTTTGAAAAATAAATACGAATTCTTTTCAAAATTTTCACTGGGCCAGACAGGTGCTCTAAACCTTGGATGAATAATTTCTCGCTGTGTTAAAGTTACATTCAGTGAAATTATTATTACACAATAAACAATCTTCGTAGCAGCTTTGGTTTCTCTCTACAGTAATTTATACACAAAACCTGAGTTGTGAACAGGGTTGCCAAAAAAAGTGTATTTTTTACAAAAAAAAAGTTTAAAAATGTTTTAAACGTTTAAAACAATGTTTTTGGCTCTTAGACACGCTCACCTTAAGGCAATAAAATTTTGCTGACATCACATAGTAGCAAACATTGAATTATGATAACATTAAATTTCGTTTCACACAGGTAAATAAAACGCACGTTTTATGGTAGTAAATCGGTTATAAAAAAATTATTTTCCAAACTTTCCATAAAGTTCTATATAAATGAGAGAAAAAACATTTAAAAAAACATTGCAAAAAACAGTTGTTTTAAAAAGTGTTCAAAACATGTTTAAACATCTCCTGATTAAAACATGCCAACTTTGGCTGTGAATACGAAATATTAAAAAAGGCAAGATTTTGATGTCTAATAAATTTTGAAATATATTATAAAACTATACGCACCATAAGATGCGGATTGAACAGGCGGCGGAGGGGCTAAAATACATAAGCATTAAAACACACATCTTGAAAAAAAGCAATATCAACAAATGTAAATCTTCAATAACTGTCGTAGTAAGCATTTATGTATCTAATCTACAATCATAACCAGGGATCGTATTCGGTTTCAGTTGCATATTTTCATAAGACTAAATTAAGTTGTTAATCAAGTAAACACAATTACACTTCGATTTGGCAAGTGTTTTGATGTTTGCTTCAAGAATACAACATCATTTCTTGGAAAAAAATTCTATGCATCACTATGGACAAAGGTATACAACATCATTTCTTGGAAATAAAATTCTATGCATCACTATGGACAAAGGTATACAACATCATTTCTTGGAAATAAATTTCTATGCATCACTATGGACAAAGGTATACAACATCATTTCTTGGAAAAAAATTCTATGCATCACTATGGACAAAGGTATACAACATCACGTAAATACAATTAAGTATGACCACGCTTGCAGTGCGGTAGTTCGTATCAATAGCATTTGATGTTTTTATTAGATTTTTTGTAGTTGTTCTAGATCCCACGAAGGAGTTCCTTCAGCTTTGTCTAAGATGGCTCTTTTTATGTAGAATCTACAGTCCGTGACAAACAATAAGTTTTCATTTGGAATTTCGCTAGGAAGCGCAGTAGCAAGGAACTGAAAAATAAGATTATTAAGTCTCTAGCAAAATAGTGTGTAAATTAAATGAGCGTCGTTGGATCTCATCACATACCCCCACTAACATTCGCCCAGAGATGGACATGTAGGGCCGGCCTTTGGCCGAGGCAATAGAAGAAAGGGCAGACAAATCCACGCATAACCATTGAATGAAATATAATTAATATATATGATAAAAATAAAAAATTTTACATAAGTGTCATATGCTCTTCTAAAACTTAATTAATATCAGTGTGCATTTTAAAATAAGTTTCTAAGATAACAAACTTCGATCTAGCAAATCGAAGATTTAATTATATTTTCTTGAGCTGTTAAAAAACTGGCAGAAACGTAAAAATCCTGACTGTTGCGCATCAGTGCAGTGAATGCCATAGAAATAAAAAGCAATCTGGTGAAAAAATAACTACCTTAATTAGGTACTATAATTAAACAATTGTTTTGGGAAGGGTCATAGAATACTCGAATTGGCATTGATTAAACTGGGCCGGCCCTGAATTTTTCGTCATCTCTACATTCGACACATTGCAGCCGCGACTGTCAGTGTCGGTAGAATAATCGGTGCTAGTCCAAAAGTATTTAGCAGCTAATAATGTTCTCGGTTGATAGTTTTTTCTGTAAGCAATCTCAACATAATTATTCCTTATTGTTGATTAATGTGGACTTTTTCGGCAAGACGTTGAAGGGAATATTTTAACTTAAAAATAAATTTCATAAATGAAATTCATATGGATTTGGAAACGCCATGCTAAACACAGTCAACGATTGACTTCGCTTTCCAAATGAATTTTTTATATATGTATATGTATAGGTTGTCCCATAAAAAACTGCGTGTTTTCTTTTAAAATGTTCACATAAAATATACTATTGTTAAAATCATTGTAGCAATAGATATGTAAGAAATATAGCAAGAGATAGGTATCTATGTTATCATATAAATAGAAATTCAAAATTCATAATTCAAAATTGAACTTCAAGTATACGAAAGGCAAAGCATATTTTTTCATTGAAACGCTTAGAGTATGTGGCTTTTCAGCAACAGATATACACCCTCACTCTTTGCAAGATTATAATCACTCCGAACCGGTAATTTTGCTGACGGAGATTTTGTTGCATTTTTGGATGAGCAAAAGCTTCATTTCACTTGTAATTGAATGAGTAGGGCTTTGGAGGAACTGATTGTTGAACATGATGGAAACTATATTTTATATTAAAGTTGTCATTATAATATTTGTTACTCCTTCCACTCAAATATATTACAAACATTACGGAACTAAAAACGCTTTTTGAAATTTTCTATAAAACAAAAAAACGCAGTTTTTTATGGGACAATATATATATATATATATATATATATATACATAATGATGGAAACAATCCAAATTAACATAAAAATATTACTTCGTACCTCACATAATTTTTGCGTACCTATAATAGGTGAAGCTTTGTACCAGCGGAAATGGATGGTAAACAATGATATTTATTTGTCAGGTTACTGCATTATTTATGATTTTATTTATATTTTAATTAAAATTGAAGATACATTAGTCAACATTTTAAATTAATTGACTAACTTTTTAATAACTATCTTTTTACATCTGTATTTATCCAGAAATGACATTTTTAATGGATTAGTAATGATGATATCAAATTTTTCATTATCACAAACTACATACTCAATGTATTATACAGAAAATAGAAAGTTCTAGTTTAAAAAGTAATTCAAGTTGATATTAAAAATTTTCTTATTATTTAATACAAAATATTTATTGAAATAATGCAAATTTAATTGAATATAATCACAACGATTTTTATATGTGCTAGGTCAACTTATTTGCAAATTATACAAATCTAAAATGTAAAAAAATCATTGTGAATTTTTGCATTTGAAAGCTTTGTTGTATGTCCTTAAAAAAGTCTTCAAATAAATTTCTTTAGTGAATGATAAAAATTAATATTTTTTTACAAATCACATCATCAGTGAAAATTATCAATTCTGATGGGAAAACATTACCTAAAATAAGCACTTCGTAATATATATATATATATATATATATATTGACAATGATCAGTATCATCACAAACGTTTAGGTAAAAAAGCAGTTATTTGTAGCAAAAATTATTAGTAAGTTCATACCTCTTGAAGCAAATCTGGCACTCTGTTTTACTAAAGTAACATAGATTAAAACATGAATACTGAACACAAGTTGTTAGTCAACATGCAAAATAAATGCATTTAACATCAAAAGTAAAAAATAAATTTTCAATAAAAGTATTCGATTCCAATGGCACTCTGCGCAAATACGTTGCTTAACTTGTAAGTAAATCCGATCTAATGCGTTTAGAAAACTCTCAATTATCTAGGAGCATAACGACTTTGCTTCCATCTTTCAGATGTAGTGGATGGATCAACAATCACAATGTTACAAACTTTGAGGATACATTCTACTTAAACCAAAGTTAAAGATACAATTTCTCATAAATTCAAATCGCAAATGCAAAGTACTGAACTTTTAAAGTTGACACAACAGTTATTGCACCCAAGAGTGGAAATGGATTGGTTATTTGTTGGACCGTCCACGGTACTGGGTGCAATTAAAATTTAACCTTGAACCACATAATTTTGAAAATTTGCATTCAGTAGAAAGACACACTAAATGAGCTTCTGGCGCGTAAAATAATAGATGAGACGTTTTGAGCAGAATTAGTCGCCTGTACCGGTCGTACGTGTTTACATTAGAGTTAATGTCCAGGATTTCAATTATGTTTAAAAAATGTTGGTCGGCATAAAAACCTTTGAATGAAAGCAAAGGAATGTAGATGGATTTGAATGATAAAATGTTGCTGTAATATAAAAATCTATTCTACAATATTTATAAAACGATTTCAGTGATCCGTACTGTCCACAGGAGAGAAAACTCGATGAATGCGTTTAGGTGGTGATTTTGTAGAACGGCGACGAGGTGATGACGATAAGGAACGAGAAGACTTTCTGCGTCGCTTGGAAACCCGGGTTGGTGATTCTCTGGTTGACTGCGGTTGTCTGTAGGGAATGGGATGCTGCCTGCAAGACAGAGAGTGTCTGTGTTGCTGCTTGATTGATTATCTGTGTGAAGATGAGCATTGGTATCTGGGTGATCTGCTGCGCGATCGGGACCTCGTTACTAAAACATAGTAGAGGTTTTGGAAAAACTAAAGGCTCATGGGTTTGACAACAGTAGCATTCAACTGTTGTATAGTTACGATAGAGAATGGAAGCAACGATTAAAGATTGAAAATGTTTATTTCAGCTACCTCTACAACAAAAATGGTGTTCCATACAGAATAGTTCTAGGTCCTCTTTTATTTACACTATATGTAAATGATATTAGTAAGACTGGTAATTGTCAGATATATCAATATACAGTTGACACATGATTTTAACAAAGCACAAAAATCCTTATATTGCTGCCAATACATTAACAAATATCTTAACCCTTTCACCCCGAAATTTTTTTTCTGTAACTATTATTATTTTTAGATTCTAGATGGCTAAAACATATAATGTAAAGTTGTTTTATAAAGTTTATGATCATTACTATTATATGGGACAAAATTTTAATGTGGTACATATATTTACCATTGTATTTTTTTAACTTATATTATTGTACCATTGGGTTCTGTATACTAGTATATTGTTACTGTTATGCTGTTAGAAAAGTTAAATGGTACATATATGTACCATCCGGGTTGAAAGGGTTAAAGCATATTACAAAATATTTTCATCATAATACATTAATGCTAAATTTCAACAAAACTTAGTTTACAATATTTTTGCCAACGCAAATTAGAAGCATGGCATCTAAGGTAACGTTGAAAATACAAGATCATACCATCGAATAAAATGAAACTGTGAAATACTTAGGCATATAATTAAATCAAGAACTTAATTTCATTTCAAAGAAAATTCAACTGACGGACAATGGAATAAGCTATCTTTTCAAGATTAGGCGATTTACAAAAAATCCACAATTCATAAATGCCTTTGTAACCAGCCAATTCACATATGGATGTGAACCCATTGTGACCTGACCTATATTAAATTACCAATCTGACCCAATTCAACGAAGCCCTGAAATAGTACAGGGTCTTTAGACAATTTTAAAAATTCACAAATTTTACAACTGAAGTTGGAACTCTAGGAACTGTTTAAATAAGATCAAGTAAGCAGTCAAGTTTTTATATATTCGACTATTTACTTTTAGAAAACTTTATAAATTCATTAAAAAAATGTAAAAAATGCTATCAAAATATTTATTTTTGCATTTCAGTTTCACTCAAGATATCTTAGCACCAACGTTCTCCGGATATAACATCATTGGATTTTTTTCTTGTGAGGCTACGTGAAAGAGGTTGTTTACCGCAACAAAGTAAAGGACATAAGCAATCTTAATGAAAGAATAACTGAATCTGTGAATACAATAGAGAAGAAATGTCAAGAAGGAAATGGACAGAAAATCAATATCGTTTAGATGTCCTACGTGATATAAATGGGGCTCATATAGAAATATATTAATGTTTTGAATAAAAACTTGACTATTTACTTGATCTTATTCAAACATTTCGAAGATTTCCCACATCAGTTGTAATATTAATGAATTTTTAAAATTGTCCAAAGACTTTATGGACACCCTGTAGATGTAAACGATTAATTGTCATTGTGTGCCATTGATTTTCAGAAACATGAAATGGTGAATCAAGGTTGAAGTCTGGATTTTGGATAGTATTGGATTAAAACACTTAGTCTTGGGCTAATAAAAACTGGGTATTGGGTGTGGAATGAAGGAACAATATGAATGACATTAAATTTTCTAGAAAGGCTGACGCAAAGAAGACCAAATTTCTCAAAATTCTGGGTTTTCGGATGAGCGTTGCTTAGCAATGCTATCGTTTCATTTCCATTTCAAATGATCGAGCTCGTCCTGTTTACATGTTCATGTGGAATTGTGCTTGTTTTTGAGGAGCTTAGACATTCGTCGCGGTTTCTATGTGAGATTCGGAATGAGCACGCTTCGAGGTGTTTGGATTACAACAATTGTCCCTTATCGTAATTTTGCTAGGTTCGACAGTGCGACCAAGAATAGTGTTTGTTGCTTAGGGATGTTGCATTTTTTGTCTTTATTCGTAATCCTGAACTATACAGGAGTTTAAAAATTTGCTGCACTCTACTTCGATTTTATTTATATCGATGAGGATGTCAATATGGGAGTGATCCCTTTGTCAAGAAAGATTTTCCATTCAGTACTTTCATCACATATCACTGGAACGTCATAGGTAAGTTGCAGAGCTCGAAAGGCATGCATAGGTGCTCGTGAAGTGTATATGGCCTTTGTCAAGAGAGATTTTCTATTCAGTACTTCATCACATATCACTGGAACGTCATAGGTAAGTTGCAGAGTTTGAAATGCATGCATAGGTGCTCGTAAAGTCCATATGGCATGATGGCGGTATTTTTTGATATTATCCTCTTGCACGACGACTAGAGATGGGCATTATTTGGGCAGGGCATTACCATGTCGGGCTTTGGCCATTTTGTTGAGTTGGGACTTTTTGTCCACATACAGTAAAAACCTGATAATTGCGTACACTCAATCGACTTTTAGAAAGTGGTCGCATTTCTTAGGTGCCCCCATTTGTCTGGTTACTCACAAATCACAAAAAAAACGAATCAGGCCTATAATAAGTAAACATCATATTAAAAAGAAATGTAAAATAGCTAATGATATAACTTAAGACAAGGAAAATAACATTCGCATTATAGCTGATTTATGAATTTCATTCTAATTTTCAAGGTCAAATTCAGTAACGGTGCCGGAAAAAATGGTCGCAATTCGCAGGTTACATGTGGCCTGAAAAATACTACCATTTTCACATTTATTATGTATAAATTTTCAAGGGAATCTCAAAAAGTGTCCCCGAGATTTGCAGGTGGTCGCATTTGTCATGTGCCGGCAAGGACAGGTATTACTGTATTGTCTGTATTCGCCGTACCCTTTTTGTGTAAAATTGACAACCATATGCTACTAAGGGAGTCATAGTCATTTCATACTTCAGATTCATTCAGTATTAATATATACGTAAAATGACGCTATATAAACTTATGCAATACAAACCTCTGCCAGATTTCTTCACGGTTTTATCTATAATAACTAAATTTAATTTAGAAGCGGCGAAATCAAATAAGTACCTAAAGCCGCCGGCTTACTGACTTCCAATGGTGTGTCTAAATTGAATTAACTAAATGAAGTATTATACGTGCTTCATAGGTGGAACCGGTCAGTAAAAACCTGAGCCGACATGACTTGCAAGTACTTTTTGTTGACCCGACCCTACCTGCAGGTGACTCTCTAACAGCTGGCCAACTGAAAAATAGAGAAGTTGCGCTAACGAATTTCGACAAGATCATAATAAGCACTTCTAGGGTATGGTGATAAAATAGTTGAAGGGTGGTTTTGCTACTTATAATTGGATTGCACAGTTTTTTTAAGGACAAAAATTGTGCAATTTGAGAAATACAATTTCTAGAAATACTTCTTTAAATTACAGGTTGAAGTATTTTGACCCACCCAACCCGCTTCCACCTATGACGTGCATCAGAAATACAAACTTTAAAAAATATATATGCGAGTACACAGGCCTGGTACTAGAAAATTTAGAAACAGGGGGCTGTTTATTTTTTTTTAAAATTATTATAAAACGATTATTTATTTTCAAATTATATAAAATCTAATCATATTTTACAAACAGTGCAATAATTTATAAGGTTTCTTCTCAAAAACCTTAAGGTTTATATTTATACACATGAAAGCTAGTCTTTCTAAAACAACGTTTATTCATGGGAGAGGAGAAAATTTTTGAAAAAAAATTTTTCTATCTTATGAAAAAACACTAAAAATATGAATACAAAATGTTAAAAGAATAATCAAGATTTTGATGTCAAATCAATTGTGAAATATATTATACAAACCATAAGCTGCTTTTGGAGCAGGTGGTGGAGAGCCTAAATTACATTTTGAATAAAACCAATATGAACAAATGCAAATCTTCCATTAAAGATTCATAAGCACTTTATTTCATTAAAAATTCCTAAAGTATTGCTCGAACAAAAAAGTTGATCTACAAACTACAATATTAAGGTCTGTTCCATGCATGCAATTTTTTTGTTGTGCCTCTTATATTTTGATGACACAAGAGATTGTATTTCAAATTTCGCTTAAACACTCGAATATTCACCGCCGATCTTATCTCTATATTGAGACTGTTCCAATGTTTTATAGTATTAAATATGAAGGAATTTTCCAACATCTTTGATTTACATAAAATTGGTGATTTGCAATTGAATGTTCTTGAGTTGAAGTTAAGGTCAACATTTAAAAAAGTTAGAAAACTTGGAAGTTTATTGAAGTGTTTGTAAAGAATTAGTAAGCTGGTAAATTTAATGAAATACTTAGGTGCTAGCAAGTTGTATTTTTGTAAATATTTAGTAGCATTTTGTTTGTTAGTGTTGAATAAGACTTTGATTGCTCGTTTGAAGGTTATATTGATTTTATCACTATTGAAAATACTGAAGCTATTTAAAAGTTGACATCCATATGTGAATTGGCTGGTTACAAAGGCATTTATGAATTGTGGATTTTTTGTAAATCGCCTAATCTTGAAAAGATAGCTTATTCCATTGTCCGTCAGTTGAATTTTCTTTGAAATGAAATTAAGTTCTTGATTTAATTATATGCCTAAGTATTTCACAGTTTCATTTTATTCGATGGTATGATCTTGTATTTTCAACGTTACCTTAGATGCCATGCTTCTAATTTGCGTTGGCAAAAATATTGTAAACTAAGTTTTGTTGAAATTTAGCATTAATGTATTATGATGAAAATATTTTGTAATATGCTTTAACCCTTTCAACCCGGATGGTACATATATGTACCATTTAACTTTTCTAACAGCATAACAGTAACAATATACTAGTATACAGAACCCAATGGTACAATAATATAAGTTAAAAAAATACAATGGTAAATATATGTACCACATTAAAATTTTGTCCCATATAATAGTAATAATCATAAACTTTATAAAACAACTTTACATTATATGTTTTAGCCATCTAGAATCTAAAAATAATAATAGTTACAGAAAAAAAATTTCGGGGTGAAAGGGTTAAGTTATTTGTTAATGTATTGGCAGCAATATAAGGATTTTTGTGCTTTGTTAAAATCATGTGTCACCTGCATATTGATATATCTGACAATTACCAGTCTTACTAATATCATTTACATATAGTGTAAATAAGAGAGGACCTAGAACTATTCCTTATGGAACACCATTTTTGTTGTTGAGGTAGCTGAAATATACATTTTCAATCTTTATTCGTTGCTTACATTCTGTAAAGAAACTATACAACAGTTGAATGCTACTGTTGTCAAACCCATGAGCCTTTAGTTTTTCCAGCATTATACTATGATTAATGCTATCAAATGCTTTGCTTAGATCGAATAATGCAATAGCTGTACATACATTATCATTTATATTAAGTCAAATGTTTTCTGTGATAGACAAGAGGGCATCAATAGTTGAACGTTTTGCTCTAAACCCAAATTGCCTTTCAGATAATACATTATTTGAATTTAAGTAGCTAAATGTTTTATTACTAAGCAATAATAAAGAAAATTATTCTGTATTAAATGGAAAAGAGCATTGAGTAACATTCATTTTATCCGGGAAATTTTACTAGCTCCTTTAAACTAATAACATTTCCACGTTGAAAAGAATTTTAGGCGCATTTTATCAATTTGATATTTGGACTCTTCTTTCTGACAACTTCTTCCAAATTCCAGATTTCCGCAAAGACTTGCAGAATGATGCAACCTTATGCCAGTTTTATTTACCAAAATTCGCCAATTTTCAGTCCTGACATATATTGATTTTTTAAGGCCCACTTCCGCTTTTTAGTTTAAGGGAAATTTCAATTTTTCGGTAAAATGTGGAATTTAGAAGATAATCGCATGTACTATTATAGTATAGAAATTGAAGTGCATTTTTTTGCCTTGTACGTTTAAAATGTCACATGTTGAAGTTGTAATGCCAATCTTGTTTGCGCGGAATTTCGTATAGCATGTTTTCTTTAAATGCTTTTCTCATTAAGGTTTTCATTTAGAGAAGTTGTATCTTTCTGAAATATTAGAATTTCATTCACTTTGACAGAATGTTAAAAAGATCCTATTAAATCATCCACTACTTCACCTTCAAGTATTACACAATGGTGTTCCTTTAAATAGGTTAAAGTTCTCTTTGTAAACAATAGCAAAACGACTTAGAAATCTCGTTGTTGTATGGATAGTTTTGCCATTGGAATCGAATACTTTTATTGAAAATTTATTTTTTACTTTTGATGTTAAATGCATTTATTTTGCATGTTGACTAACAACTTGTGTTCAGTATTCATGTTTTAATCTATGTTACTTTAGTAAAACAGAGTGCCAGATTTGCTTCANTGCAGTCAGTTTGCCTTTCCTATAATCTTATTTAAGAAATGTTTATTAAATAATATGAAGAGCTATGTAAAAAATTCTTTGAGTACAATATTTTTAAAAAAATACCGAGCTAAAATGAGCCTCATTCAAAGATTTTGTGTGGCGAGCCGAGCCTACCTGAAATTTAAACATTGACAAGTCTGCACGTAGTTCTTTTCCAAAATCCTATTGAGCAGTACCCTCGAATTTTTAAAATAAAAGTTGAAGTTTACCATGAAACAATTCAAAACGAATAGTCAATCTAATGCTGAGAAAACATGAACAAGCATGCAAATGACTGTTTTTAAATGAGGTTATGACTAACAATAAACTACTAGTTTTTTACTGCCTAATTAGAATTATTAATAAAGAGATAACGTTCAAAAAGTTCATCAAATTTTCAGTAAAGATCAACAAACAGTTTGAGTACGATGGAATTTGAAAAAAATTAAAACTCAATAGTGAATGACATTGTGGTATGTGAACTACAAAAAATAATTAAATAAATCAGTTTATAAGAAGTAATAAAAAATTACGAGGCAATGATTGTAGGCGTTGATGAATATTATCAGATGACTCTAAATACAAAATAACTAAAAATTATAAATACTGCCATAGACTACATTCATGTACTCACTCATTCACCACTCACTCACTCATTCATTCATTCATTCATTCATTTATGCATTCATTCATTCACTAACTCATTCATTCATTCATTCCCTCCATTCCTCCCTCACACACTCAATCATTCATTCATTCATTCATTCACTCCCTCGCTCACTCACTCGCTCATTCATTCATTCATTCACCCATTCATTCACTCACACTCTTATATAAATTTTGTAATCAAAGTGAAAATTAGCATAAAATATAATTTTGCACGTTAAATAAATTTTAGATAAAACCAAATAAAACTAGACTGTTGAAAACAAAAAATTACCTGAATCAAACAATCCAAATATCACATCATCATCCGATTCGTCTAAAAAAATATAACTGAGGAAAGTACTATATTTTTTATTGATCGTAGTAATAGTGGCACTTAAAATTTTGTAACTTAACTTCATTATAAAATTTTGAAAAAGATTGGCATTGAATTTTGAAAGAGATTACTGTTAATCATATAAGACAGCTTTATCATATTATTTGTAAATGAAATCCAGCAAAATCAGGTTTTAGATACTTTTTAAAAAATAATTCAGTTCAACTCAGATTTTGAAAATGAACATAATGTATTTTATGGCTTTAAATAAATTAAAAAATATAACTTACCCACATCTCTTTGAGCAGATTTTAGAGGTGCTCCTAAAAAATGAAATTGATAATAATAACTAGTTCAAACATTATAAAAACAGTGGATATACCAATAATATTAGGAAAATTCGTGTGAACTTAGTCAATATTACATATGAAAAAACAAAATTACCTATGTATATCTTCGAATTCTAGTCCCACTACCACAACACCGATTTCATCATTTTAATAATTAAAGGAATTATCAAGACAAAAGAAGATAAATTACATTTACAACATTTGTTTATATAAATACATTATTCAACTATGTTGGATGGACCCCTTTCCCTTTTAGTTTTCAGAGGTATATTACATTAACATAAGCTCTCTCTCTCTCTC
>CABFPE010000297.1:279772-291506 GCA_900660155.1 Hofstenia miamia
ATATATATATATATATATATATATATATATAATTATAGTAATAAACATGAAGAAATTTTAATACTCCAGAAAAACTGGATAAAAATTATAATGGCAACTTTTTGCAACAATCTAAAACGAAATTGGAAATGTTCATTTATTTATGAAAATGAATTTAGTAAAGATATTTTTGCGGAATTTTGATTTATAGAAATAGATACGTTTGTAATCATACCTTTTGCCATTAGCGATACGTGAGACGCTTGCGGTGGTGATTGAACGACCTTTTTAGCATTTTTAGCTTTTCTAAGTCCAACTAAACATTAACAACATAACAACATCGAAAGTTTTCTAAATTTATTAGGTAAAGAAAAATAAACTATTTTACATTGAAAATCTTGGCTAGCAATGATTGGTTTCGCTTTGAAATGTCAATTTCATATCTCACCAAAAAGTGTATAAAGGCTAATAGCAAAATTGTATTAAAGTAGACAACGTGATCTTATTTAATCTGCAACTACGCTTATAATCTTGCAGCTTATCGGGCTTTCAGTAGATCCTCTTTGTATCAGCTTGGCAAATAATTGACAAGCTCTTAAAATTCCTTGATATCTTTGAAGATCATGAAATGAGGAGTGGTCAAGATGGCGACGTTTTGGAAGACATGATCGATGAAAAAATGTGTTATTTAGCATTGCCTCGAACCTGCCTTATCTCCAGCTTTGGAGAAGTCATATTTAGCATTCTGAATCAGGAACTGAAGATAGCTTTCCGCCCCGTTAATTTATTATGCTGTGAAGCTTCTGCTGTCATAATCTTTGTACAATAATCCGTTGGAGATTTATTAGGGTGGTCACCTATCACTGTCAAACACATAGATCATCTAGCAACGATGGCATAAGTTAGATATGCAAGCAGCGGTCTATGAAAATGATTTGCATTGGCAGAATCGGTGATGTTTTTCATCAATCGACGATTCGCGTGTATAAATGAAGAAGCCGTTTTTCGAACAGTTTTTCAGTTGAAACAATGGGCATCATTAAGACATTAATAAAAACTTCATGCTTTGCTGCAACTTTTCATAAAGAAGTTCAAGAACTTCCGTTAGCAGTGCAAGAACAAGATGATAAATAAGAGTTAGAATGACTTCGTAAGCGCTTGCACCCATTGGAGGAAAGTAATCGTCTGCTAATGGTGGCAATGGAAAACATTGACCCAACGCGATTCGCGTGAGAATGAAGAGAATCTCAAAGATGACAAAATCGTGTCCAAATTGAAGACAATCAAATCCAAAGACTTCACCAAATTCAAAGCCCAAGTAATGAAGAACATTAGAACTAGTTCTTTTATTTTAATAGATTTTTAATAATTTTAGACAATATAATTTTTTTAATTTGTTTCAGTAAGGAATTGATTAATTATGTTTTTATTTAAAATTTTATAAATGCTAAGACAGTGCTATATAACTTCTAATACATGATTTCAGCCTAATGCTGGGGAGAAACGATTTGAGGTACTAATTAGTAGTCTTTCACTTCGGATTGCTCAATATTTTACTCATTTTTTATCAGCTCAGGTTACTAAATATTCAAAATCTCATTTTTTGATTATATAAATTACTAGCTTTTTAACCCCTGCTTCGCTCCGGAAATCCATTCAAAAAACAGAAAATTCTAAATTTACTCCAAGCTACCTGTGCAAACAGGGAAATTCTCGCTGAAACAACTGTAAAACTGAGAAAGCTGTTAAACAATAAGAGGAACTATGAAGTGCCACTTATATAAAGAAATGAAGTATGGGAACATTTAAGTCAATAATTAGTTGACTAATTAAGTCATTGATTGAATGTACCTAAAACCTTCAGGAGGTCATGGGGGTTACAAAACTTATGATATTGATACCTAGGTCTAAAAGTTTCTGAGTTATAAGCGGACAAAAACACACACATTTTGCCCTTTATATAATAGATGTATAACTTAGCCATAGAAAATAAAAGAATTAGAAAACACTTTATTCATACTTAAATTCTTTATTATTTGCTTGGAAAACCACAAATTAATATTTAATCGTCGAGACAGATGCAGACATGAAATTAACCTAGAAGCGCCATGGCCGTCACTTTGATATTGACAAGCAACGTGCATAGCAGGGAATCGCTCATGTGGCTTTGTGGTTTTGTGATATTTGTTACTGCTGATCAATAATTGGAGAATTAAAATATAGACCCTCGATCGTTTAAATTACTAATTTTGTTACAATAAATACCTAAAAAGGCCACAACAGTAATTTTAACTTAAATCACCATGAGATCTATTCGTAACTGATCACAAAGCTTTACATTTTTTACAGAGATAGATCTTTCAGATTCTGATAATTTGACGGATGAAGAGGGAGTGCGTTATGCTCAGAAGAGGAAAATGTCGATGAAGATGTGGTATTAGGTTCGAATAACGATGACATAGAAAGCGTTCTAATTCAACTATTCAGCAAGAAGATGGAGAAATCTCTGAAAATTTTCTTGACACATTAGATGAAGAGTATTACTATAACAACCATGGGGAGTACAAATAAAAATACATGGAGCAGCTTCAGTGGCGTACCCAGGGGGGGACATGGTGGAATGTCCCCCCGTCAGGTTTCCAAATTTAATTTTGACTGGATAAATAAAAAATTTTTCGTAAAAAATTGAAAAATTTAAAGTCTAGGATAATGGAATGCATTTTTTAGGGTCTATTTTCTCAATATTTTCAAAAATTTTCGAGGGCGTTCGCCCCGCATTAGGGAATAACAATGATGTCCCCCCGTCAGAAAATCCTGAGTACGCCCCTGAGCAGCTTATGTTCATAGTATTTGAAAATTATCAATCATGTTTCTAAAAGTACAATAAAGGAAGGGAAAAGGCACGATCAAAATTGAAAACTTCAAAAAGAGAAGAGTTGCTTGCGGTTATTGGGCTTTTGCTCATAAGAGGTACTGCATCAAAATTACATCTAGAAAGGCTTTGGAAAGCGAAATGTTTTCAAAAATACAATTTGAAAACAGATTTAGAAATATTATGAAAAATCTGCAATTTGATGTCAATGTTTCAAGAAAATCTAGACTTCAATGATTTCAGAAATAGTATACAGATTATTTTAAAATGGACAAAAGTTGTATCAACCAGAAGTCAACATGATCATTGATGAACAATTACTAAGTCTCAGTGTAGACTTCAGCAACATATGGAAACAAATCAGATGAGTTTGTAAGGCTGGCTTTAGAAGATGGACAATATATGCTTGACATTGCCTTTAAATTTACCATCATCTACTAAATTCAACATATTTACTTAAATTATCATACCAAGTGTATTCAATGATTCTCCTATTTGGTATGTAAATTCCACAGATATAGATAGATTTTAAAACATAAGTTTGCGATGGATTCGTAATTTAACATACAAAAATGCTTAAATTTACTATTACCAGTTTCATCATGTCATCAATTATATGATGTTTATCAACTAATCGATATAATCCATGGGAAATGTTACTTAATATTCTAACCTATATTTCATTTGAATTTTTAAAACAGTAGAAAATCTAAAAATTTATTATCTGTTATACAGCCAACGAAGATCTACTCATCTTTGGCAGCTTAAATAGAATTAGCCGATTTGCTAACTATCTAATTCTGAAGTACAACTTTGAGCTATTTGAAAATCTAAGAATTAGTTAAAAGAACGTATATGATATTCTATATGATTTCTTGGAAAATTCGTATGAAAGCAATGGATGTAAAAAATTACTTTTATGTTTATGCAGTGAAAAATAGTAAAAAACTATATTCCAAAAAAGTTTCTTATTAAATTTTGTATTTCAAATATATATATATGGAATACTAACTTATGGTTCAATTCTGTGTGCTGGTGATCATAAACTGGTTTGGAATCGTCTTACCAACATAACTAACTGGACTGTTAACATAATTGCTGATATTTACAGATATTCTCATGTTACTCCTTGCTATTTAAACTTCAAAATGTTGCTATGTAAAATATCTTGCTACGCTAAATTTTTTAGAAGATCTGTTTGAAAAAACTCAATTTTTCCAAAAGAATGTGTACATCAGAGTTTGCGTTATAATACTAGACGCAAAAGGTTTTTAAAAAACGCAGCGTATTAACAATAGCTACGGAAAATACACGTTTTTTAATGTAGCTGCCGATATATTTAAAAATCTTTCGATGGACATTAGATCCTTAGATAACGCAAGTCAAAATGCCGTACATATGTACTTCTTAAAGAAAAGAGTACTTTTAAGAAGTACTCGTTTAATTTTAAAGTTCCACAACCTGGTGAAAAAATTTGCTTAAAATTGTGGTTGAAATTTTGTACAACCAAAATTTGATTGTAGTTTATAGATTATTAAAAAATCGATTTAAATATAGTAGTAATTTTTGTATAGAAAAACAATTTTTTCGCATTTTAATTGCTGAATTATTCATTATTAATGCAGGTACGGCAACACTGGTGATAGTTTCTATTATTGGTTTAAACTCGGTTTAAACAGCAGTTTCTATTGTGCGAATTTTTTAAACCGGAAAATGTTTCAATTGAGAGACAATATTTCAATAACACTGCAATATGTTTATAGCGCGGAAGATCATATTAATTGCTTTTATTAATATTAAATGGCAGAAATTGTAACATGATATAGCTACTCAAAATTTCAGGAGATATTAGACCAATACCTGAATCTCAAAGAAAGCACGAACAATTAGCACTTGCATTCGTAAAAACGATTTTGCCAATGAAATCTTTCCGTTCTGACAACAAAAGAAGTTTTGCTAATATCTTAATAAATTTCCCTTGTACAAAACAATTCAGAAGAACAATCAAGGGCCTGTAGATAAGCGTTTTGAAATTATAAAGGATGCATTATTCTGTGGAATTCGCTGCATCATTGGAGCAGCCATCAATGTAAATCCATCCTGGTACTTTCAGCTTCTTGGACATGGCTTACATTCTGTGACATTAATTGAATGCGCACATTTCTTTATCATTATTGTTCATTTTATAATTTAAACTATTACAGCTGGGAGGGTGATTGAAGATAATCCGGAAGACATCGAATAAATTTCAGTTGATGCAGAATCTTTATCAACCTCTGATCATAGACCGACATTATCATCATCATCATCATCATCATCATCATCATCATCATCATCATCATCATCTTCATCATCACAATTGTCGTCGATACCACTAACACAAACTAATCTCAGAGCAGCTCTAAATATTATTGAGAGTCCTTATATACGCATGAATTGATGAAGAAAACGCTTGAATTGTTGCTAAAAGCTATACCAACAAACAAAGTTGTCTTATATTTGTATAAAAAGAAATACATACTGAAACTATTAATGGTTGGCATGAAGAGAGATAAACTGATCTAGATAATATTGAATTTAAATGCATTGATTTTTAAGAAAATGTTATCCTGGCTGGAATGGTCGAAAAAAATTCGCTCAGAGACATAATTTGCAATAGGCCTCAAATATTTTTATGGGAAAATACATTCAATTATGATCACAATAGCTTGGTCTACGCCAAAATTATCAATGAGATCTGCTATGGAAAGATATGGTATATCTGGAAGCAGAAGCAATCCTTTAAATTCCGCATATGAGGAAGACGGAGACCAGGGTTGGCATGTTTTATACACGACCTGTTTAGAACAAATTTTAAACACTATTTTTTTCAATGTTTTTTTAAATGTTTTTTTCAAATTTATTTAGTAGTTTATGGAAAATTGGGAAAATAATTTTTGGATTGCGTTCATTCTTACTTTCATGACCGATTTTATACCGCAAAAACCGTTAAACCTGCGTTTGTTTATATGCATGCAATGAAAAATAAATGTTGATATGGTTATCATAATTCAATGTCTAAGGCCAAAAAACATTGTTTTAAACGTCTAAAACGTTTTTTTTGTAAAAAAAATACCATTTTTTGCAAACCCTGGCGGAGACAGATAATAGCAATAACTGCTAAAATTGATATCCCTAGTACATAGTATTGTGTTAAATAACAGGCAATATATACTACCTTAGTTCGTCAAGACAATGTCTCTATTTGCTCTGTTTATGCACAACACTTCATTGAAAAATTATTACACTTTTAAATTGCAAACCAACTTACAGAGTCCTCCAGGTGTTGGTTGTGAATATCCAATGCGCTCAGCTAAGATGAATTATAGTAAAATAAATTAATAACAAAACATCGAATCCGATGAAGGTTAATATAAAAATTATATTCCCATAAATTTTTTTCGAAAGTTAGAAAAGAAGGAATTTTATTTAGGCCACGGTTAGACTAGGTGATTGGTTAAAAGTGATGTATCACTTTTGAAAGCATTGCACGACTAACCACCCCAGATAATTAGCGATGTGACGATCACGAATAAACGATTTCTTTGTGATCGTCACACATCGCTAATTATCTCGGGTGGTTAGACGTGCGATTCAATCACAATGTGACAGGTCACTTTTGAACCAATCACTAGTCTAACCGTGGCCCTAGGTACAAATTCCAAATATCATCGATATAAATATGATTTCTAAATTAACATCTTACAAAAGCATTTAAAACTGTTGAGACATGATTAGTTAGTTAACCTCGATAATTCACTTTTGTGTATTAGAGTATTTTGAAACTCTATTAAACTCCAGAGTATCATATCGATATTCAATAATTTTTGGTACAGACTCCCAAGTAAAGGCTGTGATAATAGAAAAATCAATAGTTAAAGTCTTTGGAAAATATAAAAATTGAGCTGGATTGTTATAAAAGTTGCTGATATACATGCAGATGTAGTCTTTATCAATAGGCTTTGTTAAAAATTATTGAAACACTTTAAATTTTAGTAAATGGTAAAATAAAAAATTCAATATCACAGTGAATTTTAATGTAAATTCATAGTGAGATACACAACATTTTGTTATTTAAAGAAGCATTCAACGATTTTATGTCATGAATAAGCACTTTCAAACTGGAATTCATTTGTTAATGATATTGAGGAAATAGCACGTGTGGACCATAAAATACACAAAATTGAGGAATTAGATTCTTTGGATTCATGCTAGAACAAATGGCTGATTGGTGAATTTCAAATAACTGCAGTGCACCAAAATCTTTAAATTCTACATTACATTGACCGAACAGAATTGAATAAAGGAATTTCTTTAAAACTGTTACATAAAGATTTTTATTAAAATCATAGTATACATTATAACAAGATTAACTAAACTCTGTCCCAGTTAATAAGTAAAGTTTTATATCAATAATTGGGGTTTTATTATACTGTAAATACCATGGTTTTGGCTTGAATTAGATAGTTTAGGAACTTGAGTATTATAAAAAAAATGAAAATCAAAACTTGAAATTATAATCGTGTTTATATCATACTACCTCATTTTCCTAAAAAAAACTGGTCTACTTATTGACTGGGACAGAGTTTAGTAAAAGTGTATGTGAACATTTACAGAATTTATTTTATTGTTTCGGCTTACCGTTACTTACTATATCATTGCAAATGTAAAAAAAATGAACATATTTGAATTTTTTTAGTAAATTTGTATACTTACAAGTTGCTTTTGGTGGAGGTGGCGGAGGAGTAGTGGCTGGTTGAATTACAGCTAAACATTAACAATTGTCAAAAAAAAAATTTAAAAAATATAATAAAATAGGAACATTTAATATTACAATTCTTTTTATATTTGATAAACATACCAAATATAGACTAGCCTCGAAGCCTCAGTAGCCTTAATCCGTTTCTGTTGAGAACACAGAAGTGTAAAACATTTTTTTCAATAAACACATAATTACGATTTAGAATGCTTAAGTTTTCGAACATGCCAAATAGTATCATAGACAGTGACGTAACACTTACAGGCTGCGCCTGGTGGCGGTGGTGGTGGTACTGCAGCAAATGCTGATGGCATTCCAACTAAACATGAAAAATGTTGAAAAAAAAATTTAAAAAATAATAAAATAGAAAATTCTACATTTTACAATTCTCCTATATTCGAAAACATGGACCACTTTTTCTGCATAAACAACCATTTCGACTTAGAATACTTGGGGTTAGTTTACACCAAATAATATTAAAAAGAGATGCATATACTTACACCCTCCTCCTCCAAATTGCGGTGGCGGCGGCGGACCTGAGACTAAATAAGAAGTGATAAACTAATAGTGAAACATTGGTGAAAATGGTTGAAACGAAAATAAGAAAATTGGAAATTTTAAGCATGTGAAATCAATAAACATGCATCATTTATTGAGAATACTTGGGATGCATTTATAACAAACAATAATCAGCAGTGGTTTATATACTTACAGAGGTCAAATCTTTGTGGCGCTGCTTGCATTCCATCTAAGCATGAAAATTGGTGAATACATATAACAAACAGATTAGAAAAATTGTGTATTTTATAATTCTTCAATATCAAGAACATAGCACGTAAAAAAAGTGCAATTGCCAGGGGGCCTCGCAGTTCCTTGGGCCTCAAAATATCAAAGAAAATTAAAATGTACATAGTAATGAAATTGATCAACATCAATACAAATGTGCCTTCCTTGTTTTCTGAGTAGAAAACACCACTTATTTATTAGTGCGACGTTCATTCAGAGCCTCAAAATTTTTATTCCGAATTACAATAAATAGCTGTTTTTATACTTACAACCTCCTTCTTTGAAACGTGATATGGATAAATTATTTTCCAATTTCTCATATTATAAATCCCAAGAAAGTCTAATTACATATTATGTTTTAATTTAATAATTCACTACTTTATCCAGTGGGTAAGAAATGTTCTTAGAATCACAAAATTCTGACGACTTAATCCCAATTACAAATTGAGTCCGATCAACCATCAGACTTGTCAACGTGCCGAGTTTCTAACGAGCCGAGCCGAGCTTGAGCAGAGTATTGGATATACAACGAGCCCGTTTTAAGCAAACCAAATTTATAGTGCTGCTTTTTAATTTGATTATGGAAATTTTTCATATTTTTTCATTCAATATTCCTTACTTTTAATCATATTTAAGAGCTATGTAAAAAATTCTTTGAGAACAATATTTTTTAAAAAATTACCGAGCTAAACGAGCCTCATTCAAAGATTTTATGTGGCGAGCTGAGCCGAACTTACACAAAATTTAAACGAGCCGAACCGAGCTTGGAAATGTCGGCTCGTTGACAAGTCTGATGTATATTTAAAAACAGCGCCGCTTTAAGATTTTTAAAAACAGGGGGGGGCACCATTCAATTTGTTTCAAGAAAACCTAAACTAAAATGGAAATTTAAACAAAAATAACTCCAAGAGAAAACTTCATTGTAAAATTTAAACTCCAAATGTCCAAATTAATGCATTGCTTACCTTAGATTGTCGGATGAAACTTGCAAACATCAACATAAAAAATATATGAGGAAGACACTTTTACAAAAAACTAAGAATCCCCAAAAGGGGGGGCACTGGCCCCCGGGTGCCTCCCCCCTAAAGCCGCGCCTGCCTACTTACTCAAAATTTAAATGAGCCGAGCCGAGCTTAGAAATTACGGCTCGTTGACAAGTCTATCAACTTTCAAACGGTAGTCTGCAAATGCGAAAATTGAAATATGACAGTAAAAGTCTACATCACGACTCTAGTTTTCATTCATTCGAAAGGCAGAACAAATTATAAGAAAAGTTGCTAGATCAAATTTGGGATGATTGCATTTTAATGGTAAACAAATCGAAAGAGAATAGAGAATTTAATTACAAAGAATAGGAAATAATTATTGATTTGTTTACATTTGTTTCAAATTCGGAACTTCATAAGCGTATCATGAACACGGAAGCAGTTCTTCTCACGGAATTTCTATGATTACTTGCACAACTATCTGTACTCAAGATACTAGATTCAGCGGTACAATTAAAACTATAAACAGAAAAAAATGATATTGCAAAGAAGCATTTCAAAAATATGCAACTGATAATATATATATAGCGGTAGCCAAAAGTTTAAAGTCAAAATATTTTTGTCGGGTATTTACAAACGAATTATTTGATTTTCTTGTCCGTGTCGATTAAAGTAGTTCTGACAACCTCAAAAAAGGCAAATATAGATTTCAAGAAATTTATTGTAATAATATAGAAAAACATCTAAAATTTGTTCACGAACTTTTTTTGAGGACATACTAAAGAAAAGAGAAGGTCTAAACGTATTGAGAAGCATAAATGAATTATTAAATATAAGCTAGATACATTTCCTAATGTAAGATTACTCTTAGTATATATCTGGAATTAATTGATATTCATTAAGATGAGCAATCTTTGTCAACCTTGAACTTAATAAAAAATGCCTTCAGATAAACTATGTATCACGAAAATGATCTTACCAGCAATTGACTTCAGAAAATAGGGTAAAAATTTGTGAATTTAAAAATGAAAAGGATTTGATAGAGAATTTCAAGGAGCATGCTCACTTGTCTTGGAATCAATGAAAATATCTTTTTGTTTTGCTGTTTGTTCAAAAATTTGAAAGCGATCGTATGTATATATATATATATATATATATATATATATAATACAAAACGTGTAGATTATTGTTTAGTCTTCATTAAAAGTCAGTCTTAAAAATTTCCGAAAAAGACTAGCTTCGAGCCCTCAGTAAACTTAGTCCGGCTATTTTGAAAAAATAGAAGTGTCAAACATTTTCTGAATAAACATATATAACTACGGTTTAGAGTAATTAGGCTTTCCTGTACCAAATACTACAGAAAATGATGTATATACTTACCCATTCCGAATAGTGATAGCGATGCTTGCTGAGCTCCAACTAAATATGAACAATTGTTAGAATATTTTACAAAAATAGTAAAATAGGAAAATACTATATTCTACAATTCTCTTATATTCGAGACCATGGAACTGAAACACAATTTTCTGAATAAATATATCAGAAATCAATAAGGATACTAGGTCTCTTCAAAGAGTGTTAGGGACTGACGAAGCGCACTTCCACTTGAGCAGAGTAGTAAATACGTGGAACTTCCATATTTTAAAACACTGTCAATCCACATGCACAACCACTTTGGTCCATGAAAGTGACAGTGTGGACTGGACTCAATCGTGAATTCATATTGAAGCGGTTTTTTTAAAGATAATCATGGAACACATGTACAGCCACCAAAGAGCCATGCTACCTGATGATTACAAATCATATAACTTGCCAATTAAAAACCAAGCAATGTTTACGGCGAAAAGTGTTTCGGCAAGACGGAGCAACCCCGAATCTAGCTAAAGTTCCTAAAACTCTTCTTAAACAAACATTACGAGATGATCGCTTAATCGAACAAGACCAAAATTTTGAATGGCCACCACGGTCACCAAACATAAGAACTTCTGATTTTTGGCTGTTGTGAATGCAAAAGTCAAACATCTACAACCCGAAGCCAAACAATACCCGAGTATTAAAAGCACAACATTTTATGAGCAATAAACGAAATTTTGATAAAATGCTTCACTTAGGGGCGTTTGGAGATCTGTGTTGCCGCTCGGAGAAACCATTTGGATCCGAATTATGTATAACTGAATTCCGATGTATTCCTCCAATTTTGATAAATTAATTTATTTAAAAATATTGTATTTATATGAAATATATACTTTGGGAAAGGGTATGTTACTTTACACTAACACTGTATATATATATATATATATATATATATATATT
>CABFPE010000297.1:316945-345078 GCA_900660155.1 Hofstenia miamia
AATTGCTGTTACTAAAATGACCATCGCTGATTAGAAAGATATTGCAAGGATGCGCGTTTTTATCACTCAATCGCGAAAACATCTTCATTGGACCAAAAAGTACTGTGCCCCCCATTGTAGGTGATGCGTTCTATATTTGGTGAAATAAACGACCAAATAAAAATATGACCTACCTCAATGAAGCTAATAGCATTGGAGATATTGGATTTTGAGTTTGACTGTGCTCTGGTAAAGACTTCATCATAACCTAAAGCAATAAAATGCTATCATCTTACATGCTAAACATTTAGAATTGTAAAAGATTTTAGAGGTTTAAGCCTTAATTATGGGCTTGCAAGTCGGACAAGCACGACAATGAACTATTGAATATGAGAAAAATTAGTGGAATTCTGTAGAAAGATTGGTGTATGACTACGGATGTTTGTGAATTGTTATATTTATTAATATTTTAAATATGTTTGTGCAATATACTCATAGCTTGCCAACTTCAGGCTGAATTAACAGTTATATGGTTATGAAATTATAAAGCTATACATAAGGCGCCATTTTCACTGAAATTGAAATATTTGCTGAAACAGTGTTTCTGAAAAAATGGCTAGGACATTCATTGACACCACTGGGGGTGTGATTATCATTACATTTTATAAACTACAATTTCTAATTGGACATGTATAAATTTCAAAAATTGTACATAGCGGCATATATACATTTCGAGGCAGACTTTTCAATGAATGAATGAATGGCTTTAAACTAGCCGAGCCGAGCTTGAGCACAGCATTGCACATACAACGAGTAAAAAGCGAGCCTTGTTTAAAGATAGATTATTTATTGTTCTGTTTATCCAGTTTCAGCAAAAATTACAAAATAGTAATCCCCAAAACTTAAGCGCTGTTAATGTGATCCTGCAAAATAGTCTTATTGCTTCATTCAATATATGATTTGCATTGATGTTTTTATGTACGACTATATTAATAAAATATAATAAATCACCTGTTCCAAAGACGACAACATTGAAATTTACGTTTTTAGATGATATTTCGTCCAGAAGGAGAAACGCAATTTGCTTCGCTTGACGAATATAAGATTTCATGGAATTGGAGAGATCCAAAAGGATAATAATTTCAACCATAGCAAGGGGTTTTGAATCAAATTCAGGGTAAAATGTCAACATGCAAGCTTCCTAAAAAATAACCTATTTTCATCAATTCAATGAAAACGATTATAGTGTTGTTATAGTTACACACAGAACATTTCATAGCTTAGGACATCTGAATACCAAAGAATTTCACAGCGAATAAATGAAAGATATTTTATTCCATTGTTAAAGCATAGGTAATTTTAAAAAATTAAACATTTATTTTAAAGCTCCAGCATCCTCAGCATAATCATCAGTATCATAATAATCATCATCATTATGGTCATCATCACAATCATCATCATCATCATCATCATCATGGTCATCATCATCATCATCATCATCATCATCATCATGGTCATCATCATCATCATCATCGTCAGCATCATCATCATCATCATCGTCAGCATTATCATTATGAATAGATATATTATGTCAAAAAATATCAATATGTCTTCCAAATATAAAACAGGAATTTAAATATTTTAACAATTTTATACAACACACAACTTTTCGTTTCTAAGAAATCAATAAGCAACTGTGAAAACGATTTTTCATTTAACATCATTAAAAGAGAGGTCAAGTTTCAAACATCAGGAATACGAGTGACTGAGTTAAGAAAAGCTTTAGTCTATCATATTAGAAAACATATTAACGTCGACGGATGTAAAGTTGCTTTTAGTGCATTGGCAAATCAAACAAATGCTTTACAAATATGAAAGCTGTGAGATGTGTGAAGTCAAAATGAAACATCAAATACACATCTTGATAAATCATATTTACAATTTCAAAAAAAACGAACACTCCATCTGTCTTCAAAACGACGTAAATAAGGACTTGTATACAGTTTTCGCAACTATATTGCTCCTGTAAATTATTTTTTAAGAATTTGAACGATGATGTATATCTTCCGGATGCATTATGTGTACATGTCGCCAACTATTAAAGTTGCTGAAAGATGTCGAAATATTAAGAAATAGTTGGTGCTAAAATGAACAAAAAGACCCTAAATACCATTTATTCTTGCGTTTCAAGACTTACTAGATACTTTTCGCTTTGGTCAAAACAACTTTTTTTATATGATCTGAAACCTGATCAGAGACCTCAGAGCATTTTATTTAGTAAAAAATAAAAATATTTTATTATTACAAGAGAAAGTTTCAGATATTGCCCAAAGTGACATGTAGTCTAAGAATGAGTAAGGCAATTTTATAAATCTGGTTAAACAATGGAAATGGATGATAGATTTTCAAAATATTGCTTATCTTGATAACAATGCAATAAGACACTACAAGTTCAAAATGGACATACCTCATCGGATCCAGAAAGAGGGCGCTCAACCCACATGCGCGGAACGTGTATATGATTCAAACCAATTAGTAACTGAAAACCGTCAAGAATTACACTACCCTCGGGAAGTTGGCATACACCTCTGGTTTCAGTCATCTAAATGGATTACAAGTATTGTAAAAGGCACAATTGTAATTTTTGAAATTTGAGATAAATTTAAAATGTAATTGTAAAGGCGCTTAATCCAATAATGACCTTAGTAAGCATATCTGAATGAGTTGGTGATTTCAGGTGTGTGATTGTAAATGGCATATCGATAGAAATTTGGAGGGAAAATGCCTCATTGGTTTGATCAACATTCACAGTAGTCACATCACTCTAAATAACAAGATCTAATAAATTAGTTAGAAATATCCAAACCTGTAACTTCGAAGCCAGCACTTCCTCTTTTGTCCATGGTGCAACAGCGGCGGGGACACGGAAATCAATGTCTTCTCCATCAACAGCCAACTCAGTGACGTAAGTAACTTTGATCAAAACATGGGCTTTCGCCGGCAAATTTCCAACATTTACAGAAAATACATCCTAAATACATGATTGAATGAGACAAGAAAATGTAAACTCACTGGCTTCTCTTCGTCCATGAGATAGGCACCATGACCCTTACTGATCGCTTCTCGATATTCACGGTGGGCAGTTTCTTTTTCTTTTACTTTTCCAATGATGTGCTTGCCATTGATAAATGCTTCAAATCCAACTACGGCTGATTGCTGAGTTAAAGGAAACACGTACTTCGCTTCGATTGGAAAGTTGCTTAAATTGGAATATTCTTGCAAAACAACAACCTAAAAAGCAAAAGTCCATACAAAATATTGTAAAATAATGATAAGAACATGTCCAATAAAAAACGAGTACTTAGTGAACTGGAATTTATTGTACTATATCAATCTTAGAAGGCCTCATGAAGGGGCAACCAGCCTTCATTGCTTATTATTGAGCAAGAGCCTGCGAACAAAACTATAAACTTCTCATTTTATTATGAAAGTGAGCTTGACTTAGTTCAAAATAATCAATAACAGAATTAGTGCTATAAATGCTTACATGCTAAAAAATGCAGTAAATTGACCATGATTTTGGATAAAATTGGAAACTCAGTTGTCGAAATCAGTGTTCAACTAGTAAAAATTGATTATTCCAACAAGGCAATGAGTGTATTAACAAATCCAGTGTGATCATGAAGTTTTTGAATAAACTTGAAATGCAAATACCAGCAGTCCGTTCAAAAGTTGTTATATCGAGGTGCCTTTGTGGACAACAAATCGTACAACTCAATAGAAGAAATCAACACTAGGATTCACTAAGAAAATATTCTTTTCTAAAAGCCGACTACAATGTTCTGACATATCGCTGGCCTAGAATGCAAACTTTTGTTTGAGTTATAAGGGATTGGAAATTTAAGACCTTGTTATACTAATTCATTATCCTTTCAACTTTAAGGGCACAAGTTGTTTGAAAGAATTTCTTTTGTGGTATTAACACTGTTAGTTTTCATCTAAAATACTGTTTTACTTCTAGAATGCAATTGTCCTCAATACTATGCACAACAATGTTCAGCATCAATAGAACTTTGCATTTTTAGAAATTTATCCATAACTCAATGTTCAAAAGTTTTATATTTAGGACATTTGCATATTGGGACAGCGATATATTGTTGAGAATAAAGTCTTGTCCTTTCGGTTTGCAAAAATATTTCCTAACTGATGACGTAATTATTTTTGTTTGTTTCTACTACTTGGAGAAGAACTTTTCATTTGAATAACTTAAGGCATACAATTGCATTTTGAGAATAATATCACAATTTATACCTGTGCAGCCAAATCCATCAGCTTAGCTCGCACGTGCACCTTGCGTAGAGGTATACCCTTAGCATTTCCACTGTCAGACAAAAGCCGAGCTTTGACGCCAACATTAGGATCTACGATATTGTGAATCTCACTAAGAAGATCTAAACACAATTCAATCAGTAAGGAAGCAGATAACTTCTAATAGGTAGCAACCTTTAGAGAAGCATTTGTAGATATTAGTTTCACTCATTTCATCATCAATGCTTTTTAGTTCTTGTGATTCTTCAACAGTGTTCTTCAATGAAGAGCAGTCCATACTTTCCTCTGTTGCTAGTCTTACCAAATATTGAATCTGAACTTGGGTCGGATCATAAACACAGTATTGCGAATCTTCGAAAGATGTCGGTTCAAATGGGCTGGATTTAATTCCATGGACACTATTGTAAGTTTCTGGAGCCTTCTCAAGGTCTATACAAACATCTTTCACATGAAAGATTTCCCCCAATTTTACCGAGCACACTAGCAAATAATAGACTCCCGACTCACTGACCTTCATCGTGTATTTGAGGCTTGTACTACAATATGTGAATTAGAAATAAAACGTTAAAAACTCTACCAAGGATCGTCAGCGAAGTATATTCCACTTCCAAGCAAACCGACATCAGTTCTGGCACCACCGAATTCTTCTAAAACTACCTTAGGAAGCAACAACCCTCTAAACGAAATAAAGCATGTTATTAAAGTACAAGGTTGTCCGGAAAGTTCCTGGAAACTTTTAAAAAAGCTTATCCCTCACGCAAAAGATTATTGGCAGCTGCACAATGACTTTTTTTAGGTAAGATGTCAGACCTACACAATACAGTGAATGGATTTCATTCTTAAGGCCTTCAATTGAGGAGGCCTACTTCAATTTTCAAATTTTCAAATTTTCAAATTTTCATATCCATTACGTCTGCTCACAAAACGTAGCTTAAGCATAAAGCAGCTACAGTGGGACCTCCCCTTCTGACTATTACCTATTCTGTTCGCTGCAGAATTTCATGAAGAACAAGGATTATCGATCGGACGACGAACTCAAACTGTCTGTGGATTTTTTTTAGAAAAGGTATCCATGAACTACCAAACCGTTGGCAGCAAGTGATAAACTCGAACGTTGATTACTTTGTTGATTGACTTTTTGTTATTAAAGATTTTTTGTTATGAAAGATACAGTTGTTGTTTATAAAGGAGAATTTTTTGCTATTTTCTGGCATTTCCAGGAACTTTCCCGACAACCTTATATAATTGAGAACTTTCAAAGAATTTTAGTAAATAATTAGGTATTTTATAGATTCAAATATCTTCTTTGCAAGTGCATCTTGTTGTCCATAAAGCAGCAAATTTTCACGAAATTACATTGATTTTAAATAGTTTTTTCGGTTATTACGCGTGAATTCATTTATGAGAAAATAACTTATGCAACAATGTGTTCTAGATTTAAACACTGCTAAAGGGGGATTAAGAAACCGCTTGGTAATAAGAAAATTATTACCATTTTAATAATAATTCATTTTTAGGTTACCGCAAAACTATGAACTTCAAAATTGATAAATTCAACATTTCCATTAAAGTTTTATTACCAACAAAAATATGAATTAAGTTATACACAAACACTTGCAGTAAGTCTTCAAATAAAAAATGTATTTCACGTGTAAAATTTAATAAATAATCAACTATATTAATCGCAAAAACAAACCAAAATAAATAATTATAAAGAAATATATATGTATATATAAATGTATATTAGGGTGGTCCTAAATTTAATCCATACCTTCTTGCACACTTTCATTTTGTTGTATCCTTGGACCTAATACTTGTGATGCAATGTGAGCCAAATCAAATAAGATTTAGAGGTCGCTCAACGCTCTTACAGTTTGCGTTGCATAATATAAGTAGTATCTCATCATTTTTCTATATTGTCTAAGATTTCGCATTAAAACTCCCTTTATCCAATCTACGTGCTCTAAAAACTGCAAGAAGATATCGGTCATACTTCATATATGAAGATCCATCCTAATATACATATATATATATATAATATATAATCTGGTCAGGTTAAAACCGGCTAAAACAGTCCGGTCCGTTAATGCCGGTTAAAAAAAATTTATTTTTGATTACAACGATTGCAGCGTTACAAAAAAATAGAAATTGTGGCAAGGGGTGCGCTTCCTACCTGTTGCCATATTCCAGTCCTACTCTACATTTTGCCATCCAAATTATGAATAATGCATGCACTATTTGAAAAAAAATTATCAAATTTCAGAGAAAATGATGCATCGACTCCAACATGTTTGAATTCGTACTGTTGTTGCACAACTATATTTCAGTTAAATAATATCATTTATAAAGTTCTACATTTCATAATCTATTCCATTTTGTCTAACTACATAAATTTCTTTCATTAAATTTTATGTTCATTTTCATTAATATTTACCTTATAAAAATTTCATTTTTAAAATCACGAAAACTATATATATATATATATNATTTTTAAAATCACGAAAAATATATATATATATATATATATATATATATAGATGCTACACACATAAAGTTGTCAAGTGAAAAATAGACTTTACCACTCCACAATAAATAAGCATCATTGTGGTTAGCTGCATGTCAACTAGCAATACTATTTAAATTACGAAAGTTTACGCTTTCTGCTAAAATAAGTATGGTAAATAATTGTTCTTAATTATATATATATATATATATATATATATATATATATAACATTTTTCTACAATATTAAAAATAGCAATCACGTACATACTACCAATTAAATTTATTTGAAATTTTTTTGGAGAATCTGCAGCCAAAAAACTGCAAAGCAGATAGGGATGAAATTTTATTTACCTCATCGTTAGCAATGATAATTATTTTTGTCACTATATTTTAAGCCGACACAGTTATGTCCGATCTAAATTTATAGTTTTCTGAATACATTATGAGCGTATAACGAAAAAATTTAACAAATTGATACGCTTTAAGCACTAGTGGTCAATTCAACTTTCACTCGCTTTCAGAATTTAAATGTGGCTGCCAGTAACTTCGAATATATTCTTTCCATTCCGTTAGCATAAATGGTGCACCGATGGAATTTTATTATATAAAAACAATATTGAAACTAAAAACCACCTTGATAGTATTCCAATAAAATTCTCTGGACTGCTCGAATGAAACAGCTGCTTCGTATTGGGAACTGTAGACGACTCGGATTCGTAAGATCGATGAATTGAAAAAACGTCGAGGATTCGAATTTGTTGATTAGAACTAATTTATTGACTAAGAAAATATAATTTAAATATCCTATACTTCTCAATGCTGTTATTGATCAAATTCACAACCAATGAAAATTCATCTGGATCCACACTGGAAATATGACAGTTAAGTGAAGAATACATTGAAAGTTGGGTGGGCTTCTTTTTAAAATCTGTAACTTCACTCACTGAAATCATGTCTTTCGCTAACTAAACATTCATCACACAATAAATTGGCTTGAACATCATCATTGGCCAAAAATAACCAAAAAATTGAAGTAATTCAAACTTAATTTTAAAACGATAAATCCCAACACAGTCTGTGCATGTCTCTTTCTCCAAAAAGAAATGCAAGATCAGAACTTTAAGTTCTTTGGAAATTCCATAGACTTATGTATCATTAATTAATCTTCGATTCAATTCATTAAGCACATCTTAAGACAAGGAGTTCTTAACATCAATAATTGTTTACAATATGATTAAATAATCTTCTAATGTTTGTAACAAACGATACAACTTTAGTTGCTAAACCAATTAAGATAAGAACTCACATTGGAGGAATTAAAATTACTTCAAAACTATCCTATCATATTGCTCACTATAATTTATGTTAAAGGGGTTTGGCAACCAACTTTTTATTGAACACTATTAATTAAGAATCTTCTAATCATAAGATAACACAAATTACTGTACTGCGTTAAAGAGGCAGATTATTTGATATTGTTAACGTAAAAACAGTTATCAAGAAAAAATTATTCTTTTTCAAGGATTAGGAAAATTTTTTAGACTATAAAAAATATTTTTTTTGAAACAAAAAAATATAATGCTGACTAATCAACAATTATTTAATAAATGTCCACATTTTGATGCAAAAGCTACATGATATAACCTTATGATGCTTTAAATGAGCTTGCATCTGAAACAAAACTGGTTAAAATAGAAATGTTTTAAAGAACTGATTTCTTATGAAAAAGGATTTGAAATTGATTAGGAAACAATGGAATTACCAAAAATTTACACTTTAAAAGCATCTCTTATATAATCCTACACACTACGAAAATCTCTAGATTACATATTCTTTTGAAAAAAAATTGTGAAAAATTAATAAATTTTATTGATTGATAATCCCAAAATAGTAAAAANTAAAATAGAAATGTTTTAAAGAACTGATTTCTTATGAAAAAGGATTTGAAATTGATTAGGAAACAATGGAATTACCAAAAATTTACACTTTAAAAGCATCTCTTATATAATCCTACACACTACGAAAATCTCTAGATTGCATATTCTTTTGAAAAAAAGATTGTGAAAAATTAATAAAATTTTATTGATTGATAATCCCAAAATAGTAAAAACGAAACTGAAAGAAATCTTCTGGAATTACTTCATAAGAGAATATGGCATAAATAATAATTGTAGCTATTTTTTGGTATGGTTTTGCAAGATTTGCAGGCTTTTACGTGTGAATTTTTATTAAATGTTCCTGTTATATTTAAAGTGTAATCTGATTATTATTTTTTTAAGATTTGTATATTAGAGCATTTTGTATCTGCTTAATAAAACTATTTACTACTATTACAAGCATTTCATTGTGAAGGCAATAAGTTAAGTTTAAACGAAAGTTTTCCTTTTTAAATTAGCAAGTTTGTACGTAAATGAGCTATTTTATGAGTCACGTACGCCCATTAAAAGTAATAAACATAAAAAACACTAAAAACTATGAGGTTGCGGTTTAAAAAAGTTAATTGTTTAAGCAACTTTTTGATATTGGGAAAAAAATTTATAAAAAACAGAATTTACTATTAGAATATGCACACTAAAATGTATACATACATCAGTCATCTATAAACCCAAGGTTTCAAAGTATACTTTAAAGTCCACTTTCAGATTCAAATACCACTTGAGACTAAGTCGAAATAAAAGTGCATCATATGGGACAAAAATTTTACAAAGACATTAAAAATTTTTCCTAAATTAGTGCATTGGGTCTGCCTGCTTTGTGTATTTGAACTAAGTAAAATAAACAAAAAATTCAAAGGTTGATATACGTACTTGACAGAAAGATAAGAATCTAGCTATTTCACGCTTCGACGTGATGGTCATGTTTTGATCCAAAGCTAACGCCCGAAAAACTTCCTTCGAGATCTTTCTAAATTCTACAACGTCAAAGTCGCCAGAACCAAGCATCTTCTTCAGTTGTAGTAGGAGACCTTCTGCTTTTTCTACCTGCAAATGGGTGTTAAAATGCTGCATTGTTAAATTGTGTTTTGTTAAAGGATAACCTGAAGTAGCTCATCTCTCTTGCATATGTCTATTTAAAGAGAAAGCTAGATACATTACGTCAAGTTGCATCATACTTTTATATGATACTACAATAAAAATGAAAGATTTATTGATTGATTGACCATTCCATTTGAGAACAATCCAAGACGTTAAGTAACATCAATGAAATTATTAGGATTACATTATCAGAGAATGATTGAAGTTAATAACCATTTGATTTGAGGGAGGTTCATAACGTTAAATATTGCAAATGAAAGTGTTTCGGTTTGGATTAGGATATTAAATTTTGGGTTGGATCGAGTTATAATTTCAACTGAATAATTTATAAGGCTTCAAACCGCTTATCACTATTAAAATATTTGTGATAGTCATCACTGATAATGATTAAATGATGGATGACGTAACTGAATTTTTTAAAACAATTGAATCGAGCAACTAGATGTGTTCAACTAAATTGCTATCAACTAATCGCTAACATCAAAACATTTACATTTTGTAAGGAGAGTTTGTCGATTGATGATGTGATCAAAAATTGTGACATCGCCTTTTGCGCTTCATTCCACATCTCTTCAACTAGTTGACCAACTTTTGGCGACAGAATCTTTTGTTTTGAAAATCGTTTATTCAGAAACTAGAATGAATGAAGTAGTTGAAGGAAATTATAAAAAAGTTGGTGGTAAACTTACCTGACGGAATTGCTTGCTACCCACTTGATCAATAAGCACATGATCCCTGACAATTGAGAATGATTGTTTGAAAAGTTTCTCGCAAATGGTAGAGTAGGCATTCAGTGCTTCGGAGACCGAGTCGCATACATACATTTGCCACTTAAGAAAATGTGTCTAAATACATACAACACATCAAGTGGTTGTTGCTAAAGTTTACTTCAACACTAATAATGCTTCACGCAAAAAGTACCGTCGTTTATTATGGAAAAGATGTAACTAAGATGATGAACCTTTGAGGATTGGCGGTATATCTATGTACCACCTACACAAATCATTTTTTGTAAAAAGCTATAATTAACAGTTTATTTGTACTTTGCATGACTAACTTTATGCTAATGGCTAGTTAATATATTTATAAATTTTCAGGTAATTGCCAAATTGTTCCTCACATTTTTTGTATTTTCTACTTGATCAATCTGATCACTGATTTGGTAATAAATATAATTAAACGAGTTATGTGTGTAAGAAGGGCATTTGTCAACAATGTTTGTGAAAAAATATTATAAAGATTCTAGTTTTTTTGTAGTTCATGTATTGGCAATCCTTTTAGAGACTCCCTTAAGGACTGCAGGTACCGCCCTAGTGCAGCGCCATAGATGCATTCCAAAATTGAATTTTGGTGATAGGGTGCTGCTCACCATCTGCTTAACCCATTTCATATCAAAGTCCTCAAATGAGTACACTGTTCTTAAACTTATTCCTGATGCATCAATTTAATTTCATCTGAATTTTATTTTTTGATTGTTTAAATCCATGGTAGTTTTTTAATACCTTGCGGCTTCAGCAATAGGTTTACTGTTGCTTCGCGTTTTTTATTACGTTTGTTAATCGTACAATTTTTTTCACATTTTTCGATATTCATTAATGAACCTCTCAATTTATATGTATTTGACTGATGAATCACTGACTTCAACGTAAATTTGACCTCTTTACATAGTACATTCATTGATGTGGTTAAAAATTTTTTTGAACTCTTGCTAACAATTCAAACCAAGGTCCTCAAATGGGGACCATACGAAATATCATGAGACGACACTTCAAATGACTAATTGTACACGAAATTCTCTTAATAAGCTTTTCAAAATTTACTATATCTGAGAAATGCTAATTCTAAAATATTTAACTAGGTCTGGTATGAAATTGGTTAAAGCAATATCATACGTTTTTACCACTAATGCAGTCTTAATCTTCTTATGAGCCTCAAGGGTTAATTGCTTATAATATTTTAAAACCGCAAAATTAATCGTTTTGGAAGTTGGACTGAACAGAAAATCTCGTCTTACTTTTTGAAATGAGTCTAATGTCGAGGTTGCGTGGGAAATGAAGAAATTTTCAAACATCACGTCGTCGATTGATTCAAAGGAATGGACCACATTGAGCTCCACTGCTTCAATCGTCTGAGGTTTGCAGTCAGAAGACTAAATAAATATCTATTGACACTAATATGAAATGTTTACACATCCTTAGTCAGATATCAGTTGCTTTAAAACTTTCATATAATGTATAGAAAACACTAGTTCCTGTAGATTACTAAGCAAAATCGAATGCCTACCCAGAGATGCAACTGGGTCAAGGTTTTTGGAAGTGGGATCCCGGCTTAAAGCTCTGAAAAACACTGAACAACCGGGTTGAACAAATATTTGTAATCAATTTTTGTAATTTCCACGAATCCCAATTCAAAATTAATTATATTAAAAATTTTTAAATTTTATAATTTTTGAGTACCATTTTTATGCAGTAAGCATGGCATGTGATTTATTGCATTGTGATTAAGCAAGTTCCCTTTCCCAGAACATCTCAACTTCAAACATGTTGCAGGAACTCCTCTCACTTCACGATTTCTAGATTGGATAACACCCAACACCATTCTGGTTTTACCCAATATTTATAATCGTATTCTCCAGAACGAGGGACAAAACTGCGGGTCACCGGGTTATAGCACAATTTGATAGTAAATCCGTGCGTAACTGGGGTTTTGTGCACCTGGGGGTGACTGGCAACTCCAAAATCCCTTTACACTAAGTAAGGTTTCAACAATGTTGATATTAGGGGTTGCATTTATTAATGAGCCTATGAATAACTTATCATGGTGCGCTATTTTTTCAATATGGATATTAAACCTTAACCCAAAAGGTTACATAAGCCATTCTTATATTCTCAGACAATTAGCTGGAAATAACACTTTTCTTCAAAATTTATTGAGTTGAGAGATGCAAGCTGATCTTTTTCTAACATGGAATCTTGAAGTTGGATGGACGATAGATAAATCAGCTTGAGAATTTATTCGCCAAAAAACAGTCAATTTGCAGTTGAAGACCTAAGCAGTACCCCATGATTACAAATTAATTCACTCTTTGCCCAACGCTGGCGGAAAATACTATACTATGTAATCTGCGGGGATATAACATATTAATATAAAGTATTGAGCGGCACTAAGCTAAAATATAACAACACCAATTTTGCCATTCCGTTGGAATCGGTTAAATTCACCACATACAATGTATTTCGTGGTGACTTGGTTAGTATATTAAATTAGTTTGATTTCCAATAGTGTAGTTGATCTTAATGATTACATGATCTTGAGATTACATGCCAGTGTATCAGGATATCTAGCTATATGCATGATCAGCCTAAAACTACCCACCGACATCAAAAATGGAAGCTGGAGGACTTTAATGTCAATTCAACTAGCAGACGTTGGAAATATCCCATTTGAAAACTATGTAAGTCCTCCAATGTTTAATTGAAAGTAAAGATTGTATACAAATTGTGCTAACTTCTATAAAACAATGATATACTATAACTTTTAAAGAATAGTAGGCCAAGATACAACTTGCAGTACCTACAAAGATAAACTTTCTATTGATGATTTAGTGGGAAGTCTTTTTAGTAGTAGGTGTAAATTCCATATAAAAACATGTGCTTAAAAGAACAAATTTATAAAAATTTAATAGTAAACTTAGTAAACTTACGTGAGCTTATTTATATAAATAAGACTTACCGCAAGAAGAGCTTGTCCCTTCAGTGTTTCATAATCCAAAATTGAACAGTTAGCAAGAGCATCAGCAAGACTCTTGAAGTTAAGTGATCTAAAACGTTTGCTAAAATTGAAAATTTATTAAGTTGGCTTACGGATAAGAAGAGAGATCTTTCTGTTTGAAGAACTTCTGAACTAGAGGTGCAGACTTCCCCACTAAAATAAAATTAAAGTTTCTAATTCATAATGAATTTCATAATACAAATTAAATCATATAACTTAGCAAATGAATTGAAGCATGTGAACATCAACAAGACCTCGATAATACTCACTAAAAAATTTTCCAAAAAAAACTTTTTTTTGCTTTTCAATTCTGAAATATGCTATGACTAAAATCATTAGTCAAAACCAGGTAAATCGTCAAATGTACATTCTGAAAAACAGGTGAAATCTTTCAATTCTCAATGAAAAGCATCAAGCTGGCGGTTGGACTAGCTTAATGACTGTTATAAAGTCAATAAAAATATGATCATTGGCAATAATCAAGTTGAATCTGAAAGAATGTTAACAATTGTTGATTGCGCTATCATGTGAAAATGTCAAAAAAGGATAAATTTTAAAAATTAGCAGTTTTCGAAAAGAAAGATGTATATCTCTATCGCTAATTGCTATGACCCTGAATGTAATGCAAAACTGATAAATTTTTTTTGTGACTGTTTGCATAAAATATCGGGTTGAACGCATTTTGAAACTGGGACAACAACGCTTCTATAGGTACAATAACATATAACTTTGTAAAGTCAGATGTGGACGCTGTATTCTATAAAATATAAGAAATTCGCATCCTCGTGGAAGAATAGATTTTGAGAAATACCTGAGATTTTCCCTTCAGATAATTGTGCCTTCTTTGTCTGACCATGAACGATAAAGTCTTCAGGGTCAGCAATTCGTTTGATTTTGATACACTCATTGATGAAGTCGTAGTGCAAAACAGGTATTCCAAACTTAACTGCAGATTCAATTTTATAGTTTGAGCGACTTCCTTCAGCAATGACATAATCAACCTTCAAAAAGAGGGTTACTATCAATGGAAGGGTTGATGAAGTATAATTAAGATGGTAAATGAAAAACTTAGAGAAGCACTGAAATATTCTAATAATTAAACGTTGGCAAATCACTCATGAATCAACAATTCAACCCTAACTAGTGGCGCGTTTAGAGTGAGGGGCAGGGGGCGACCGCCCTCCCCCCTTTCGAACCCTTAATTCAAATGTTTTCTTTTCCTCAAAACTGAAAATATTTCACTTCAATTCAAAATGTCATCAATTGATTTGCATTTTTGTAAAATTTACTTTTGTTCAAAAAAACTTGTTTCAATTTTTTCTGTAAAAATGGGTGTCACCCACGTTTCAAACGCGCCACTGACCCTAACCCCAAACCAATAAATGAAACATACCTGTTTGTTTAAGATGTAAGAAATCTTTCCTCCAAGATCTGTAATGTTCTTTTTAATGACAGTTTGTTCTTTGTAACCAAGCTTTTTTAATTCAATGACAAATATTTTGTTGGCAAAAATTTTCGGTAGATCATACATTCTAAAAGCACATTAAATAAATAATAATTTTCTGTATACTAACTGATGCTTATTGGAAATCGGAGTAATTTTCCATACATTGTAAAGTAAATGACAGCAAATATGATTTCACTACCATGTTTACATTTATGTTTAATATGAAAAGGCCTTCACTTTATTATTGCAATATAGATGTTTAAAGCGTAAAGCGATTCAATCCCAGTAATTTATTGATGGAAAAGGTCATTACGTATCACATTAATTATTTGTAAAAGTAAAATGTTTACGGAAACCAGCTGTTAAACTTTCTTTCGCCAATGAGAAAGTACTACATATTTTGTAGGCCTTCTTTTAATTAATAACTGATGAAATGCTAGGCCTGGTTTAAAACATCGCGTGTCAGAGTGAAGTTCAAAGACGTCGAATCCTGTGGTAAAACAACTCATTATTGGCCTATATTCAGGAATGCCCTACATTAAATTGATACACTTGCAAGGCCCAAGGGCGGATACAGAGGGAGGCCGAGGGGGCCCCCTCTAAAATAAAAAAAATTCTTTAAATTTGTGCAATAAAATTTCCAAAGTTGTATAATAAAGGTATAATGACAGTTAGCTTTAGGTATATGCAATTACAAAATAATATATCAATCTAATGGAATCACTATTTTCTTGTTCAAAAATGAAAATGATGCAGTATTTCACTGTCTGTCTTAAGAAACACTGAAATGAAGATTGATGTCCCATAAAATTGTAAATCTTCTCAATTTTTCCAAAATTAACGCAAATTACATTTTCAAAAGATAATTACTCCAGTGTGATAGGTATTTTCTTGAAAGAATACTTGCTGATCATGTTCATCATCAAAAGATATTGACTTGACTCTCTTCAAAATCCTCTGCAGTCTCACACATGGGTAACTTTCTGCTGAACTGTTCTCTCATATATTTTTTTATATTAAATATTCTTTAATGTTCTTTAAAATATAATTTATAGGCATGTATATATGTTCTTTTGGAATTTTATGGACTCTTTCAATTAGGATTCCTTTTTTTCTGTGGGGAATTTTAATTTTAGCACAGGATTTCTAATAATTTTACTTTAAAAAATACTAATGAAATTAAATGAGCTTATTTACAGCTATCCTTTGGCACATAAGCCTATAGTGATTAATCTATACGCAAAAGAACAATGTAAAATATTAAGCATAGTATGAGCAATAATAAATAAAATTTACTCAATGTCTACTATTTGTGTTTACTCCATTTAACGATAGTCAATAGTGTTCTTTAATTTTCTTGCATTCAAATTCAATACTATACACAGATTTTTTTATTAGAATTTTTTGATTTGAGGAAGAGCTTTATATTTCTGGGTTGCTGCTTGTCTTGAATTTTATCAACATATTTAACAATTTGACGACTATGCACTCATTCATACCATTAGGTGAAAATTTTGTGATCTGTTTAATCGTATGTCATTGAAAATACACTAAAAATTGGTCGATTATGTAGTGCATAATGCAAAAAATCTAAAAACACAACCATGCTATTACTAAAGCGTAATTAGAAATTTGAAAAAATTTGTGCTGAGTTTTGAAAAATTGCACAAATTCTACATTTTCATTTTTGGAGTCAGTACATGGTGGTGAAGTCAGCGCACAGTAATAATTTAAAAAATGGAAAATTCAATACTATGTGGTCTCCCTAGTACCAAATTATGCAGTTATCATTATATTCTACATAGGGCCCCCTCTAAAAATTTTTTCTGGATCCGCTCCTATGCAGGCCCTGCTAATGGTGTACAAATGTGAGGCCAGTGTTGTTTTACATACAATGTGAGTGCGTTTCATTGTAATCAAAATTCATAAAACAAAGTTTAATTTATAAATCGATAAATGTCTTTATAACTAAAACATACTGAATTAATTTTTTACAACACGAATTTCACATCAAAAAACCAAATTGTTTTAGATTCTTGTATTATTTAATAAATAGATTCTTATCACATATGTAAGTTATTTAAAACAATAAAAGTACTTGAAAATGAAAACCAACGAAAATCTCGACTATCTATTTCATTGGTGTTAATTTATTGAAGCTGTGTACTAGAGGTGAGCGCGGTACAGGTTTTATAAAATTATTTCCACCGCTAACCACCGCAATGTGCGTCTTTTTACCGCAAACCACCACAATAATAGAAATTTTACTGCGATATACCGCAAGAATGTCGATTTTTACCTTCGTAAGAAAATATCGATATTTCTAAATTGTATTTTTACTTTTTTGCTAAATGGTCGGAATTAATTGCTTTTCCATAAGAGTTTGTATCCTGAAATTCCAGTTTCCTTTACATAAATTAAACAATAAATTCTGTTTTCTAAGTAATCTTAATGAAAGAAATGGGAAAAATTCACGAAAAATGTTATAAGAGGCTGATGATGCAAGAGAAAGCCGAAAGGAAAGCGCAAACAAAGATGCCGAATATCGTCTAGCTTTCTTTGACTTATTAATTAAACTACGCATTTCATCTAAAGAGCCAAAGCACGTGATTCTTTGTGAGACTTCTTCACTCCAAGTATCATTTAAACTACAAATTTTAGTAAACTTTATGATATTTTCAAATTGAGACCAAAATGTAATTTTTCCAGCCAAAGAAGGTAAATGAATCACCCTCTCATGATCAAGAAGTGCAGTATAATATAAATCATAATAAACGTTTACAGACCAAACAACATCAGTGAAACTGCTACTTCAAATATGTTCACTTGATCTTCAAATTTCACAAAGAATATTTTCGAAGATATTAAGAACTTTTGTGCACTTACACCAGATATAAAATCATTGTAAGATGAAATCACTTCATTTTTATTAATGAATCAAAAACCATAGCATCCATATTTTCTGCACGTCATTCACTTGAGGTATTAGACGACCAGGGAGTTTGAGGTACACACTTTTTTGTAAAGAAGGTCACTAACATTGAATTTCTTTAAAAAAGTGTGTACCGTTTGTCGTAAGCAAGAAGCTGGTAGGCTAAAAACATCAAGTGGATTTGCTGGTCGTAATTTACCATCTTTGCTCACAAATTGAACAGGCTTTTTTCAATGACAGTGGTATATAACAATATTTTGAGTTATTTCATCTAAAATTCTCGGAACATCATTCTTCCAACTTTTTTCTCGTTACCATCAGTAGGGAAACGGTATAAAGTACAATTTTGCTTTTAATTACCGCATTTGCAGTTTGTTCCAATACAAAACCTCGGCATAAGGAAACCGTCAACAAAGATTAATTACCAGTTATTATGTAATATTTCAATATATTAAAATCGGTTGCGCCAATTAGCGGCGTAATACATCATTTATAAAATATTGATTTTAATTCCGGCTCTACATTTTCACATATTTCAGTTTCCCGTCCTAGTTCCAGTGGTCCATGCTATGTAATTAAATAAATTCTATGTGAGTAATAGTAATTCATTGCGAATTTTTTGTTTATGCAACATTGTAAATGAGGTAATTGAATTGGAATGCAGTAGTCCGTTTAAATCAGGTTATATTGCAGGAGCCAGTTAATTAGGTTGAAATCCGATTAAACGATACTATTTTTTATAATAAAAATATATTGATTACATTGATTGCGGTATTACAAAACAATGGAAATGCTGGGAAAAATTCCTTATTGAAATTCTAGTGCTAATATACATTTTGGCATTTCAAATTATAGAATTGCAATAGTAAGCGCACTATTTTAAATAATATCATTTTTGTGGAAAGATGATTCATCGCATTATATATATATATATATATATATACATATTTCCCGCTTTTTGCTATGGAAAATGAAAAACCTTGCATTTGGCGGGAGCCGGTCCGAAATTTCTAAGGCATTTAGCGAGAATCGCACTTTTCCCCAAAAACCCTATTGTTTGGCCATTGCTCCTGCAGTGTTCACTCGAACTTAAATATATTTACCCAGTTCAAGTCCCTAAAGTTCCATTATTAAGCGTTAAGGTACTTATTGCATATAAATCTAAATTTGAGAGAAGGTAAGAAATTTAAGTCAAAAATAATTAAAAATACCTCATTAGTTCAAAACAATAGTAATAATTTACAAGCAACGATATTTCCTTTTTACTCACTCAGCTCAGAACGCATTCAAAAGTGCGATGGTTTAAACCAGGTCTTACAAAAGTTACATTTACAGGTTTAGCAAATTGAAAATATTTTCACTCCATTAAGAATGATTAGAAATAGTGTAAATAGGTTCTATATACCCTTAATAAATTGAAAAAAAATCTTAGAACCGACTAGTTTATTTATGACGGATACAGTGGAAACCACTATTATTAGTATTCTCACACTATTTTGCATATAACCACATAAAGATTTATTCTTGGGGAATTTGATGTTAACAGAGTATAATCTCGTACATTTCTTTAAACATTTTCTTGAATTTTTTACCAATAAGTAAAAGTGTGCATAACGTTTTCTGAATTATCAACTTTCAGATAGGTTAAAGTCAAACTTAAAACAAGTTCTAGGTTGTAACTAGAGATGTGTGATGAGAAAAAGTTTTGTAATAGTCCAACCTTAGCTGAGTGTACAATCAAAATAGGGGAATACTCAAAATAGGGCCATTAAATATTGCGCCCTGCACAATTTGAATGAATCTAACGTTTTAAACTATGTGCTTAGAAACCATCACTGGTTTGCATTATTAATCAGGTCACCTTGCAATAAATTCATAGAAGGACTTAATCACTATATATAACTAAGATTAATGATCTTACCGAAGACAGGATTATAGTATTGACCAACAAAACAAGTGTTAAAGTATGTTTGAGAATAAACATTTAACTTGACGATATTTAACAAATACAAAGTAAGATTTATTTTACAATTTAGTCTTTTGTTTTATAAAGATTTAGGCAGCGTTAGTCTGTTGATCCATGCTAACATCTCGATCTTGACTTTGACTGCTGCGCATTACATCAGGTAATTCAGGGGGTACAGAATAAGGAACAAGTTCGAATTCCTCGAAGGCATCGCCATCTTTCAAAACTAGGCCTAGTTCAGCAGGTTGTTGAGGTTTACCAACAGTATTGTCAAGACCACTATCTCGCAAGGTTTTGGCATCATCTAATTCATCAAACTCACCCTAAAACCACAATAGCTAGAAATTTTAAATTAAATATAAACCTTAAATAACCCAGCCATTTTTTACGCGAAAAATTTTTAAACGTTCTTAACTCACTAAATAATAAAAAGGCACTCCTGGATAGAGAATGGTCTTTCATTTTCCTCAAAAATTTGTGTCCTAACAAATTAACGGAATTTGGGCGGTCTATTTACTCAAAAACAAAATATTTGGTGCTATATGTTGCTGCTATTAAAACTTTATCTAAACACTAGACATGGGAAGAATTTAAATTTTTTGTAAAAATCACATTTCCACTAAAAAAAGTTAATATTTTTTAAAGAAACACAGAAATAACTGTTTTCTCAAATTTTCACCACAACAGGGAAGCACACTCATAGAAGTGGCCAAATCCCAGGACTCCCAATTTCCCTAATATTCTTGAGAAAATTGCTTGAAAATTGACAGTTTAGGGTTAAACATTTATGTGTGGATTTTTCCACAGCTTGGTTTGTTGATATATAAGTAAAACTTACAAATATTGGAAGAAAACCCAAAATTAATATATAATATGAATTAGGAATGAGGGAACTGCATAATGCATGGTAATTCACATTATCGAAAAAATTATTTTCAAAACTGCAAACCACTTAGGGCGTTCAGGGGCCCCATTTTGATACATGCAAGAAAAATTCACTTTTTTCTCAAAATTAAAAATATTTCTTTAAATATTTTCACGTAAAAGCCTCCATCCCATTTCAGAAATCGTAATTATTTTATATATTGTCTAAAAATATTAAAAAATTAAATTGGTGTCGTTATAAATATACAAAAGCAATTATATACAGTGACTGAAAAATTAGCGGACTTATGAAGGATAATCTAATAAAATGATGATTAATTGAAGAGTAGAAATACCTTTTCGTTTCTGCTCCATAATTTATATAGCTTTTGGTCTTCAGCTGGACGCTTCATAATGCCCTGAATAATGTATTTCAATTCCAAGACAGTAGCGGTTTCTTTCAAGTCTGTGAATATAGTGGACGCACCTCTTCTGATACAAACAAAAACATCCATTATGTGCTAAAAACTAAAATCTTGTGATTAGAAATCCAATATTAATACAACTAAGAATCATTTTAGTGTAAATTTCTGTCGAAAAACAGCCTTTCTCCAAAGTTAATGCAAAATAATAACAATTCCTATCATGTTGAAAAGCCTATTCTAGTAAAGATATAAAGAAAGCTGATGTAAGCTAAAAGGACTGTGAATAAATTTCGAAATGAAACAAATTCTATTAAAATACATACATATCCATAAGAATTTTCAAAACTATAGTAGTGAATAACTTTAACAAAACTAGACGTATTGTATTCTACAAGAAACTCACTAAATCTATGCACGTACAATTTAAAAATTATAATATACTGTTAAGTTTAAAATTAATAATAAAAAATAATTTAATATATTATGAACATGTGTACACTTAAGCATATACTTTTCTAATTATACACCCACAAAGATAGAGATAACCTCAAATATATTAAGCAAAGAGAAATATTGATATTTTTTATCGGGCCAGGCTCCTAAAATTCGACTCGAGTCTAATTTCGACTTTCATAATTCTATTATTCACCAATAAACAATCAAACTGCTTTCTAATTATAAAAAAATATATCAAACTATCTTAAAAATATAGTTTTAGGTTTCCAACTTGTCTATTGCTTTTTTGAAAAAATCTTTTTCCAAATAAAAAATTATTGTGGCTCTCACTGTGTGCTATGGGACTTCGAACCACCTTTCTCGAAGTACTCCCGAAATTGAAATACATAGTACAGAACGGTAGGTGCATATAGACAATATGATTAAAAGACTTATATGTAATAGAGCTTGCACGTATATAGTTAAATAAAACCAATTAATGCAAATCAATTTGCGTTTAGAAAAAACAAAAGGACAACATTGATAATAAACTAATAGTACTAAAACTGTACAAGTATAGACTCAAGGGTAAAATCAATTCTTGCTATGCAGTATTCTTTGGTATCAAGAAGATCACTACCAGTTGGGACACCCAAGAACATAAAAAATTAAACTTGTTAAATCGTATATCTTGTCAAATCTTTTGTATGGTTCACCAATATGGTTTCCCAACGTAACAGACCTTCATAAACTGGATCTGTTTTCCATAATATATTAAAATGGATTACATCTGGCGATAACTACTTTGATCGGCTAACGAGATGTAAATTTTTTACCATTGAATTGCAATTGGAGTATGCTGACCTAGTATTGTTCAATAAATTGTTATCTACAAAGGTTAGTTTCCCAATCTGAAGCTTCATTTCTTTGCGATAGCCTACCATTTATCCTATTACTAACTAAGCCAATGTTTGAGAAAAAGCGAACGTAGACATGATTCATTTCTATGTTGTTAACCTAGATTATGCGGCTAGATGATGCTTGTGTATCATAGAATTTATTTCTATGAAAAATATAAACTCCTTTTTCTACATTAAAGCAATAATGTATTTTGCCACTTCTTATATCTATATTTGAAGAACTCGCACATTATTGATTCTTAGCTTTAGTAAGCTTTTGTTTAATATTTAGATGTTTATATTAGTTTCATAGACAAAATTTGCGCATTTATTTATATAAAACATTTGATTTTATATAATTAAATTTGTAATATATATATATATATTAATATAATTCTGAATTAATATAATGAGCTTAATGGTATCTTAGAACATTAATGGAAGCAGTTTTACTATTGGAAATCCGACATCCTTGAAATGATCATTGAATTATATGAATTAAAGAAATTAATATTGAATGTATTTGAAGAATTTTTGAAATTTTGTTGTAATATTGCTATAAAGTTATTCAAAGTCACATGCAGGTTTGGTTTTTCAATCTTAATATAACCCGTTTCACTCTGAAGTTATACTTCCAAGTGAAACGGCTCTCTGCTTTCTCTATAAATTTGGTATTATTAAGGCATTGTTAGCTTTGCACAAACTATACATATTAAAGTTGTTTGTCTAGTACTATATTCGTTGTCGATTTGAAGATATATCTGCTATACCAAATATCGCTTCACACATTAATATAAAGTGTTTGTGCATTTCTAAAAACTATTATTACGCATTAGCATAGCCAGTATGCTCCAAATATTAAATGACGCAATTTTCAACTAGAGCTAAGATATTTCAAATTTCATGAGTTCTGAGACATTAACTCGGATTCGCCATTGACTGCATACAAATTAAATTCGATTTCATTGCATTTAAGATTATTCGATTTTATTGCGATCATCATTACTGCGGTTTACGGAAAATTCAGTCAATAAAACTATTTTAAGTTGTAACTAAAGTCAATAGTGATCTACTGGTCAAATAGCTTATAAACAAATCCTGTGGTTGCTTAGTTACAGTGCAATGATTTCATTAGCATAATTTTCCTCTGATCCTGACTAAGAGCCTGGATAATAAATACTAAATCAACTTACAAATCCTATGAAAAATATGTTAATACAAGCATAATGTGAAGAGCTTGATCAAAATAAAAATATGGAAGTACATCAAATACAAATTTCTATTCATCAAAATACTGATAAAGTGTTTTTTATATGCATTAAAAAATTACATTTTAATGCAAATATTTAAACATTAGCTGCACTAAGTGTTCCTAGAAAAAAATGGGTCCTTTATCGTACAAGTAGCTACACTCCATGTTTTACTCCAGATTCTCATATAAACTCTACATACGTTTCAGTGCAATTGAAATCCAATATATATATTTTACTAGTTTATGGTTAAATTGTTTAGCCTAATATTTTCAAGACTTGAAAGTATTTTTAGTTTTAAGAAAGAAACTATTATTTTCTATATTATTATTTTGAAATAATTAGAAAGAATTTTTTTTCAAGCACTGATATTAAGGGATGAGGGTTTAGCAAGTGAAATGCTCTTCCTTAAATTGAATAAATACAGTAAGTCTTACTAAGTAAATTTGAAATTATTGTAAATATTTTAGAATATTATGTCATATTTTAATAATGACAATGACAGTGACGAAAATCAAATGGTTGTTTACGTTGAAACACTTACTGGTGCTGCATTCGAAGTGTATGTTACGCCTTCAGAAACCATACTATCTATAAAAGAAAAAATCCAGCGTTTGGAAGGTAAAATAAAAGTGAATGTATAGTTTACTGCTTGGTTTATTAATTCTACAGGATGAAATATTCAAGAGATTCCATTCTGTTTTCTATTTGGCAGCCGAATAAATGTTTCATAGATTTAATGTTAATGGGGGCAATAATTCTTATCTAAATTTCCAATTCAAAGCAGCATGAACAGACCAATGTTGCTACCAATGTTGAATGTTAAAATGCATAAACTAAACAAAAATATGTAGGTTGTAGACAAGTATTAAAAAGTTCCAAACTTGAATCGTAGTATAAAGGGGTATTTAATTATTTAGTTATTTATCAAGGATCATGTTTTCGATTGTATAAGTAGTGTAAGGAAATGAAAATATAAAATGGGTGCTCCTTCAAAAAATCATCAAAGTAATTCTTTTACTTAATATAACTCACTTATTGATACTAATATATTTCAATTATATATTAGACTAAATCAATAATGAATTCCGCTTCGAGCAGGATACCAATTTCCCTCATCTCTAAATGACATCAAACGCGTGGACAGACTTATTCTGCTTGGAATTACTATTGACAAGGGGCTATCATCCAATGACCATGTTAAATCCCTGACCAAAAGATTAGTTCGTACATTTTATCTGATCAAGAAACTTCGTTCAGTGTCCATCTCTGTGGATGATGCCAGAAATCTCTACAAGTCTGTTTCAACTCCTTTCTCAATTATGGTATTACCGTTTGGGGAGGCTCATCTAACTTCAGCCTCTTAGATAAAGTCCATAAGAAATTTGTCACGGCCGGAATTATTCCTCGCATTTCTCGAACAATATCTGAAATGGTAGATATCATCCGATAGCAGGCACTCACTTGTTGACATGATTCCCCAAAGAGAGGATTACGCCATTGCCCGTCTGAGGGAAAGGTTACCCGCTTCCGATGTACACTCATCAAAGAAATTCCTAAGGACATTTCCAGACAGATACTTGCGCGCCTTTTAGTAGTGATTGGTAGCCTATAATCCGTTTGTTTGTGTATACGAGATATGTTAGATGTATTTCTGGTATATAAATATAATTCATTGTCATTGTCTATGATAAACCTAATTAAATGGAAATAATTAAATTGGTTTTCTATGCAATACAAAATTTATGAAGCCATGAATTTTTGATACAATTTTGCCAGTGTAGTTAGAAGCTTTTCTTGCTTTTTTAAATGATTCATTAGGCTACATTTACACCATGCAATCCAAATAAGTCTTAGAATCGCAACTATGTTTACACTACGAGACGCCATTGTGGTTGTTCTTGCAACTGATCACTGGAAGCTAGCTTCACTGTGAAATTCAAGTAGAAGTGATTTAGATCTCCTTGCTGATTCCGTATTTTAGATTAATTTTTTTATTTTGAAGAGTTCAACCATTCATTCGTGTAACTGTGGGTTTGAATTGCTTAGGCGTGGTTCCACAATGCAAACCTTCTTTCTTGAGACGTGAAATCATAATTTCGCAGTGAAACCACTACTTGCAATCGATATAACAAATTTTTGTGATTTTCGTATTCAATGTAATGTACATACGTGGTGCGTACAATAAGTCTTTACCCTAACACGGAAAGATGTTCCATAAAAAATATATATATTGAATATACATAATAGTAATGGTTTATTTCTCAACTAGACGAAATACCCGGCGTTGCCTGTGTTAAATTAAGAAAGTGGTATAAACTCTAATGATAAGTTGAATTAAGGGTAAAGGTACTAAAGTATATTGTTCCCGATGACAACTACACCTGCATGCTAAATTTAGTTGGAAACAGACCAAATTTGCATTGTTGACCTCACAAATGTCTTCTACTGCCTTGAATCGGATTGGGACCCAGCCTATGTTGTACCCGGGATCAACCTGCACCTGCATGCCAAATTTGGTGCCAATCGGTCCAGTGGTTTGGCCCTGCATAAGTAAGACTAACAGACAATTTGAATTTTATGTATTAGATATATGATTCATTATTGTCCACGCCTCTATGAAGAATTCCGAGGGGGAGGGGCAACTCACTTAGAAAATTCGTCACAGTCTCTTTCAGTACAGCTGCAAAGTGTCGACCTTTAAGATGTCTTTTAAGCAGTCGGAAGAGCGCAAAATCGCTTTGAGCGACATCTGGGCTGTAAGGTGCATGTTGGATCAGTTGGAAGCCACATCGTACAAATTCTTGTGTTGTCTGGTTGACAGTGTAAATTGGCGCATTGTCATGAAGCAGCCAAACACCTCTCGTCTTTCTGCGTATACTGCGAACCTCCTTTAGTAAGTCACATTCATGGTGTCCCAAAAAACTGTTGCTATATTCTTCCAGAAGTTGCAGGTTATAATTGCAGCAGTCGATGCGGCGAACGCACATTTCCTCGGTGAGTAGTTTTGGAACAAAGCGGGAGCAGTTTCCGGAATCCTAAATCCTGCATAATGTGCTGGGTAGACTCTCTGCTAATGGAGAGACGTTCCTGTAGTTGCGTGATGCTAATGCGACGTTCCGTTAAGATTATTTTGCACACAATTTCGTTTTTCCTCTGAAATTTCTACTGGTCGGCCTTCGCGTTCCAAATCAAAAACTGTTTCCCGGCCATTTTTGAAATCCCGTATCCAGTTGTATGTAGTCGCTTCCTTTCCATCCAAATGGCGTAACACAAGGAATTTAATGACGCTGCGATACTCAACTGCTATTGACATGATTATAATAATTAAGACTAAAATGCCAAAGTGAATATCTTCGCAAATATTTATATGTATTTTGAGGACCAATTAGGTGATAGCTACTCATAAAACATGCAGCAAACGTGATTGTACCTAGTGTGCACGAGTCTACAGCCTTATTGTACACATCACGTACCTTCAATATCTATTGTTAGAGTCAATATTTTCGATAAAATTAATATTTATAATAAAATGTAAACATAAATTGACATTTTATTCATTTTTATATATGCTTCATTCAGAAACAATAACACTATGTTCTGCGGGAATAACGCTATATATTCAATAGGGATTTTATCTCGAGCTGTTTTTAACTAGCACCCAAATGCATTGCATTTTCAATACCGTAAACGAAAACAAATATATAACAGCAAAATAGATAATTTGTATTTTTATAATTTTATGTTACAATTAGGTATGATTTTGTTGAAAAGGCTTTATAAATTGTCAAGTTGATTAGCTTTTGCTAAGCTGATGATACAATTGAGCACCAAGTGTACGAATAGCTCTTATTTGCTAATGCAATAAGATATTTTGGAATATAGACGTCTTAATTTAGACTGTTTCTAACGTTTGCTCAAATTTTAAGTTTTAGAAATATATAAAAAGCTTTTGTTACGCAATGTAGTCATTTGTTTTGCATATATCTGCGAACATAAATATTTGTACGTCCTAAGAAATTCATGAGTGATTTACGCGTTTTAGTTAAAAATTATTATTACGTATTATGAACTTTGCCCAAAACATTTCTTTTAGTTTTTGCTTGCAAACTTAGAAAACAGGTTAGAACATATATTTATGAAGTATGATACGTATTTTTTTGAAACTACAGGGCTGAACAATAATTATGTCCTTGTGTACTTTGAAAAATACATTCGCTCTGTATAAAAATACTTGTAAGAATTAAGGAACATATGAATGGCCACTTAAAATCCGTAATTGTTATATATATATAT
>CABFPE010000297.1:357422-375821 GCA_900660155.1 Hofstenia miamia
AAGCCACAGGGAGTCATAGAGAATGAGAAGGTTAAGATACTGTGGGACTTCAACATACAGACAAGCAAGGTGATAGAAGCACGGAGACCAGATATAGTAGTGGTAGACAAAGAGAAAAGATTAGGAATAGTGATGGACATAGCAGTACCAAAGGACAGAAATGTAGAAAGCAAGGAGAAAGAGAAGATAGACAAGTACAGGGAGTTGGCAGAGGAAATCGAAAGGCTGTGGAAGTTAAAGAAAGTTGAAGTAGTCCTGGTAGTTGTAGGAGCACTAGGAGCAGTGAGTAAGAAGCATAAGAGATACTTGGAGGAGTTGGGAGTACCAAAGTGGGGAGGAGCGGTAGCACAGAAGGCAGCATTGTTAGGAACAGCTAGAGTCCTGAGGAAAGCTCTCAGACTCCCTGGGAACTGGTGAGTTCCCCGAGCTGAGAGGGATACCAGCATGAAGCTGTGAGAAGTAAGAAGGAATAATAATAATAATAATATATTTCTTGTATATGCGCGCAAAAAAGCTTGTAAATAATTCTAGTGCGCTACAAATATGATCAACACTATAGATTCAAATCATAGAGCTGTTCAGCTAATAAGTAGTGTTTCAGACCCTTTTTTAATAGAATAATATTACATTCATTTCTAAGATGAGCTGGAAGATTGTTAAAACACTTAGCACCACTATATGAGAAGCTAATTTAATGTTTTCTGGCACCGTGAAATTAGATAGAAAAGATGCATATACTACACAGTTATCTTATAAATATTGTTGTTTGTAAATTGTGTTTTTTAGTACAAAAATACTTTAAGTCAGCCCTCAACATCTCAGCAATCTTCCTCGAATCTAAGGCGAACAGAGACAATTCTTCCGAGTATATTTACCTCACCACAGCCTTCTACACTATTGAATCGTTCCTCAATTCTACCTCCAGTTGTGAATGAACAGCAAAGTTCTTCCTCCAATGAAACTAGGAATTTTGATGCCTTTAAGATTGCCCAAGAAATAATCGACTCGCAATCTCGGTCGAAGCCGTCCAAAACAAGTTCATCATCGTATAGAATTTGCAATCAGACAGAGACCACTTCACAAGTCAGTGATCCGGTCAATAGGCGTCCTAATATTTTTATTGAAAATATCACTGAATTAACAGATTCCAATTTGCTTTCGCAACTAATTGATCGTGCTAATGACAAAGGCAACGTCAGTCGTCTTCCTTTAGCCAATCAGCATGGTTAGTATGTTTGTTCAATGCCCTATTTGCAGTAAATCATTTAAATGTAGTAGATCATTTTGTTTACCTTCACTGAATCGTTTAACGTATGTTTCCAATTTGTTAATTTTTTGGGTTACAAAATCATAAGCTCTTCGGATTAGGCTACTCCAAATTTATGTAAATAAGCTCTTCGGATTAGGCTACTCCAAATTTATGTAAATAAGCTCTTCGATTTAGCTTTTATGTGGTTATACAGTTTGTAACTTCTAGACTCACTTTGAGAAGAAACTTTGAAGATATTTATAAAGGTTGAAATGTAGGCATTCGATTTTTATCTTTAGGGAAAATGTTTGCGCTTACGAAATACTTACAACGTTTTATGCATTTCAACTTTGTAAAAACAAGGAATTTGACTTTCAAATTCTAGAAATTAGTTCATGAAATGGATTAGGTATTTTCAAATCACACATTATTTTTATATACGTCTTCTGGATTAATTACAATTAAGATTAGATATTTTGATGAATTTCAACTTGCTAACCCTATAATACTTAGAATTTGTGGATCCCCTCCACATATAACTGCATGACATTTATTCTTATTTTACTTTGCAGAATTCATATCTTTAATATTGTACATTTATACATGTATTTATGATCCACCAGAAAGCTTATTGTTAAGCTTCAAGTTCAGCTGCATTTGGTGTTATTTCGTTGCCTCAATTTGACTATTTAGATTGTAGTAGTTCATCAAGTGCATTCCGCGTGCCTCATAAGGAAACCTCGCCTCCTTCAAATCAAATTTCAGAGTCTTCACCCAACGATTTGTTTTCCAAGTTTTCAGCCACCAGAGGTTGGTAACTTTGAGTTTCTATATGAAATAAATGTGTGTTAAATTTCATATCCTAGGTAAGAGTTTCCATCATCGATTGCCTCAAATAAAAAAGAAGCCGCGATGTTATGTGTGCAACAAACGGACACGCCTTTCCAACACCTACAACTGCAGGTAACTGCTGTATTTTGAATTGATTAGTAGTTTGACAACGCAATATTGTTTGGTTTACTCATTAGTTTCAATTATATCACCCCTTAGATTTCTCTAAAATCCCATTACATTGAATAAATTTACATCAAAATTAGTGATGTAATAGGTTTTTTACAAATGCTCACTCTTAATATTTTCAAATTTTCTAACTAAACTCTTACACAAATTTTGAATATATTAAATTTTTCACTCCGAACTCGATTATTTTGCTATATTTTATATGCAATGTAAAACTTTTTGCGTGCTCCTTCACAGGTTCATGAGCTGAAAGCTAAATTTTTGATTAAAAATTGCATAAAAATTTGAATTCAAAAAATTTATTGTGCTAATCATTGCAGAAATGAAATGTGAAGTTTAGTGTTGGAATGATTATGGTCAGTCTGCATATAGAGTTGTCGCCAAAAGTCTTTTGTCAAACCACATTTTACATCGAATGAATTTACAAAGCTATTATATAATTAATCGTGCATATAACGCATAAAAACTTGTATCATCCGTGGCGATTCATTTAAGGACGTGTATACGCTTTTTGATATCTTTTCTGTCAGGCATTTAGGAAAGTGCTTTGTAAGGCAAAAGCACACGTGATGTGCCACTTTCAAATAGGTCATTATTGGTTAATTTCTAATCTAATTTTTTATTTATCTTTAACAGTGGTTTTTAAATCTATAGTATTTCTTCCACTAAGTTGAAACCTTTACCTAATACTTCAAAACTATTGCCATTTTTATGAATGTCTCACTATGTTAGTAATCACAGTCACATGACTTTTTTATTATTACACAATATACATTTAAATTTGATTTGCATTCCGAAAATTTAATTATTCACAATTTCATTTATATCATATTTCCTAGTGCCTAATGGAAGATTTCAATTCTCCAATATTTTGGACTTAATTGTTACAAATTCTCTTTTTACAACATATGATTCGATTTTCCATAAATACCAAACGCAAGTTTTATAATTTAAGAAAACCGAATTTTAATTTTTGTTCAGTTCCTTGAGGGAACGCGGTTTGAATTTAGCAATTTGAAGTGAGAGGGTTCATTTTTGGTCAAGATATAATATTAATTCTTATCTAATGACTGAAGGCTGTTTAAGGATTAAAGATATGATAATTTTACCAGAAAATTGTCAGTTCCTAAATGTGCAAACTAATTTAAATGATTTTTGAAAAATACTTCAATGAAACTCACTTCTATCTTTAGATGCAATGACATATTTTGTAGCGAACATCGCTACCCAGAAATGCACAACTGCCCCATCGACTACAAATCAGAAGGGAAAAAGATTTTGCAAAGTGCAAATCCCGTAGTCACAGCAACAAAGCTTCCAAAAATTTAAAATTGCAGTTGTAATCAGATGTTAGTGTTTTATATAGTGTATATAGTTTTGTTTATAGTGTACATAGTAATGATCTAATTCCATATTTTCCAATTTTGCTTTATAGAGTTTTAGCAAACTACTTTTGTAGTATATTAATTTGAATATATTTTTATAGAAACAATGTTTAATACATTTTAATATTGATTTAGTATGCATCTATTCATTCAAAATAACGTTTAAATCAATATTTGAGTACTTTCTGATTTTCATCCACTCAGTATTTTGTTACCTTAGTACCTAATGTTTCATTTATGAAGATTTCATTATCATAAGTATCTTAAAGTTCATACCAGAAATACGTAATAGAACTTAATTATATATGTATGTATACAGAATGAATTTGAGTTAGATATATTTTTTGGAAAGATTATTACTAATAGAAACACATTAACTAGAATTGTTCTGTTGTAGCCATTGTAAAACTACGTGGGCCACATTTGTGGTAGTTGTAATGCGCCATAGGTCTCAGATATTTTTCAATCTAGCGTTTCAAACAAACTTTCTTTATTTTAGTTCTTGCATTTTAAAATACTTTTTACCCAAGTTTAATATGCTATGAGATCTTGCTTATATAATGATCATCTTCCATTATCTTTGTGAATATCTCGGGTGTAATACATCACACTTCAGCGTATCATATCATACACTGAATGAATACAACGCAGTAAATTGCAAGCAACAAACTTACATCATCGAATGGTTTTGAACATAGTAGTTGTAAAGTAAGAATATACACAGTACAGAGCTTAAAAGCATTGCATGATTTTTTTTGAACTGTTGGTTTGTATTTTTATCATTCAACAGCGGTGAGCCAGCATGATTTGTTTGAAAATCCCTGGTAGTGAACTTCCATTGTGCGATTGTCTTGGTGAAAGGATTCCGCTTGCTTGTCACATTGCTCTATGGTTGTCGGGAAAGAAATACATATGGAATGGCAATTTCAAGATATTTGACAAATTTCATTTCTCTATAAACATCGAGCAGTACCTTAGCTTCATGCCTACATACAGGAGACTTTTTATTCCCCAGAAAGTTAGCACGTGGCTTTCAATTTTTGCAAACTGAGAGCCCTTTCCATATCACTTACAACTTCTCTGATTTGAGATCTAACAAATATTCCCTCCTTTAATTTTGCTGATATAACGTTCACAAATTTCTTAGAAATGTATGGGAACCCACTGAGAATTAATATTATTCCATTGCTTTAACAAAATTTATCATTTAGCTGAGTTTAAGCTGAAGGTGATAAGATCTTTTGCTGTTTTACAAACAGGGAGTGCAGTTGAATAGGATAACCTCATGTTCAGAAAGCAGGAGGGCGGATGTAAGATACGTTATTGAATTGTAAACATTTATCTGAATATAGAATCTCTTATCTTAATTTCTTTACACCCGCAGTGCTATGTGATGCGGCTAAGTTACTCAAGTAGTGGAGCATTACTGAAGGTTTACTCTCTGCATGTCCCATGGAAAAAATTCCTACTTGGGCGGAGCGCTCAGTCACAATATACATTAAAGTAATTATTTCAGTATAGGAATAAATTTCAGTAGTTTCATTTTTTGTAACAAGAAATCAGTATAAAGAAGAAATAATATTTTTAGAATCAGATGAAATTGAAAAATTTGAATTCTAAATATTCTTAGCTTTCGAATGATGCATGAATATATACTATTACTAATGTCCCCATTTTCGTGGAAAGGACTATATATCCTTTACCAACCCCGAAAACAAAGACTCCCCTTTTTGATTGCTGAGTTATTATTGTTCACTCTGGTGCTATCTGCTAACACTCAAGAAGTATCTGTGTGGAAAACAAGAGTCTTTACATTTCGTGTAAAAAGTGCTGAAAGACTTTGTATCATTGAAGACTACACAACATTTCAAATGATTATTAGGCATAGAAATTACAAATTATATCATTAAATCACTCAAACTGAATTACATCCGCCCTCCTGCTTGCTGAACATGATGTCATCATGCAGAGAGTAAACCTTCAGTAATGCTCCATTACTTGAGTAACTTAGCCGCATCACATAGCACTGCGGGTGTAAAGAAATTCAAATTGTGTGAAGTATGTAACGTCCGACACTGAATTTTTAGAATTTTATCTGACATTTTTTCAAAAAAATCAAATACCACATAATTGTTTTCGTAAAACCATTCCCAATGATTGTCTGTCATAACTCAAAAATATACAAGCACAAATTTTCTAATATTTTTGTCAATTTTTGTGGTAACGTCCGATAATTTGTGGAGCTGAACGTTACAAGAGCAATTTACATTTCTAATACTTTGTGTTATTAGCCATTTATTTTATATTACTTTTATAGTAGTTTTGTTTTTTTACTTTACCATTTATTTATTATTTAAGTTTCTTAATTCTCTATGACAAACAATGCGGAAAAATCCAAACGAAGGAGTCTCCTTATATTAAATGGCGATGGTGCTGCGGAGTGTAGAGCACGTGAAGCCTTGAAAAAAATCTACAGGCAAACCTTAAAAGAGAAACTTCTTGAAAGTAAGACAGCTTACTTCAAGCGCCTTCTCAAACACCTTTCTATTTTTTTCGAAAAAATCTCTACTTTCTCAATGGCGACTTGCTAGATGGCCATGATTGAACATATTCCTAATGTGGCCTTAAATGCCACAGGTCTTTCTCTGGCGAAACTTCCTGTAAAACTTGGTATTATAGGGTTGCATTGCACTGCTCTCATAGTACTTCTTTCTTCACGGCTTGCCTCTAGCTGCCTGGTATGTTCCTTGCTTCCAGATGTTCATTATGACACACACTATTTGATTGAAAGCATTCAAGGTCAGAATGAACAACACTTAACCAAAGTTAATAATAAAATTTCTATTATATTTGGTTTAAGTCAAGTTCAAGAAGAAAAAATTCGATAAGTAAAGGCAGATTAGAATCCCATCTGCTGACTAGCCTAGTTAAGGCAGCTCTTAGAATTTGGAATAGTCAGGATTTTGTTTTTTACCTTCTTAACCAACCCACTGAACAAAAAAGCTGGCTTATGTTTGTCAATGCTGCAAAACTTCGTCGGCTCAGTGACACTTTGAAATGCCTCACAGCATATCAAGGAAAATTGCATACACATGGTTAAATGCTTACCCTTATTTGAATCTAGGTCATCAAATGACTAACCTAAGTCCTCTATATTAGAACCACCTGGTCAATCACGTTTAGACGGTAAGTGATAGGACGGAATGACTTTGTTTCCATGGAAGCGAGGTCGAGTTCTTCTTTGGAGGTAACTGCAGTTGATGCTCTGGCCCCAAGCAGAGTTAAAAACTATACTCCCTTCAGAGCTGCAGAAGATACTGAGCAAACTAAGTTATATAAATACAGGTAATTGATGATGACTACGACTTTCAACACATTGTTTTTAAAGTTCAAGGCAATTGTGGATCTGAATCTTTTGAATTTCTCAACACACTTGCAGCTTGTATCCGTGCGTGCACCAAACACACCTATTCTCGGGAATTCACTATGCAAAGAATCAGTGTTGCCAATCAAATGACGAACAGTGCATGTCTCATTGGCATTGTTGGTTCAACTGAATAGTTGAATGAAGTCTTTGGCTTCTACATGGAGTTCAATAAACCTGTTGCTTTTTATGTTAAAATCTGTATTTTAGGAAGTTTTACTTCAATATGCCAAAAATTCCAATGCACGTACGTTTTAATATATATATATTACAATATAATTTTGTAAATCATTATAATGTTATTGTATATATAGATATAGTGTTGATAAGAAATGGTCAATTTTATCATTTTAAGTGTTTTATCAGTTACTTTTGTTTATTTATCCATGCCTACTCTACCTAAGTTTCCTTTTAAATTTAGAATATCTACAGTAAATATTTTACAAAGAAAAAATTATTTAAGAAAAATGCATCGAATAATAACTAGGATTTAAAATCTATGCAAGACTTACAGTCATTTCTAAAATAAAATTTAAATCACTTCATAATATATCCGTCTATGGTAGCCTTGTTTGAATATCTCAAAAAGAGTAATTACTGAAACAATTATTGAAGTAAAGAAAGCAAGCCACCATGTTGTTTGTATTGAGAAAAATTCTTGAAGAACTCCGCCAAAAACAGTGGCACCCACTCCTCTGAAAAAAGCCCTTATTGTAGTAGTTAAGGTGGCAGCCAACATTTTGGTATTGCTAAGTTCCCATTTTTCTGCCTGTTTAGCAAAATACAATAAGGAAATGTTTGAAATAACCCCGCTAGTTGCTCCTTGGAAACAATATGCAATAATGAACATGGGCAATGATTTACAATAGATAAAAACCATAAGAATAAATGGAAATGTAATAATAGAGATTACCATAATAAAAGTTGCATGACCTTTGTCAACAGTATAACCTATAAGTGGTGCAAAAAATGCAACTGTGAGTCCATGCGCTAAAAAAATAATGAAGTTGTTGGATTCATCTAAATGAAACGTATCTTTAATGTATATTGAAAGTGTAGAACAATTCATTCCAATAACCATACTAACGATTCCTTCAGGAAATGAAAGAAAAATTACAGATGGTCTAGAAATAAGTTTATAGAATTCTAATTTACTGACGTTGCTTGTATTATCATTGCGATAGCCATGATATGGCGGTGTTAATACTATCGCCCAAAGAGCCAGGAATACCTGAAATATTCCCATACAAATAAAAGGCAGAAAGCATCCTCCGAGCCTGTAAAGAGAATTTGCTATTGGTGACCCAATGGATGCTGCTAAGAACATAAATCCTTGCATAGCTGATATAATAGTTCCGGATTTTTCAGGATAGATCTGTGTGAGCACCGGTATAGAAGTGATATACAATAGCGATGCTAATGCGCCACTCAAGAACCCTTCAATAATGCACAATGCAATGAACAGAAACTTATTTCCAATTTCAAAATTGAAGCTAAATAACGTGAATGCAGTGCCCAATAATAACCATGCACATTTATATGCGAAGGTAAGATGATGTTGTCTGATGATTAGAGGCCATAGTAAACTAAAGGCAAATGAGGCATAGTAGACACTTCCAATAATTGCCCCAATCCAAAATTCAGAAATTTCCCGTTTCTTTGCTGCTAAGGGGAATATCGCTACCAAAACAAACATATATGTCACTTCTCCTCCAGAAAGTAAAAGGCCAATCATTATTGCTAAACAATTGACAAAACTTAGCATTTTTCTAAGACTACAGGCATATATTTTGTGAAATAAGAGCAAGGAGTTCAGTAGGTGTACTTATTACCTATCTTTCATATAAAGTGGCATTTGCATGAACAATGCATTATTCTATTCATTTTGAATGTATTCCAAATTCATGAGAGGGTAGATAATATAATTTATACTGAATTATGTACTATATTATTCTATGTCAATGCTTTATAGCCAACTCTTGCTGTTAGCAATTGCCAAAAATGTAGGTTAGCATGAAAATCGTACTTTATAACAGAGTGTTGAAGAAGTGATAGATTTATCACTAATTGCTTGTCAAATAGAAACAATTTTGTTATATTTGATTAACAACTTAATTTAGTGTTATGAAAATATACGTTCAATTCAAACATTTTTCTAAATAGTGGTTAACCAAAACGCCAAACCGCTATTGATGTTGATGAAAATCAACGAAGCTCGTTGCATTCTGCTGTGGATTCTGACACTTCAAATCGCTTGAAGACTGTTGCCGTCCAATTAAATAATCCCCTCTAATTAATACATTTTTAAATTTTAAATAAAACTTCTAATATTTGATCAATTCGACATTTCAAGAAATTTATCGAGGGTACATGAAACTATTTCTAATAATATTTTATATTGCCAATTTTCACTAACTTGTAAAATTTCTCAGGCAGTTAGTTTTGATAAATAATGAATTAAAATTACCTCCTTCTGCTGTACTAATGAAAAACATCGACTGTTTTCTCTAGTTCTTTTGTTTATTTTTCGACAGTATAAGTTTCCAATAATTGTTTTAAGAATTTAAATTCAATTTAAATTACTACTGTTGGGCATGCAGCAATATTATCCTTGGTTCTTTTATTTTTCCTTGAATATCAATACAGAATCTTTCAATACCTTGGTGATTAATGGTGAAAATGAACAACCGAATGCTTAGCACCTCATTGTTGTCCAAGAGTGCAGTCAAAATTTTGTCGCTTAAATTTCTTTTAAAATAGTACACATATTTACTAGTGGCCTGGAATACGAGAATGGAGACAATGAAATAACCACAATGTATATAAGCCGTTTCATCAAACATTTCTTGTATCCTTGAACTTCTAGACAGTTTTACGAAGAGATAGTGCAGGACTATTTTTTAAAAAAAAGTGATATTCATGCTTTTGAGAAATTTGACCAAATCTATTTGACCTAATTGTAAATCCTGCGTGTTTGATGACAAGGGTAGAAGTAATGAAGTTTACCAAGGCAACCTATATCGTAAGTATACTGATCAAGAAGGCTGGCAATCTAATCATATTCACAATGTGAAAATAACGTCGTCATATAGTAAAACTGGTATTTGCAAATATTTTACATTAAAGTTCTTCGAATTAACTTAAATTTTGAGCCATCAGAAAGTTTACTGTTCATGCCCAGAAACTCAAAGAGCAATAACATCTAGGCAGGAATTTTACATTAATCAAAAAGAAAGTCAGTTGACAAGCATTTTTAGCTAAACCAGAAAAACAAAGGTATTGAAGCTTAGTTAATTTTATTAATCGCACTTCGTCATTGTTTATGCTAAGATTCATACGCAGCTGTTATTTGCTGAGTCCGCGGCATGCAACATTACCTAGGTCTTATTTTAATACATGGACTCCATGGAGTCCATACCCTTAGTTTAAATTCTACTAATTCCTCACTAACTTCGATAGACTTTCATGGTACGCTACTACAATTAAAGCATATCTGATTATTCGGCTATACAGTATATTTATGTGCATATTTGCCCTGGTATAAATGTATAGGCCCATATTATTCTATGTTTGGGACCGATTAATGCGGGTGCTTGTTAGTTTCAATTCTTGATATTTTTTCATATTTCTGAGTTGCATGTTCAATTAGCTTTTAGTTACTGCATACTAACATCTATTTGTGGCTTCACTTACAGCTGTCAAAATTGTTTATCGCCATTATGACAACGCATAATGTACATTGTGTCAAGCAACTGTTGAATTTTTAGCTGGCAATATCAAGTCGCACAATTCTACACATTTATTGACATTCAATTTTGTCTTGCAATTTAGCATAATTCTACACATATTTATTGATAATAAATTTTGTCTTAAAATTTGAACAGTTCTATTGTGCAAGAAAATTGACGGCAAAAATAAAGTGTTTCCCAATTCTTTTATATGCTATTACTGAGTTATGCATAAAATTAAGGAATGATGGTTTGTATATTAGTAGCCTTAGTTAATATATAATTATTATCTAACTAAGAAATTGGGCAATCCGAACGAAAATAATATTAGGTAGTACCTTAACTAGTTTAGAGAAATCTCGATTTTTTACAATTCCAAAACATTCGGCTTAAGTGATATATTCGGAGTAATATTTAATTTTCTGAAGATTTGTAAAATTTTGCAAAAATTGAAGAGAATTTAAAAAATGAATGCCTAAGACAGTGATTTTGCATTGAAACAAGCAATAATACTACTTAAATTAATTGCCTAAAATTATTACAAACCCACTTAAGTGAAAAATAAGTTCTAATGTTCTTCATGAATTGAGCTCTGAAGGTGGTGGATTTCAGTCTTTGATTATCACTTCAATTTGGTTGCGAACTTGGAGTCTTTGAAATACTCTTTTTTCTCTTTCTATAACTTATTACAATCTTTCAATGAATGGCTTTCACTTCTTGTAGAATTGTGTAGCTCTATCCGCATTATCTCTGCTCTCGTCTTCAGCAGACGATTGCTTCCTTCTTGAGCGTGTAAGTTTTTACTAAGTCGTTCTAACTCTGTTTTTTTCATCTTGTTGTTGCATGAATATTGTTTGATTGACTTGATTGCACCCGAATAATTATTTCAAAAGCAACTGCTTCATTTATACCTGCGCATCGCTGTGATTCAAATCCAACATTAAAGGGGGTGTCACACGGTTAGTCTTTTGACTAGTCAAAAAAAGTTTTTGACTGTAGTCAAAAAGACTAATCGTGTAGCACCCCCAAAAGTGACTTTTGCGGTTTACGATTAGTCAAATTATGAAATAAAAATTGTTCTATTTGAAAATGACTATAATTCTTTTGACTAACCGCGTGGGACCCCGCAATATTCAACTTTTTGTAATTTTATAAGAAATTCAAAATTATATTTTGAATAACATTGTTTTTTCAGCTTAATTATTATTAATAAATGCACAGTTTAATTAGGATAGTGGCCATTTAGATGGGCGGAAATAAACAACTTCTTAAAATTTTAGTGTGTTTTTTTACTGGATATTAATAAAGAATTATTTGAAATGCAATTAGACGACCCATTTAGTAATAGATGCACATGTATAATGTTGCAATGCAGTTTACACAATTGCTATTCGGAAATCGTTTTTGACTATAGTCAGAATATTTGACTAATAGATAAAAGAATGCAAAACTGCAATTTCGACTATAGTCAAAAGACTGACCGTATGACACCCCCTTAACTGGCGCGTTGGCAATTGATATAAATGCCCAACCCGCGAACAGATAAACCAGCGGATTCTAACAATGTAAATCGTATGCTGCCAAGTTAAGTCACCATAAATCACATTTGTGGCATTATTTCATTAGTCTAATTCAAAAAGTTCAAGATATAACTTACCACATGATGCAATACCGATTTTAAATTCTAAAAAAATATTTGTCATTATTTTCAGTTACCAATACCTGCTATTGAAGAGGAATTCTTTACAATTTAATATATCTAATTTCCATCTATTTAAGACTAGAACAGCGAATACTCCTTGAGAATATATCTGATGTTTCAAATGTGAAAATTATACAATAAAAACAAAATTGTTTACAAATAACAAATTCAATTATATTATCAACAAAATTGGAGGCATATGTGCTTGCTAGTGTTTTTCCTAAATGAATAATGAAGAAATGACAAACGTTTAATGGTCATTTTGACCTATTGTCGCGTTTCTAGTGATAAATGTGTTTTATATCACAAGAGAAAAGTCGTGAAAGTAAAAAATTGGATTATGTTACAATTATCAAGTAGCAATGAAAAGCCTTATTTGAAGTATTTTAGTAGTAAATGTTGTACAGAGATTGACATTAGCTGCAAGGGCAGAGCAGGATAGGACCGGGTCTAGTCAAACAGCGCTTTGACCAAGGTATCGAAAAAACTTACTGTTTAGCAATCATTTAACAGGCTATCCTTGAATATTTATTTGTTTCTATAACTTGAGGTAAAGCAGCTAAAATGTACAACCAATCAGAAGTGGTCGCGTTCGGAAGAGATACATATTGTTTGAATCATTAGAATGAACTAATCCAATTTATCGTCATTGAACGAATATCAATGTCTTTCAGATGTTGCAAAAGAATGGTGTGAGTAACTTTTCTAACATCTAGTAGATAAATGCAAATGGTAGTAGTGATTTGTGTCTACTGTCATTCAGAGACTGGTATATCATGTTGAAAAGCAGTTGTAGAGCGATGTGGAATGTGTAGTGTAAATGATCACGTACGTGCTAGACCAATGGATCATACTAAATTTACTCTAGAAATACCATTACTCCTTGAGATTCATTTCAAGAATAACATTACTCATTGAGATTCATTTCAAGAATAACATTACTCATTGAGATTCATTTCAAGAATAACATTACTCCTTGAGATTCATTTTACATGTAGCATTTCAATTAAAAAAATTATATAAAAGAATGAAAAAAATGTTACCTACGGAAATTCAAATAGATTCTCAATATTCATTGAGATTCATTTCAAGAATAACATTACTCATTGAGATTCATTTCAAGAATAACATTACTCATTGAGATTCATTTCAAGAATAACATTACTCATTGAGATTCATTTCAAGAATAACATTACTCATTGAGATTCATTTCAAGAATAACATTACTCATTGAGATTCATTTCAAGAATAACATTACTCATTGAGATTCATTTCAAGAATAACATTACTCATTGAGATTCATTTTCAAGAACAACATTACTCCTTGAGATTCATTTTACATGTAGCATTTCAATTAAAAAAATTATATAAAAGAATGAAAAAAATGTTACCTACGGAAATTCAAATAGATTCTCAATATTTTTGGAGGTGTATATACCTGCTGTTGTTTTTAATGAATGCATATATATGTAAACAAAATTTTAATGTGAGTCAATTTTGACTCACTTGGTACTTCTAGTGTTAACCGGGCCGCGTTCCCAACTATATTCCAATTGGTTTTGACATTTTGTAAAGCATAGAATTGAGATACACTTGCCAGCTTGAACTAGAGATTTGAGCAATTCGGGAGTGTCAAATCAATTCAATGGCGCTGATAGAAAAGAGGTGGTGAAATATGAGATAGGTTTAATTGCCAAGAAGCCTTTCCCTTTCTTCATTAAAAATTGTATAAAGACATATCAACTGAAGGGCGTTTATTGAAAGCATAAAATGAAATTTCACTTTCTAACTTAAATCCATTACAAATATAATATAATGTTCTTATGACATGCGGATCTTATTTCAACCGCCTTCAAATGTGAATCTTCAACAACCCAGTTCTATTTACATTTTCATGATTAATTGTTAATAATTCAAGTTTAGTAGGTACTGAACTTCCCTGAACTACCTGCAAAGATAACAACCACAACAAACAAGCCCTACACATACAGACCGTAGTTAATGCACGCTATTCTCATAAACCTAACAATGTTCATCTGAATGAAATCTATCACCTTAAATGTTATCCATTGTTATAGTTCTGCAGCATCATCAGCTTTCTTAGGATTGCATTCCAAAGGAGAAAGATGTACATTTATTTATATAGAATCACTTAGCCTAAAATGAAGATGTCAATCAATAGCTTTTGATGTCACGCATTTCAAGCGAACTGATTTGTTGAATTTAATTTACCCAATAGCAATCCTTTGTTTTGTCCCTAATAGATTTTACTCCAATTGTACCTTCTTAATGAAGAATTTTTCAGCTTAGTTTAGATTTCTCAGAAATATTTACCAAAAATTTAGAGGTTAATGCTTAACGTAGGCATTCTGTAGACTTCCTCCCACGCTTATAGTTGATTGAATAGAACTTTACTTCTGATTTATGTGTTCATCATCCACATATTTATCAATAAATTGTTACCCTGTATTGAAGCACAATAAATGAATTGAAATTACACCGCATTGAATCCATTCACGGGCAATTAAAAATGTAGACATTAGTAACGAATCTATCACAACATAGCCTATATAGAGGCACAATTATATTTGGAATTATACCTATAAATCTTGCCAAAATTATAGATCTTAATCAAAATTTAGCAGGTGAAATTCTTAAATACCTTTGTTAACCAGTTTAAATATATTAATTAATAATTACAAGTGTAAATAATTAATGATAAACATCAATTGCAGTTTTCTTCATTATAATTGTTTAATTATTAATCCGGTTATTTTATGCAGATCCAGGTGAATTTTTTCATTCTCTACTTGTCTATAAGTAAGTGGACACATTTTTAATTTTAGAATGTAATGTATGTATTACTAATGTCATTAATTCGAACATAGATGGGCTATAGTATTTTTGTTTTCAATTTTAAAACGTTCGTTGGCTCACTGTTTAAGATAAACGAGACAATTAGTATAATTGAATATTTAGTCAATTGGCATTGATATTCATACGGAATATCTATAAAAATGAATGATAATTTTTATGTCTCTTTCAATCAACTACATTATATTTCAAAATTTATTTATTGTGGAATAATTTAGATTATGAAACGCAAAAAGAAAAAAATTGAACAGTTTCTTCTAGTAAAACAATATACATTAGGGGATGGTAATACACTTCAGGCATTCGAAACATGCATCCAACATTGAGCATCTACACAAACATTCACAAAAACATTGATTATATTAATATATATTGTACATATTAATTTGTAGTTAAATATTTGGTTATATTTATTTTTTCTTTTGTCACGTGTTATCTTGTAGATTTTTTTCTATACATTAAGCAATAAATTTGCTTTAACTCTTAATAGATGATAATTAAGGAATTCTTAATGAGTTAAAGAAAGCTGAATAGCGTTTTTTGATAAGGTCCATCCATGGTACACTGCATTAGACTTCGAAGCAGAAAATTTAATGAAATCGATTTGACTTGCAACACGCTATGTGACATAATTACTTTATTCTATCTATGCAACATCAATGGAAAACACTTCTGGCTTTCAGCGAAATTTTACGGTCAACCTGATTACACAATGCAACTTTATGTCCACTTTCCTTTAAATTGTACTAATATATATAATGTTGCTATTTATCAATATGTTACTATGCTTGTATGTAGCTAAATAATTCATTAACACTAGAAAGGCCATTACTCCTTGTGATTCTTTTTCAAGAAGCATTTCAAAGTAGAAAATGATGTAAAAAAATGAAAAAAAAATTACACATGCAAATTCAATTGGATTATCTGTTTATTTGGTGGTGCATATACCTGCTGTTGTTTTTAATGAATGCATACACAAGTAAACAAAATTCTAATTTCGTCAATTTTGACGAACTTGGCCGTTCTAGTGTTAACTAGAACAATTTTCTGTTATTTTAGAATAGGTCAATATCTAAGGCCGATGCTTGCATTCAGGTGCAATATAAAGTAAAAGAATACATAGAGTTGCTTTTTTACTATATAAAATACTGCTTACAACTCTAAATAGCGTCAAGATGAGCAATACAATAAAAACTACAAATGCATACACAAAAATACATATTTACAAACTCAATTAACCCTCAGATGACCATTAGACCCCAAAATCAATTCTTAATCTTCTTGACAATTAACTAATATAATGAATTTAGACAAACGCATAGAAAAATTATAATTTTAATACATAGTTTTAAGAAATTTACAAAAAATTGAAATTTGAAAGAAGTCTTTGCAGTTAGTAAATTTTCTTAATTGCCATTTGAGGGTTAAAGTAAGGTATTTGGTCCATGGCGAATTTAGATGCCGGTTATTGAATAGTCAATATAGAATTTAAGAGTTTGTATACAAGCCTTCCATTCTTATAGCTATGGAAATGTTAAATAATTTCGTTTTTAGATACTCTTAATTTAGTAATTTGTTTTATAGATTTAGCAAAAATATTCCATATATTTATTAATGTCTTGACCGATGAATTTTCATTTTTTTGTTATATTTAAGAGGTTGATCCTTAGTGTTCTATGATTACGTCTATACAATATTTTGAAGGATACAAAATTGGATTTGTCGTACGGAACAATATTACTAAACATTTTCAGAAAAGTAGTTAGTAAATTTTAATAAATACCACACTGGATTTAAAAAAGTTGTTGTTAATTTTATTATTTCTGTATTCCTGTTGTATAAATGATTAACTGATATCTTTATAGCCCAATATATTTGCACATCGAATATTATTCAGTTATTGAATTAGATCGATATACAGGGTGTAACAAAAGTAACCAGACGCTTGCAAAATGAAAGCAAGAACTGTAGTTACTTAGCTAAACATCAATGGATGGAAATTTAACTGTGATGGTTCGCCTTGCTGCAACAGCGATGTTATACGTTTAATCGATTTGGAGTTCAGATTTTTCATTCAAATTTTTGAAATCATCATTCCTATTGATCGTTACTCAAGGATGATGATCAGAGACTGACTTGAGTGGTAAAGGCTTACTTACTAAAGATAAAAGTTTATGGTAGAAACCCACACACTATGGACGATCTGACGAATGCTATTACCGATGAAATTCGTGCCATAGCATTAGATTTGGTGACCAAGGTGGGCCGGTCTGTTCGTGACTGGATTTGCAAATGTATTGAACATGATGGTCATCATTTTGAACATTCTCTATTAACACTTTCTTCTTTTATGATTAATCTTTTTGGACATTATAACCTCAGTAAGTTGTTTTAGATTCGCTACACTGTATATTTTACTATGAATGATTCGTTTTTTTATTCCTACTCTTATGAATAAAGTTAGATTTCTCGTAAAATGAAGCGTCTGGTTACTTTTGTTACACCCTGTATATAGAATGTTCCCATAATTAATGTGTGAATTAACTGAATTTTCGCTGTGGTTGGAAGCTATTGCTAAGAGCCTTAATATAAAACCATATTCTTAATAACATTAATTATTTGTTTTGTAAAATAATTTTGACAATAAAAAATTATACCTGAATATTTAAAAGAATTGTTCCATGTACGTATCATTAAATTTTAGTTAGATTTAATTAAAGAAAGTTTAGTCTTAGATACGTTTATTCTTAGTTTAGTCCCACAGCAATTTGAGGAAACTTATGTGAACTAAATAACGTAGCATTGGTCGCATATTGTATTGCTCAAATCGTTTACATGCATATTGAATAGTAAAATAGTTTCTTATTGAACACAATTTTAATAAAAGAAAAAATTCAATTTAGTTTAACTCTTTGATTACCATTATGGAGATAGCTGTATATGAATTCTGCACTTTTGTTTGAGACCCCGGAATTGATATTTTTTAATTAAAATGCCACAGTTGATAGATCTAAGCA
>CABFPE010000297.1:392019-404414 GCA_900660155.1 Hofstenia miamia
AAGGCATGAAAATTTTTTTATTATGGTATAAGAATTCTTTTTTGTTTTTAGTCAAAATGTCCCATATCCTTAATTCTAATGGAAACCATAGAAACTCCTATAGGACAAAATATTGTTCTTGATTTTGAAGCCAAGGAGATCTTTTTTAAAACTCATTGTTGAAAAATATCAAAATAAAAGCAAGGAAATCATACATAAGCTGGGGTACATAATTGTACTAAGAACTATGCTGGACTTACTGAGGCTTTCAATTCTATTAATTAAGGAACTGTACTTTAAATTATTTCAAAGTAGAATTCTAGGCTTATTAGCATCCATAGGATTTATATTTGTTCAGGAAAACTACTTAATTTAAGTTATAAATTTTTCAAGCAAATTGCTTGCCAAATTAGTTTCCAGTGCAAGAAAACTTTTACCAGCTGGAGAAGAACTTTTTGATAAGTTGAGTTAGAATAAGAAATGCTTAACTGATTTAATTAGTCAATATATATATATATATGTGGACGTTATCAATTTACTTCCTGAGTTATTCAACATAGATATATATATATATATATATATATATTCAAATTTATAACACACTTTAATGTTTCCACACATTAAGGAGACTTCATGATATTAAAAACATGGTGAGACGTGTGCAACGCACTCGTCTGAGTTTAAATACTAAAAAAACATTAGTTGATATGATTTTACAAAAATTGGATATGGTTGAGAATGACTGTAAATTTGCCTTATCACTTCACTATTGTAATTGCATACAATAAATTCGCTATGTTGTATTGCATTGTATTGGACGGAATTGTGAATAATCTAACATGCATGTATAGGTAATGAATAAGCGATAACAGTCAGTGTGAAAATACTCATTTGGGAAAAGAACTTTGTATAATCGGAAAAATTGTCCCAATAAGAAATGCTAAGTGGAAATCATTTTGTATGTATACTAGTGATGTGCGGGCATTTATGCTATCCGCGAGTACCCGGTTTTGCCCACCGGGCTGAGGAATTTCTGCTACATGTATCCCAAAGAAGTCCTATCCGTACCCTAAAGGTTTTATTCGGACCGGGACCAATACCAATGTGTTCAATTTACAATATGTACAACATAATTCATTTTTATGTTTCAAAAACGCATTGAAGTGTTCAGAAACAAAATGATATAACAATAAAAAAACGTTTGACACCATGTTTAAAAATTGCTAACAAAGTTTCTATGCAAAATTTCATAACAATGCCTAGTTAACCTTGCATTCTATATCATAATGTATATGAAATAAGTATGTTTTTAACAAATTTATATAAAATGTTGCAAAATAAACATAAAAAATGCAATAAAATGCAAATAGAGATTACTCAGCAATGATGTTGATAATTGAAGGAGATATTCACAGGAGAGAAATTTTTCTTATGCTGAGATAATAATAATTTAAAAAAATTGCTATACTCCATTGAATCTATTAATACTTAAGGTCTGCAAGCAATCCAAATCATATAATTCTGATTATTTGTAATTTTTTCGTGATTTTTAAGAGAGATTATCAAAATTTCTCAAACAAAATAATGGAGTACATATACACATTAAAATCTGGATCTTTCATGATTAATTACATTGCAAAAGAAATTTGCAATGCAACTAATAAAGCGGCACCTACTACTACTACTACTACTACTACTACTAGGCTTTATTAAACTGTAGATAAGTATACAATAATATAGAATAACATAAATATAAAAAGCATTATTAATATTTACAAAAATTAAATGATTTTTTGCAGTTACTGCATAAACATAAAAAGAATCGTTTACATCCATTACTTTCATATGAATTTTCTAAAAATTCATAAAGAATATCGTACATTTTCTTTTTGCTAATTTTTGGATTTCCAAAGATTATTAAACAATTAAGAAATAAAAGATCTGCTTTACAGCAGAGAAAAATTTTCGATAATTCAAACAAAACAAACGAAAAATGGCAATATATTAAAAAAAATTTAGGAAAAACTAAAGGTATTTCAACTGATATTAATGAATTAGGAATTGACAACCAAACGACAGAAAACACAAGAATAATAGACCACCTAAATACAAAATTTAGAGAAATTGGCAACTTCAATTTTCCCCAATATAGTAGAAAAAAACTATTCACAAATTCCCAACAAGCGCGCATTTTTTAGATTGGCAAACGCCAGCGAACTAGAAAACATAATAAAAAACGTATGCACAAATAAATTGACTACCTCCTATAATCTTCCAATCTTTATTATTAAACGTCATTTTCATATCTTTAGTGAAGAACTACTATTTGCATTTAACCAATGTATTATTGACATTTTTTAAAAAAGTTTACCCTTTAAATGCACATAATTATAGTCCTACCTGTATTAGCCATCTTTTTAGTAAATTGTTTAAAAAATTGTTAAATAATAAAATAAATGCATATTTGATATCTGAAAATATTCTTTCGTAAAAACAAATTGGTTTTCGTAATGGTTATAGCACTCAAGATGCAATTTTATCAATATCAGAACAAATAAAATCTAATTTAACCCTAAACAAATGTAGTTGTTTTGCACTCCTTGATTTGAGTAAAGCTTTTAATTTTAACTTAATGAATTTTGATATACTGAAAAACAAATTAACGTATTATAATTTTGATAATAACGCTAGAAATTTAATAACGAATTTTTTTTTAATAATCGGCAAGAACGAGTTATACCTAATGGTAAAAAATCAAAATATATTGTAAATAACCGCGGGGTTCTTTACGGCAACGTTCTTGACTAAATCCTATTTGCAATCTGTGAATGTCATAACTAAACAAGCAAAAACCAGTAACATTTATCAATATGCAGATGATACCTGTCTCATAAGTACTAATATAATGCAACTAAGACCTTTCAAAATGACATAAAAAACCTAGCAAAGTATTTCTCAAATAATCAATTGAAAGTAAATATTGAAAAAACACAGTTCATAATATTCTCTCCTAAAACACTCAGAAGTATCATAAGAACATAAAACTCCATGTAAATTATGTCGCAATAAAACAAAGCGAATCTTTTAACTATTTAGGTGTTGAAATTGACAATGCCTTAAGTCTTAAACGATTAACTAAAATTAAGAAAATGGATTTTGGGATTAGGTATCTTTATCATCTTCGAAATATTCCAAATACATATCACAAACAATTACTAAATGCATTTTCCTTATCACACTTTCAATATTGCTCATTTCTTTCCAAAAACATCCAATTTCACGCAAAAACATGACAATGCATCCGACTATTGATTAAAATACAAAATATTATCTCCTTGTTACCAAATTCAAATTCATATGCTATCAATACTATTTATATTTAAATTTGGTTAACCCTCAATCTCATTTAGAGAACAATATCTTAAACTAAATGAACATTCTCAAAAGTTTTTATGCTTAGATAAAAACTCTAATAGTTTTCACCCACAGCAACTAAAATATGAAATAACCTAGATTATGAAATTAAAGTTGAAATAAATTACAAGAAATAAATTGCGAACCTTCCTCTTTAATAGACAATGCCTACTTAATGACAATAATACACTACATTCATTTGAAAATTTTGTATAAAATGCAGACACACACAACACACACACACACACATTTTAATATTATATATATTTTATTAAAATTTTGTAAATACATGTAGCTGGTATACAGCAATAAATTTGCTTTGACTCTTTTATTAATTATTATATTATAATTAGAAAAAATAATTTTCGACGGAATCGGCGGAGCCGAAGCATTTCTAAAATGTATTTCAAAGCCCATCTGTACAAAAAAAATATCTAAAGTTGTATATGCATAGATTAATTTTGCCGATTTTCACGATTTCCCGCCGAATATTTTTTTCGTAAGATAATTTACAAAAAACAGTCGATTTGTCAACAATTTGTTTTTACTTTTCCCAATAAATTTTTGCCGAAATTTAAAATATTTCCGAATAAAAAAGAAAAGTTGTTCCTTAAACGGCACCGAAAACTATTTTTTGCAACTGAAAATTTTTTCCTTATTGTAATTCATATACAACTCGCCTTGACATGGCTTAGGCTTAACCTTTTTTATGTTTTAATCTAGGCTTGGTCTCAGAGCTGGAAGTGGTTTCGTATCCCGGACCGAAGCTGGTCTGGACCTTCTAGATAAAGACCAAGTCGCGTACTATTCAGCCCCTTTTTCGACCAACGTTCTTAGGCCACGGTTAGACTAGTGATTTGCTCAAAAGTGATCTATCACATTTTCAGTGAATCGCACGTCTAACCACCCAAGATAATTAGCGATGTGACGATCACAAGGAAATCGTGCGCGTTCGATTTCCTTGTGATCATCACATCGCTAATTATTTAGGGTGGTTAGACGTGCAACGCTTTCAAAAGTGACAGATCACTTTTAACCAATCACTTGTCTAACCGTGGCTTTAGATGACACTTTTACAATGAATATTGTAGCTATGATTTCAAAATGTAGGTATGTATAAACAAAAATTATAATGAATTAGGCCGTTAATACGCCACATGCTAGAGTGACCAATCTATTAAATGAGAAATCGAATTGCTTTTTCGCCGAAGGTGTTAATTAGATTAGACGACAGCAATGAATTACTTGCCTTAATTTAATTAATGTGTCTAATGATTTGGGTGTTTTAATTATAAATTTATATTATGCATCTTTGATTATAAATATGAATACATTGTATTGAAAACGGAATGATTAATTTTAGAAATTGTTCATATAATCTTAGAAAATCTCGTATCGACAGGAACGATATGTATGTTGACCGGCCCATCCTAAGCCGGACTGGACCTAACCACTTCCAGTTCCAGCGTTGCAAAGTCTAAGTAATTTCTCTTGGAACTGAGATTTCGGTCTGGCTATATCCCACCCAATTTATAGGTCATAGACTCGCTTCTGCTGTTCACTTATATATATATTTTTTTTTTAGGAAAAAACAACGAAAATTTTAATTGAAAATAGTTTCGGTACTTACTGTACCATCGTCAGTCAAAAAAAAATTATTTGGTGGTAAAATTATAAATTTACAAATCATTAATTAAACTAAAACAAGTGAAGAGTTTGATGATAGTTAGTATTTAATTAAGTTTCTCTTCCTTAATATATATTGATTCTGCGATCTTGGTGCATTTGTGTTTCATTAAAATATTCAAGTCAGATGTTGATGCTTTATGTATTTTTGAGTGCATATAAATTTCGGATTGTAAGTAATTATATAAATTTCGGATTGTAAATAATTATCAGAAGAGTGACAGCTTCTACATTGGTGAAACCAAAAGACATTTAAAGACACGAATTCAAGAACATCTCTATGGACACTTACAACCCGAAATTTATATAATTACTTACAAAAAATTTTCGTTGTTTTTTTTCTCATAAAATCATAAGGAATCTTAGCATTCAAGCAACATTTATATATATACATATATATATATATATATATATATTTGATTAATAAAAGTACAAAAACCAATATAAGCAAGGTGAAGAAAAGTACTTTAATTCGATCACTGGTACATTGATAAAGTCTAGTACAGGAATACTTCAGCCAATGGAACATTTTATCGGTGGATCATTTAGTTAGATCGGTCACAAGTTTGATCTAGTAACCGTGTACTGTGTGCTTTCTAATGTCGACCTTGAACTCGCTGTAACATATATAGAGTTTGATTCAAAAGTTGTTTACTTAGTTACGTTTTTTATATTTATTATTTTCCTGTATAGAAAATTAAAATGGACAAAATTCAATTTTACCAACAATACTTAGTATAAATTATCTTTAAAATTTTAAATAGACATATTGCATTTCCAGCGACTATTGATAAATTTTCAATGCAGGTATAAATTTATATTAAAAAAAGTTTAGTATAATATATTCTCTTGAAATATATAGAAAAAGTAGCAAAAACGTTATTATCGCTTAATTTCTAATTTCCGTAAATGATTAAATCGCTTGATAAATTGTTAATGAGCGGCAGCGTTCAAATCTTCTGCCCGTCGAGAACGACATCTGTCTTTTAACAGGAGGTTGAAAGCCCTGCTTTGTCTTGACCGGAAGCAGTTTTGGTAAACATAATTTTATAATTAAAAGCAAATGAACTTCTTACGGAAGCTGCAATTAGACATTCAATTTATTACTTTTCAAAAATTGTCAGTCTATTTGGTCATACTTTTAAATTTAAACCAACAGTTTATATCTCTTGTGATCATGTCCGATTCAAGTTCCATACTTATGAGCAGTACAGCTTTTGCTGATGAAGGTATGTTTCATTAACTTAATTACATCTGTGCACCATCATATTATGTTTATTTTAAGCTTAAAAATAAAAATATTTGCTAAATTTTGCAGAAATTCAATGTCTTGTTTTTGTTCAGATGATGTCACTACCTCTTGAATCATAAAACTATTACTTTTTAAGATGAAATTCTGGAAAATCTCAAGGTAGTGACATCATCTGAACAAGAAAGGGACAGTGAATTCTGCAAAATTTTTTTAATGGTTGCTTTATTTCTTAAGAATTTAAACTAAATTTAACATTTTTAGCTAAAAATATTTAAATTTAAATTTTAGTGAAAATCCCCATTAAAATGCTGCAAACTTTAAAAAATAGACAATTTTTGCTAAGAGAATGAAATCTTTGTCTATATCGATGTCAATAAATATCTATAAGCATCTAAATATGTCATCTATCAAAAGAGGTGAACAATCGTAGACATAGAATTAGTATTTAACACGTTATAGTTTGTAGTGCTTACTCTCACATAATTTCCCCTTTTTCATTGATGCTTGGAATATAAAGACTCTTTAAAGCGTTGCTATATTTAGATTTTACATTCTGATTGTATTTTGTCTCACACAATTTAGTACATGAAACTCGGGTTGTCGGATACTTGACTGCGCGCAGACCTACATTTTGTAACCAAATTCAAAATAGTCATTTTTTGTAATCTTCGGATGGGGTTGACACAATCAATCAGCACTCTTGCAGCTTTTTAAAACAACAATTATATACTTGTAGTCGTTCTTCACTATGGTTAATTTAGGAAAACGAGATCTCTTTTTCCTTGCAACAAAATTCATAGTTTTATATCCTAAGTCTATTTGCTTAGCATATGAAATAATTTGGGTGTGTGCTGGAGTAATTCTAAATAAATACATTTTATGTGCAATATACTATCAATTTGAAAAAATAAAATAGCAGTTACAAAACTCATGAAAAATCGAAAAATATTTCTTTTTCTTCAATTATTTACCTTGATATATTTTCTGGCCATTTTGTACTCGTAGCTGAATTGAGTTTTTAAAAAGATTACTAAAACCGATTACACTAGAAACAGTGCTGGCCATTAAATTTAACCCTTTAAAAGGGTTAATAAAGGATCCTTTAAATAATCCTTTATTTAAACTAGATTAGTTTAAATGATTTTAGTTTAAACTATCCTTTAAAAGAAATACATTATAAAAAGAAAAATAAGTACCAAATCTGCAAGGGGGCGTTCAATGCTACATAATAACATAGTTGTAATGAAAACATCCAAGATGTATCATTTATAAGGCACATAACGTAAAATTAGAAGGGAGAAATAAATTAATGATAAATTCTTACATCATTTGTACTTGTGTGCAAAACAAACAGGGTATTTGATTCTCTCTATCTTTTAAACGCTATGTGCCTACCTTAAATCATGCTTTTATCAAGCTTTCATATACACACTTCAAGTTTAACATTATGTCCCTTCCTTAAATGATATTTTAATTGGGTTTTTGCATTATCCCTTCAAGTTTAGCGTTTTTTTACATTGCCATGGCTCGACCATCCAATGAAGTCAGGAAGAAATTGAAACAAACTTTTCCTTTGTTGCAAAAAAATTACTACAAGCTCCTGTTATGCCCAAAGAAGGTAAACTTTACACACAGTACACAGGACCACTTGAAATGAAAACATCTGGAAAATTTTGAGGAATACAAGTTATGCATATTGTTTAATCAACTATTTCTGACTGATTCTGTTCAAGCCGTGAGTGTATCAAAAGCGAAAACAAGTTTCACCTGCCCTTGCTAGAACTACTTTGTTTTGCAATGTTTTCAGAAGTGCGGAAAATCAAAATTTGTTGAAACAGTGATTGAATATGGGAAGATTCCTGATCGGAAACTGATTGAGAAGGATATAGCTGAAATGGTAATGCAGAAATTTAACAGATTGGACAAATATCCTTATCTTGGAGCTCAATTGGACCATTGGCGCAATCACCAGGAGAAAGAATCTTTGCTTATTCCAGTTTTGATCATTACATCAAATTGGATGCAAATTGTGCAAATAATTGATTTCAAACCCTGATAGATTTCAGAATTTCATGGGATGTTGAGCCTTAATAATACCATTTGGGACACAGTGAAAGGTGCAACATTTTTCAAACAATTGAATGGGTTTTGTGCAAAAAACAGAGGTGCCAAATGGAGGACTTTCACCCAAAATTAAAAACTGCTAAAATGCTACTATACAGATGACTAATCAATAGAAAATTTCGTATAGTAGGCGACCAGGGTTTCAATATTATTTATCTTTGAGATATTCAGTATTAAGCTCTAATTTTTGCTGTGAAGTCAGATGACCTAAATGAACTTTCCCACGAAATTCTGGGCAACATACAGGGTTTTTTATAAAAAATTTATATCATATGCTCACATTTAGTGAGTTTTTAAGGTCATCCAAATTTGGTGGGTTTTATCCATACCATATTGCCTAAATACGCATGGGAAATTTTCAATTAGGTCCTCTGACGTAACAAAATGTTAAACACACAAAAACGAAAAAATTTTGAACAGAGACAGATCAAAGCCCTCTAGAGCATTCTCACTGCTAGATCTGCAAGCGTGAAACAGATGTTTCAAGTATTTGTAAGAATTCAGAAAAGCCTTCTCTTAATTCGAAAAATGGAGGCACCTCTACACAAATTCAATCATATTGATTGCATTCATCAAGCAGTCAGAAATGTCTGCTGCCGCCTACACTTGTCAATGTCAACAATTAGGTGGTTTAGGGATTTTTCTAACGTTTTGAACGCCGACAAACCACCAACAGCAAGGTTGGAAATAAATGATCCTATAGAAGAGGCATGTATTTCCTCGAGACTAGAAAATGTACATAGATTGCAGCCTCTAGCCACACCACCAACTACCATGGACGATCAAATTACTGAATTTGAACTCCTAATAGACGAGGACGTGTGTGCTTTTGAGTTTTTCAAAAGCAAAAGAGCAGAAGAGAATTTTACGTTTTTTTGGCAAGTAGCAAGAGTAAGTTTGTGCGTAATTCAATCGCTTGCTATTGCAGAAAAAGCATTTGCTAAGGCAAAAGTGTTACCTGCAACCGGAAGTGATATTTATTGATGGGGCAATTACGAACTAGGCTGCAATATATGTGCGAATAGTTGCTGTACTATTTTTAAACTTTTTGCAATACATTTTAGCATTCCTTTTTGTTTTCCTTTATATTTGCAGAAATACTTTTTACTTTCCTTTAAATGGCAAAATTACACTTAAATCCTTTGAAATGATCCTTTTTTGGACCAATAAATCCTTTTAATATTTATTTTCCTTTATTGGAAGTTTAAATGGCCATCACTGACTAGAAATGATGAATTTTAAACACACATAAGTTTGATTTTTTCGTAAAGTTTATACAAAGCAATAATATCGTTGTTCCAAAATTATACTGTTTCTCCTCTGTTTTTATAACTACATATTTAAAAGAACTGCAAGCAACGCATTATGGAGAAATCAATGCTTTTAAGTTGTCTGCTTATGTATGGATAAAACTCAATTGTTGTGAAAGAATGAATGTATCAACAATATTATAATATCAATACTACATTTCGCTTTCTTTTAAGTATTTCAAAACTTTGATAACACTGTAATGGTTCAGGCTCAAAACATCACTAAAAGCTAAGGGTTCATCAGTTGATTTTTTGCAAAATTAGCATTTATTCAATAGCTAAGCCATATAATTGTTTTCATACAATTAGTTTACAATGTCAATTTTTGATAAAGTTACGTAGTCTTAAAGTTGTAATATAATGTAAAATTGGGCATTCGATTCCATCTGCTTATATTCCATTGTAAATGAAAAACAATTTCCAAGTTTTGATTAATTTCTTAGCATGATAAAATCATATTGAAAATTACCCCATATTTTTAAGAACATGTTCATTATACTTATCATTTTTGCAAAAATATTTTTAAACATTTTTCAGAATGTTTTAACATCGGGAGTAGGCTTAAAATTGAACCGTAGTTTGAATAGGAAGACGTTTTTAAGACTTCCCGATCTCAATTTCTACAGCTCAGAGAACTACTACAATCTATGTAAAATTTAGAAAAATAATCAGAACAACAATTTATCATTCATAAAGTCCTCTAACAATGTAAGTGGTCTAGAATCCTAAACAAACTTCATAAAAGCATTATAAACATTTTTCTTTAGTAATAAAATTTCATGACTGGGTTTCTACTGCGAGAAGACATGCGTTTAATCGTTGTTTTTATCAATTTTTATGCAAATGTAAGTGCCACGAATATTCAACTTCTTCTAACCTTAAAATTTTTAGAAAAACTCCTGAGATTACTTCAGTGTAGTTTATTGAAATCAATGATGAAATTTCATATTTCACATTAGTTCACCACATTGAAAAATCTTGAATGTTAAATTTCTAGTTTCTACTATTACTATAAATTATAAGTAAGTCACTTAGACGTGCAACAAGAGACTAAAGATGGTACGAACAAAAAGAACAGAAGAAATCGAACAACATTCTCCAACATACAAGTTTTAAAGTTGGAAAGTGTCTTTAAATGCCACCGTTATCCTGATCTTTCTCTTAGAGATCAACTTTCAAAAGAACTTTTTATTCCTGAATCAAAGATACAGGTAAGACATTTATTTTTAGGTAGTCTAAGACTGAGTGAATGCCTCAACCTCTTAATCCAATGGTTGCAAATACAAAAAAGTTGTACTTTTTGAAAAGTGAAGGCATATCTGAGTAGCTAAAATTTTATGATAACAACGTATCTAATATCTATTGCTGATGGTAAAAATGATTTATTGGTGTAAACCAGTGACATCAAACCCACCGAAAAATCAAGAGGGCTAAATGATAGGAAAAACTTCTTATGTGTGTTTTGTAATATCATAGATTTCTATAACACAGTCCCATTAAAATGTGTATTTCTGCCAAAAATGAAACCTCAGTACCGTGACTTTTTTTAATGTGTACCTCAATGCCTTATGGGTGGTCTATTTACCTAAAGTGATCCAGTCGGGCTAGTTGTTGCTCCCACAAGTCATAGACCTCTTGAAGACCTAAAAATTAGGTTGGAGAAACTGGAAGCTAAAAAACATCGGAAATTTCATAGAAAATCAATTAATCTTTTCATGCATATTAGAAGCAACCAAGGCAATACATAATATGTATTATGTATTGCCTTGGAAGCAACAAAACACTTTAGATGTGTGTTTATCTCAAGACTTCCAAATCCACCAATATCCTTGGAGAATTTTTTTTGAAAATGTGAAATGCTTTTTGTCCTTTAAAAGAACAACACGACACTTGAAAAATGCATTGCTTTACATCAGTTTTTCACAATTTTCCTCTGTCTATAAGTCAGATTTCATGAAAAAAGTGCGGAATCTAGCAATAACTTTCTATTTGAAACATTCTTTTAATTTTTTTCAGACTTTTTTAAGTAACCGGAAGCAATGCGTGAACATGGAAGCCTTTTTGAATTTCTTTTGTCTAAAATTTACACTTGTCCACTAATTGCAATCTAATCAATATGTGCATAATAATTATATGTGCCAAATTGAGCATTAGTGCATAATCGATATGTTCTCTGATGGTAATTTAAGAGAAAGGAAGAATGCGACGCTTAGTCATGAACTCCTAGATTATTATCTAGGAGTACATGGCTTGGTAATAATAGGGATCTAGGCCAGGTGAGAGTCAGGTTTTGGAAGTGATTCTACGCTTCGACCGAAGGCATTGGTTCTGCGGGAAGAAGTTTGATTATCTTAATCTTTTAATATTTATAATTATAACTCATAATACGAACATTCACGTGTTTTCTTACTTCATATGCATACAGAAGTATTATCAGTTTCACCCGTTGAATATTTCTTACCTAAATACCGGAATACTGGATAAATATGACAGGTGCCTCTACCACAATATCAACATTCTACAAGCCATTTGAGTTTTTAGAAGATATGATTTATTCACTTATCATGTTTAATCTGAAAAAAGTTATTACTGGTAGAATAATATATATATATATATATATATATATATAT